>JAOQGH010000062.1:16405808-16477599 GCA_025769975.1 Gallinago jamesoni | reverse complement strand
CCCCTTCCCTGGAGACATTCAAGGTGAGGCTCGAGGAGGCCCTGGGCAACCTGGTCTAGTTGGGGGTGTCCCTGCTGGCTGCGGGAGGGTTAGGCTAGGTGACCTTTGAAGGTCCTTTCCGGCCCAGAGGATTCTATGATTCTATGAAATTAATTTCTAGCTCTGAAAAAATTGTCCTTCACCACATTTCCCAAAGTTACAAAAGAAGCAGCAATTGTGGGTTGTTTTCCCCACTGGTTTGTCACTCCTCCTTCATTGTGTGTGAGAGAAGCGGGAAAGGCTGGGCTATGAAATTTGCAGTCATATGTCCTGGAGCTGAATTATCTTCCTCTTTAAAGGTGCAGCTATTTTCAGTGGAGTTTTTTTTTTCACCAGTGTAAAGTTAGGCCCTGAACAGTGACGGGTTATGCTGGCAGCTGTTATGTCCCATTAGAGTCTTTGCTAGAGCCTTAATTTTACTTGTCTGATACCTGTGATTTTTGCCATATCTTTTGATTTCTGGAGAGAGCATATGAATAGAAACATACTGATTTGTCTAATGTAATATTTTTCCTTTTTTTTTTCTTGTTTTAACACTATTTTCCAGTTTTTCACTGAATAAAATAAAATGGAAAGGGTTGGAAAGAAAAGAAGAGAATAGATCCAACAAAAACATGGGAAGAGCTGTGCAGTGTAAAGATAAGAACTTCTATTTTTCTCCTTTATTAACATTTTAAATTCCAGTCCCTCTATCTCAGCAAGGTATATCTTGGTAATAACTTGTAGATCCAGCTAGGAATGGTAGCATCATAGAAAACAAGCCTATTTAAAATGTTCTTTCCAAAGAAAGAGACATGAAATTCTCTCCCTTCTCTGTTTTTTTTTTTGCCATAGGAATTCTGCTTTATTGTCATGACTTATTGTGGAATTATTCAGATGATGACAGCTTTGCTATACACAGACATAGTTTAACCGGCGACTGGTATTTGTCAAGAGAGCTTACATCTTAGCTGAATCTTGCCATCTCATACTTTGAGGAATATTATCTCTTATAAGCACATAATATGTCTGCATGAATGCAGGTACTCTATAAGAGCTTTATTTTAATTGTCGTCTCATTTTCCAGTTGGCTAAACACAGCATTGTATAATAAAATCACTGCTGCATAAGTGCAGTTGTACTGACCAAAGATGTCATTCTTGAAAGTGCTGTTCGCTTCAGTAGGGAGTTTCTGCTCAAGAGCAAAAATCCCAGGGCAGCAAGAAAACAAGAGGAAAAATCTTTACTTTTAATTACCTTGAAAACTGGCTTCTCAAAGCTTCAGTTTTCCCAACAGCCTGCCCACTAAGCTGTTGACAAGTGCAGCACAGACAAAAAAGGGTTCTCTGACTGAAACAATTACTGGCCAGACCAGAGAAGAGCCCTAATGCAAACACAGATAGTGTGTCCCAGTAGCATTTCCTTGAATCTATATCAAAGCCACTTTCAGCTACAAGAGTAATATATAGATTTTTGACAAGGAAGTGATTTTTGATGGAGGTGGCAGTATCATACAGCTTTCCTGCTCTTTTATCAGCATAGCAATGGAGCTGTCTTCTGTCAAGAAACGGAAAAATGTCAAGGGAAATAAAATCGAGGCAAACTTTTTACATTTGGACTGATGAGCTATATGCCCTTGTTTGGAAAATTTACGGCCTTACAAGCTCAGAAGCCTTTTTGAGGCTAAAACAATGCAGAGTTTTAAATGATAATGCAAAGGCTTTTGTGAGATTGCTCACAATTTACTTTGATAAAACTAATTCCGTTGTGAGTTGAACAAGTGCTTGTACTGTGTGTTATGTAGCAATACTGTAGAGACATCTTAGATTTTGATGGCAGGAATCTCATAGCTGTGGCTCTGTGGTTTTGCTTTGCTTTTGGAGGTTTTGAACGGATTTGACAGAGAATGTGAGGGAAGGGATACTCAAGAGTTGAATCCTAGGGGAATGTCTGGTTGTAGGTGCTTTAGGAAAAGAGATTTGGAAAAAGTTCAGATGGAGATTCATGTCTAATCTTTCTAACTTGTCCATCTTATTAACTGAATTTTAAATTTAATTAAATCTCAATATCTGGGCATCAGCTGCTTTCCCTGGACATTCAGAAGTATACGAGAAAAATGAATTTTATGCAGACATTTTTTCAATTTACTGATATGCCGGGGGTGGAAGAATTTTAGTTGAAATAAACAGAACTAGGTTGAACTTGCCCTATCCCTGTTCCCAGCCATCTGGATTAATTTCTCTCATCTGATAATGAGCCTCCATCATCATTTATTCCTCTAGTAGATTTTTGGACCTGTTCTCAACCCTGCAATCTCTAATATTGCCTGAAGAGTTTACAAAGATAGCCTGGAAGGTAGCTGCAAAGGCATTCTCATTACTTTAATGAGTTTCTGACCAGTGGTCCAGGCTATCAGCCCTATATTTAATTAAAGCGGCAGAAGCTGTGTATCCACCAAATGTCTAGGCAAAGGTCAACAATCTGTTCCAGGCTCCAGCACTCTTGTAATTGTTGTAGGACTGGAGGGAGGCTCTAAAAAAGACAGAAACCCAGCTCAGGGCTTTTTAGGGATGCTGTGGTCCTGTTCCTATTCTTTTGTTAACCTTGAACTGGGTCATACAGCTAAATGCCTCCTCTCATTGCTTTTTGGGAGGAGATATTTAGCTATTCAGCTGTCTTAATCAGTTAATGGCCCATTCATACACATATCAATGTAAGGACTGGGACAGGGATGGGACTTAACGAATAAGGATGAGCGAAAAAGACCATCTCTGACTTGCATTATTGTAAGCTTGTGTAGAGCAGCACCTTTCAACCCTCCACTCTAGCAGGTGCATGTGTAATTTAGAGTTTTTTAAAAGTCTTGATGCAGATTTTTTGCTATCTTACATTTCTCTAGTTTTTCCCCTTGCAATATCCCGAGGCAAATTCAGCAGAGGTGAAATAAATACTCCCACCCTGTCTGCTTTCAGTGCTAAAGTAAGTAGGATTTCTTCTTCAATACTCAGATTATTTTCTTCCTCATAACCAAACAAAAACCACTTTGGCAGTAGGAAGATGGGGAAGCAGGGTTTACCTAGACCATAGATGCTATCTAGGGAACTGAATTTCTTTAAAAGCATTATTTTCAATGTGTAAATGTTATTGGGTTAGTGTTGAATGATCAAGACCATTTTACAAAAGGCTATAGTTCTGTTCTCATATCTGAGGTTGTAGAAAAAGGGTAATTAACATCTGCCAGCATAGAGGCAGGCATAGATTTTATTACAAGCATTACTTTCTGAGGACTTCAATGACTTCGACCTTGAAATGTTAATCTTGGTGAACTCTAGAGCAAATACCAAATGTCAGGGAAATCCAAATAGATGTGTGGACTTTGAGTACTTAAATTAGTCTACCTTTAAACAGAAAGGGGTTTACAGCTTATTAGCAGAGCTGTCCCTCAACTCTAATATGAACAGAAATGGTTATTCGAGATTTTGTGATTGCTGATAGAGAAATAAGAGTGGAGAAGGGCGACAACCTTTCATATTGATGTGTGAACTACTGTTGAGAGCCTACCTGCCCAGTGCAGAATAGTTATCTTTCGAGAGCCAGAAGAAGACACTTAGATGTCTGAAGTTTGTGCCACCTATCCCCTATTTATCCCTTTCTCTCATCATGAGAGATGTAACACTGCTTCTCCTAAGCTGTGCCCACACTGCCAGTAGGTTTAACGTAGAACTGAGCCCGTGGCTCTGCCTGTATGTCTGACTGACTAGCAACAGATTGTCGTATACCATAACCAACTATACTATAAACTAATCAGCCTTGGTAACAGCTTGAGGAAAGCATCACAAAAAGATTTAAGATTTGATCGGAGGCAGCTAGCCCTGTTTTGGTACAAATGGGTTTTTTTAGGAAAAAATCAAGTTGTTTGAAGTGAACACCAATACAAATCTCTTTGTAATCTTTTCTGGTAGATGAATTTCAGAGGCTCTGTGTACTTTTAAAATGCCTGGTGGGATTCAGCTGGCTGGTGATTTTTGTTTTCCTTAAAGGAAATACCTACTATTTATAGTAATTAGTTTAATATACATGGAACAAACACAATACAAACAAATATCAATAAAAGCATTTGGGTTTGAATTACATCTTCAAAATCATATGAATTTCATCTTTTTAACATTTGTGGGTGCAAACAGAAAACATCTTCCCTAAAGAATGAAATCTGCTTCAAAAAAGTGCAAAGATAGAACTGGAATTTTACCTACTCGTGGTAATTGAAATTAACTGCTTAGGAATGCACTTTGAAAAGGCAACATAACTGGATATTCCCTTAATGCTGAAATACTATTACACAAATCTGTTTCTAATGTGTTTGGGATCTTTTCATGCTATTCACTCTAAAGCTCTTCCTGTTTCTTTGCTGCTGCTTGCCCCCTGCTGTTTTTGCTATTGCTGTCTGAAACCAAACTTTAGCAACCACATTTCTTTGATTTTGTGCACATATATATAAAAATATAAAGACCATAAGAAATATATGGTCATACGCATGTGCTTGTGTATACATACATGAAATAAGACTATATACATAAATAATTTAATATGTAATCTTCTTTTCCTTAGACAAAGCATACTATGAAAAATGAGTGGAAAATTGTTGATGCTTGGTTAGAAATGAAATGTGATTTTTCTGTACTTACTATAGCAAGTAACCATAAACCAAGTAGATTAACCTGAATGCATTAGCACAGAAGTGGTATGCGGTAATATTTTGAAGGTTCACATTAAAAACTAAGTAAATCCGTAACAACGAAGTGGGAATGCTTTTCCATGTAGTATCATTTTTTAAGCATGAACTGAAGACTTTGTTGTGTTCAAAGAACTGCAGAGATACAGTTTTGTGACTAGTGGCATTCCCACGAGGAAAGTTTGCTATTGGTACAGAAAAAGGAAAAGGTATTTTTGCTGTTGTTTTGTATGGATTTGGCAGCTAAGGAAACTCTTAGTAAATCTATTAGCAATGCCAGAGTGATCTTCTACTGTGGACTGCTTGCAAAAATTTGCAGTCTGTTTTGCAGTTCCAGTTTATGACCCCAGCCTACAAATCTTTGTTGTAGTATTATGGGCTCTATTCTTCTTAGGTCATAAAAATATCATATCTAGGGCAACATGGTTAAAATAAACTGGTTTGTCCATTGGCTGCAACTCCCTGGATGTTTTAAGTTTTGGACAGGAAAAAGCATTTGGAGAAGACTGTGTAGAATTTCCTTAGCCTTTTTGGTTTTATGCCCAGCTATGAGAACATTATCTCTTGAACAATACTAGTCAGATCAGTAGTAGCATATCGTGCGTCTTTGTTCTGAAGAAACCAATACAATACATATCTGTTTCAAAAGCAGGTTTTGGAGATGGGTGTTTGTAAAAGCAATCTTTTTCTGCGGAGTTGCATTCAGCCTCAGTGCAAGATTCCCAGTGCTCTTCTTCTGTGCTGGTGCTTGAATTCCTATATTGCGCTCTGAGAGCTCCCTTGACAAGAGTGTGCTGCTGTTCTGATGCATGCACATGTAAAATGCCTGTGAAGTTCTTTGCAAATAACTTCATGACTTAGGAAATTCTGTTATTGTGTACCTAGAATAGGAATTTTTTAATAATTATTTGTCAGACATTATGTCAGATATGATTGATTATATACTCTTGCGGACATAAGAGCTCCCTGCTGATTTGTTAAGTTTCTGTGTGATAGAAATATGCAACTTTCTTTTAAAAACACACATACCAGATGACATGTGTTATTCTTAGAGAAGTGGCCAAGGCATAATTATGTTTACAGAGTGACAAGGTACTTTTTCCCTTGCAACTCTGACAATTCCGTGATTCATATAAGTCTGTGGATAAGGAAGTGGTGCCGTGGGGGAATGTGGGATGGAATGAGCAAGAAGAGAATCATGCCACTCAGTGGCGTGAAATCTAAAATTTATTTACTGAGTGGGATGGGTTGGGTTGGATAGATAGCAATTTCTATTCTTTCTATTCTAAGGTTTCTATTACATTATACTCACACACTTTACAGCTGTCAAGGCTCCTGTCCCTCTGGTCCAGATTAAACAGGCTTCCTAGACACATGGGAAGAGGACACTCCCTCTGAGGGTTCAACATACCTCAGTGCTAACTGGTGGTCTGACCTCTACATTGTGGTTCCACTTCAAGCTCGTATCTCTGCATGGTGTAAGGTGTCTATTTATGGAGAAGGGTAATTCCATCTTCTTTTGAAATACTTAAGAAATATTTTGCTGGAAAATTTGGAACTGGCATAATTTAAGATGAATGTTGCCTCTGGAAGATAGCTTTAGAATGGGAATGCTCCTTTACAATTCTTTTCCTCTACTTAAAAAAACAAGAGCTGGTCAGGTAATATATTCTGGTTGTCAGATTTTTGATAGGTTTTTTTTTTAATGTTATATCTAGTCTCGGAGATAAGCATTCTAAGTGAAGTCTTTCCATTAAATCCCTTGAGGTTTTTAATTTCTTTACTCTTAGCCTGATTTTGTCTTTCACAGGAAGATGAAATTCCTGTGAACAATCACATGTGTTAAAGGAGTGAGAACTAGAATACAGTTACTAGTATGATACACAAAAAATGCATTAAGGTTTGGACATAAACCTGCAGGAAGGAGGTGACTCATTCCTTAGTCACCTTGTTTTGAACTTATGCCAAGATTCAGTATTGCAAAGTGTAGCACTCAAATTCATCTACTGTCTGGAGACACTCACTGGGAGTAGCAACTTTCAATTCTGGATTTCCTGTCTTTGGTGGGTTTTAGGCTGACCACTTATGTTATTTTAATGGAGACATTTCTATCTAATTTCCTTTGTTTCTTTTCAAACCATTAAAAAAAACAACCAGAAAGAGGTGATATTAATAATGTATTATGCCTGAGACTTCTTCAAATGTGATCAATGTTAATGGGATCATTGAGACTCCTCTCTAGAGATCAAAATTACTCTTTAGAGCTGCTACAGATCATGTTTTCCCTGAACACTATGTATGAGGCACAGTACACTATGGTTCGCTTGTGTTATCAGTGTCAGTGGTGCTTTAACAACGTGATCATTGACTTTAGAGACCAGCCTTTCTAATGTAAAACTTTTTTGTCTATTAAATACTATAAAAAATCAGCTCCGCTTTTTTTTGAACAAATATCCTCTTACATGGTAGATAAATTTGGAATATTTAACTCATTTTGAAAGGAAAAAATTGAAAAGTTCAAAATACTGGCAGATTTTGCAATAATATGCAGTGCTAATTAACATATCTTCATAAAATGTCAGAAAAATGGTACACCCGCCATACTAAGTGTGATGCATTTCTGATAAGACTCAACAAGCCACAGTATATCATAACTTTTCCAAGACAAGATTTTTCTCTCCTGAATGGCTACAGCACTATTTGATTTTGAGAATTCACATTGATAGTTGGCAGGAACGACAAAGGGTGTTTTGAACGTTCTTTTTAAAACGTGAAGATCAGAATAGATGCCTTTTCCGTGGTTTCGGTGCAATATCTATGTGTCGCTTCCTTGGCATTGTTAAAGAGGTTTTCAATCTTGTTATCTTCATTTTTCAAATTGGGAAGTATAATGTAACTGCACATGTAATAATCAGTCGTGAATTAAGAATGAAGTAGAAATATCATTTAATCATCCAAGGTGTCTTTGCTAGGAATAGCCATCAGTTATACTTACATAGTTCATATATCACTTGGCCAATGAAATTTGCCCTGGTTTATGGAGAATTACCTTTAAGTATGCCCGAGTCTAGACTGAAATATCAGGGCATTTGTAATGGTGTCCAAAAACCAACTTTAAAGAATGTAAGAGGAAGAAGGTGAAAGTGCCCACATCACAGGGGTAAAGGGCTTGGAAATTCTTTGTGCCAGTCTGCAAAATAGATTATTATGTTGTCATTAGTTGAATTTTGAGAAGCATTTCCTTCTGGTGACATAATGTGCAAGTAGAAGCCCCAGAGCGTGTTGCTGGGGCGTGTGTGTAGCAGCACTGTAAAGGACCAGAAGAAAGCAGTGGTACAACCCCCACACATGTCCACCAGATCTGTGTTTTCCTCCTGTTTAACATCCACAGTGTATATAAAATATTTTTCTGGCCAAATACCTTCATGATATAGAAAAGCCCCAAAACTTCATCTTTCAGTCTTGCAGTAGTTTAGAGGTTTTTGAAGCTGAGTCTTATTTCATGCCTGTCTCTTTTAATGAGGGTGGTTTTTTGGGGCTGGTCTAGCTTAGTACCTGAGATGGCTCAGCTGAGAAACACTGAGCAGTTTCCATTTGAAATGAAGCTGTTGACAAAAGTTTAAGGGAATGGAAATGAAGTCTGAAATATCCTTCCTGCCTTCACCAGGATGTTTGGAAGCCCTAGGGTGCTACAGGCTGTGAAAGATTAGTAATTAGAGGCTCACCTTCTGTATACTAATGAAAGGCTCAGAACTAAAGCTTTTAACATTGAAGGGATTGCTACATCCTGCATTTTTTACTTTGAGGTTTTTAGAAAAACTAACTGTGTCAGAGGGCATATCTAGCAAGTTATACTGAGAAAGTGACAGTATTGTTTAAGCACTTAGTCAGGGCTTAAATGTGTGCAGTGCAAATCACTTCCAATGTACTTCATACTTAGTCTGTAGCCATACAGCTGTGTCATACTGGGCAGCTGCCTGTGATCCTGCCAGTCACATAGTGATGATGGGGGGGGGTTCCTGTGGAAGGCTTTTGCTGTCTTTTCTCTCTATAAATATGTCCCTTCTAGTAGGAGGTAGAATTAGGCGAGGACTGAACAACATTTCTTTAAACATGAACTGGTACAGTCCCTCTCTGTTCCCATGAAATAACTAGATAGCATTTCTTTGCTGAATTTTTGGTTTTTCCTGTAGGGTTTGATAACAGTCAAAGTCTCATACAGAACCTGTCTGTCACGTCTGACAATGTTTAGAATTTGAAAAAAAAATCCTTTCTGTTTTGCTTTGGCTGTTTTCACATAAAGTAAAAACAGATGAGTCAGTTAAAAAGAATTCGACCGGGTGTCAGTCAACTTCATCTATTTATAAACTTCACATATTTATTATGCTATGGAATTTCTAGCCTTATTTCATTTTGACTTATAATATGTTGAAATAAAAAAATAAAAATAAGAGTAGACATATGCATTATCCAATCTACTTCTAATATCAGAAGGATTTTCCCTCATCAAAACCAGGTATTAAAAGATGCCAGAGAATAAATTGATAACTCAGCACAATATTCTAGATTCTGTTCTCAAACATTTGTATAAGGACTGTTGTTTCAAGAGCTACAGTTTCTGAAATGCAGATTAATGTAAAATTACCATGAAAGTAATTTTTGAGTGGAACATATATTTCTCCTTCTACAGGAGAATGGCATGGTCTGAGATGATATAGTGTCTTTTCTCTTTGGATTTCCTACTAATGCAAAAACGGAATTTGTTATAAAGGCACTAAGTTTGCTGCCTGTAGAAAAGCATTTCTCATGGACAGTTGCGTTCTATCTAGTACATTCATGTATATATCTGTGTGGAGACTGAATCCAGCTAAATATGGGAAGAGGGATTACATATTTTCCTTTAAGAGCCAGTAAGTTCGTAGATGTTGGGACCTCACCTTTTTTTGCTAGCCACATTAAATGGTTGGGCATATGATAGGAAATGTTTTTTTGTCTAACTAAAATGGTGAAATAACTTGCTTCTTCCTAACAGTAAGCAAAAGTGAAAATCCTGCATCTTTCTGTTCTGCTGGTGGGTGCAGCGGAGACGTGCCACCCGTGACTTAGGATAAATTACCTGGCTTTACTGTATCCCGGATTTAACAGCTGCTTGAAAGATACATCAAACAATTCACACTATGCATGGGAAGAGCAGCAATTCATCTAAAGGTGGCAAATCTGAGATGTAACAGGTATTAAAAAGGAAAGGCTTAGTGAAGAACCACAATTTATTCTACTGCCTTTCCACATAGGTCATGAGAGGCAGTCCATTCATTCCCTCAGTGCATCACTGAGTTAAATATACGCCCAACCACTTTCAAAAACACTCTTTCTCCCTTTTAATTTTGTGTCAATCAGCAGTCATTGAGATAGTCTAAATCCTTCCAAAAACAAGCATTCAGCTAAATTAAAATGCACTCTGTATTGTCTGAAGTGAGAGTGTCTCAAATTCTTGTTGTTTGGATAATGTCATAAATAGCAAGCTGTATTTCTGGCTTCCCTAGGCCCTTTCTCTGCAGCACTGACTTCAGAAAGTAGAGGTCCAAATATTTTTTCATTTGCATTAATAAAACATTTTTAAAAAGAAAGGGGGAGTGGTGGTGGAATCTGACTGTGAAAGTTAATGGAGTTAATTACATTCATATCAGTTAGATGCAGAGGAATGAAAAAGCTAATTTGTGTAAGCAGAGAATTAGCTCTGGTATTTTCTGGGAAACATCAGTAGTTTGAAGATAAAGGACCAAATAGTCTATACTATTGAACTCTCACTTTTCAGAAATAGTACAGAAAATGTGGCAGGCTGGTGAGTACTGCAAATAGCCAAGAAGAGCCTAAAATTTAAGCAAGCTATAGGGTGTCTACCAGTGTCAAGGGAGGAAAGGTCTTTAGTATTCTTAATAAAGTAGTCATCTTACCAAGGACTTCTAAGTATTTCCTTAAGGCTCAAGCATAAAACATTTTTGCCCTCCCGTTCTTATGATCACAATCTAACTAGTGGTTTTAGTAATTCAAGGCTTGGGAGAACAAGCAGATTGTGAAAAATTGTTTCTCCTGAATCAAAGCCTGGAAATTCTGAAAACCAACTTGGAAGTGCCTTTCTTCCCTGTGAGATTTCCAGGTTGCCTTAGTAGGGTTGAAGGAACATCTCCCTAGTGTCCAGGACCAACAGAACCATTTTAGCCCCAAGTTTTTTTTGAAGCCTTTTAGCCTTCATTTGAAATGAGACCTGTAGATCAAAATATAAGAAAAGAGTAATTACGATCACTGAAGGCAATCATATGAGGGTTGTAATAGAATTTCTCTAACTATAAATTATATCAGATATTATTACTTCAGAACACAGTCCATGAAGAACTTTTCAGGAAGAATCAAAATTAATTTATAAAATCTGTAATTAAAATGTTGAGGATTAAATCAGTGCTTGAGGTCTTCTGTGATTGCATTATCCTTCTCATACGTTTTGCATAATATTCGAATTACTCTTTTCTTTCCTTAAATATGGCTGTCGAAAAGAGAGAATAAAATCTAATAGATTAATTCTTCTGTCTTCCATGATATTTTCCTCTTGATATTCCTGTAAAGTTAGGGGCCTTGGTAATTGTCTTCCCTCGGTTTGAAAAGTTTCAAGAGTGATTATAAAAGGAAGAATTAGCAAGCTGCAAATAAACAAAATAATATGTTTATATTTCAACTATTTAATATTTTAAAAGATCTATTTTTGTATAGAAAGTCTGCTAGTTATAAACCTGACATTGAAGAACCTGTAGCAAGAGGTAGGAAGTGTATTAATGCTTTCTGGATGATTGCTGACTTTGAGCAAATGGCTCTATCTGTCTTGTCCTTCAGTTTTAATGTTGTGGTGAACCAGTATCTGATAAAAGCATACTTCAGCAGGCTTCTGTAATTGTGAGCTCCCAGAATTAGCTTATGATATGCAAATTAAATAATAGTATATCTCCTGTCAAAATGAATGGACTGCAATCACCCTTAAGAGACTTCAAGAAGTACCTTCTTACAGAGAGCCCCAAACTGGATGTTCTTCTGTCCTCATTGTTAAGTGATACCGTGATAACCCCTTTGCCAATTGCAGGCAATACAAACCCTCCTCGCTCCCTGAGCTTGAATTAAACTGAATCTAAGCTGCTTTTCAGCTGATCATCTTTCTGAATTGTCAGTTCCAAAATCATTAATCAGGATATACAACACTGAAATTTTATGGTTAGGGAACATTATTAATTTCAGGAGTAACCCTCTATACTTAAGTCCACGTTATCTGATGCCCAGACACAAAAAGATACTTGGAAACTATTTTAACTGGGTGTTTAACATCTTTTCATGCATGTCACTGACTTTGATTCTCAGGGCTCTGTCATCAGCACCTTTGAGAGCAGTACACAATGCTTTCTATTTTTGATGTGAAAAGTGTTAGAATGGGAGTAAATTGCTCTTGCTGTTTTTGCATATGGTTCATTATTTCTGTGCTTCCGTCCTTTTTATTTCTTACTGCAGCCAAAACCATTCCAAAGAGATGACAGGAATGGTGAGTGGCATCTTGTGGCTCTCAGCTTTACCACATGACTGACTCAAGTATTAGGAACGTTGGTGCCCTAACAGTTGGCAGTCTCCCACCTCAAAGACTGAGCCATGCAGTATAATAGGCTGAACAGCCTCAGCTACCATTGTGTCTGGGATTTTGCCTGAGCTGTTAAATCTAGGACTTTCAGTTGGCACTTGGTGCTGCTGCTGCCTCTGGACCAGTCATGCGCATGAGTAGTTTGTATAAACCACACTTTACAAGCTTGAAATGAGTTGTGGTCCTGAAAGATCAGAACAGATGAGTGCAGCTCTGTCTAGATTTTAAAAATATCCAGCATATATAAGCAAGTGTAATAGAACAGGAGAAATCATGCTAAATAAAATGATTTTGTATAGCTACTTCAGTTTCCATTTTTATTGTTACATAAAATAGACAATGGAGTCATCTTGATGAACTTTACAAAACGGGTTGTCAGCGGTAAATTTCCATAATTCAGCACAACGCTTTTCTAAGTACAGACCATTTCTGACAATGCCATTTAGACAGAAGAGTAGTACCTCCATCTTACTCTTAGAATATAGGCATTTTGAATTCTGATCATGAGTATTAATGGTTGTAGGCTTTTCAGAGGCAGAATGACAGTGTCGGTAGACGGTCTTTGCAAAAGCCTCAGTCCCAAATAATTTAGAGGAAATGAGAACATATCCTGGGCTATACAAATAATGTAATATGGGAACTTATACAGTCCTGAATTGAAATATTTCTAACATAGTTTCTTTGGGATTTGGGGAAATCTATTTTTGTTTTAACAGGTTCACAAAGTCAGACTGTTTCCATGAGTCTGTGCTCTTTTCATGATCTTTTATATTATCTCTTCTCCTGTTTCACAGTGGATTTTAGCCTAACTGATAAAGAACATAGCCATTTGCTTATCTTTAAAGGAATTCTTACATTCTGAACTAAAACTGGTAATAAATGCTGCATTAGAATTGTAAAGGTTTTGCTTTGTATTTGTTTTGTGGTTTGGTTTTTTGTATGACCTCTTTTCCACAGAGTTGTTTTTGTACACCAAGCAGCAAACCCAAATGTTTTTTTTAATGTAACTAAGCCATCATCTAACCTCCATGTAAACTCTAAGGAGATGAATAGTTTGGAAAATGCTATATTCTCCATCTAGTGCATATAAAGGAGTACTTATATTTAAATTTTGTTTCATCCTCTTAGTATGAATTCATGTCATTACCAAATGGTAAACAAAAACAGATGTCAGGCTCACTTTAGAAAAAGTGGTGAGCTTGCAGTTAGATATTGAAGTAAACTACTTCTGAGAGCAGAGTTTTGATATACTTCTGTCCATCTCTTTCAAATGGATATTTTTATGTTGGAAATGTCTTTAGTGCCCTTAACAGTTCATAGAAGAAAGCAGCCAAAAAGGGAAAAAAAAATGGTGGAAATATCAAAGCCATGAGGATGAAGAACTTTGAGAAAGTCTGGTTAGTTAAGGGTATTTGTTTATTAAGAAGTGAAGAGAAAAGAACATCTGGCCATTAAAATAAGATGAGCAGGGTATGGAATAAATTTATATAAATAAGCCTAGCTTGAAAAGCAGAACAGTTGTGTGCTTTGCTACTAAACACGATTTTGTGGCAGTACTGCAAACTTGCCAAGATATTAAGTAAATGAAAGCCAACAATCAAGTCTTTAAGTACATACCTTAATGTCATAAGACTATTACGAGCTTACAGAGGATGAAAGCTTACGACAGTACTGACCTTCATCTGTACTCCGAAAGACAGACAGGTGAGTTAAAAAAAAGCTTTCTACAGTATCAAAAAACCGTAACTCAGAACTAAAGAATTGTGTGAATGCAAACATTGTAGCAAAAGTTGATAACACAGGCTTTAATTATTCATGAAATCATAATACATGGTATTTTGTAGTCTTCTACCAGGAGATACGAGGCATTCTTAGATACAGAAAGCATTCTATAAGAGCACAGTCAATGGAGCAGAGGTCGTATTTACAATGAAAATAGCTTTTTCCCTGTTAATATAGAAGAAAAGTGTTTACCAGTTTAATGGTATTTAGCAAAAAAGTCCCTTTTTCCGCCATAGCTCTTCTCAGGTGCTAGTTAACTGTCAATATTGACTTCTTGTCTACCTGAACTGCCTGGTTTGTTCCCTGTCCCCTTCTCCTGGTGAGTAACACCTCATGTTTATTAGTGTATTGCTGAGCATCTCTTAGAATGAGATGACTGCTTTCCTCAGGTGCAAATTCCAGATGAATTTTGGCGAATGGTTCATCTGAACCTGATTTGGCTGCCTCTGTCCTGCAGGATCCATCAATGCTAGTCCATCAGGCTTTGCACCGGCAAAACCCCTCCTCTGTCATGGGGCTGTCCTCTCAGCATCATACGATAAAATGCCATTGTGGCAGATTTTGACTCACTTTGAACGGAACAGAACCCCCACATTGCAAAAAATAATAACATGTTTTAGAGGTTTAGGGGTGATGCAGTGCATAAGTAATACCAGGCCAATACTATGCGGTGTGGATGTGACCAGTCTATACAGAATACTCTTTAGCAAACTACCCTTAAGCCATTTCAGGCACTCTGCATCTGATATCCCAGGTATCCCTCCATAAGGTGAATATACATAGCCCAAAGCATGAAAATTTTAGTGGCATGATCATGGCCTTTAACACAGCCATGGTAGTATCTGAGAAATAAGTCACAAACGCTGATTTACCTTGTAATCTGATGGGGTTATCTCCTATAAAGGGGGTAGAGCGAGGGGTAGAGTAGAGGGAACTTGTCAACAGCGGCAAGATGTATCTCTTTATAGTGAATAAAGCAGGTTATGCTTCCAGTGATGGGTCTGCAGAGATTTTGGTATCCAGTGTACTTGACAGCCTTAATGACACAACCTCTCAATGGCATTGCACTTCTTGCACATGTACTTTTTCTTTGGGCTAAAGAAATTCTGTTGTACGAAGAACAGCAAGGCATTTGAAAAAATCACAGTCTGAAGAAAATAGTATTTTTTTTTAAATAAATATTTACCTTAATGCAACTGACACAGTGATGAAAACCTCAAACTTTCAACACTCCATACTTACCACCTAAAATCACTGTTGATTACATGGGTTTGGTAATATCTGGAATAATCTAAAGCTGTTAAATACTGAGATTAATATCTGTTTGATTCTCTGGTGGAGTACGCACAAAAGTGTGTAGTGCAATTTTCTTATTAATTGAGAGCAATGAAGGATGCTTTCTCTTATGTCAAACTGTTTAAATAGTAAAATTAATAAACATGTATTTTAGTGCAAGGTCTGAATCCTGTTCATCTTACCTCACTGGTTCTACTTCTTGGTGTAGGGTGGGTACTCAGCAACTGTCTAAAATTTTTGAGAAAATGAGCAGTTGAGTGGAATTAGCAGTAAAGTATGTTAATTCATAGCAAACTAATAACATTCAGGGTTCTTGTTCTAATGTGTTCCATAATGCAAATTTATCTATCAAAGAGAGGAATGCAATGCAATTAAAAAGTGATTAAGAAAGCAAACAAGAACTTCTGCTATCAAATTACATCACCATCCCACCAAACATTTAAATTACTCTTCAGAGGCTCCTCTCAGCTGAAGCTATACTCAAATTCTAAGTACATGTGCTAAGAATAGAGAACTGAAAATCAGTGGGTTGTTTCCAACTATCAAGTGTCTCAACGTATAATTCAGCCTTTCTGAATTAAATGTATCTCCTATTATATTGAATTTTGTAGTAGATTTTTCTATACAGCGCCATTGTCTGGAAAATCCTGAAAATCATTAAAGTGACAGTCATTCTAGAGATTCTTTATAGTGGTGGGCAGGTGGGGTTTCACCGGAGCGGAGCAGAGGGGCAGAACCACTTCACTCAACCTGCTGGCCACTCTTCTTTTGATGCAGCCCAGGATGTTGGGGGTTTTCTGGGCTGTGAGCGCTCGTTGCCGGCTCATATTAACCCTCTCATGCACCAACACCCCTGAGTCCTTCTCCTCAGGGCTGCTCTCAGTCCATTCTCTGCCCAGCCTGTATTTGTCCTTAGGACTGCCCCGACATAACTGCAGAATCTTGCACTTGGCCTGGTTGAACTTCACAAGGTTTACATGAGCCCACCTCTTGAGCCTGTCAAGGTCCCTCTTGAGGGTGTCCCTTTCCTCCAGTGTGTGGTGTCAACTGCACCACACAGCTTGGTGTCGTTGGCAGACTTGCTGAGGGTGCACTCAGTCCCTCCAGCCTGACCAGCCTGTAGTTCCCTGGGTCTTCCTTTGTTCCCTTTTTAAAGATGGGGGCTATGTTTCCTCTTTTCCAGTCAGTGGGGACTTCACTGCACTGTCACAGTTTCTTAAATACGATGGATAGTGGCTTAGCAACTTCATCCACCAGTTCTGTCAAGACATGCAGATGCATTTCATGAGGTCCCAATGATTTTTTCACCTTCAGGTTCCTCATAGGGTTTCAAACATGACCTTCTCCTACTGTGGGCAGTTCTTCACTCTCCCAACCCCTGCCTTTGCTTTATGCAACTTGGGCGGTGTAGCTAAAACACTTGCCGGTGAAGACCAAGGTGAAAAAGTTGTTGAGTACCTCAGCCTTCTCCTTATTCTGCATGACAAAGTCTCCCACTTCTTTCTGGAGAGGGCCCACATTTTCCCAAGTCTTCCTTTTTATTTCTGACATACTTGTAGGAGGTTTTCTTGTTGCCCTTGATGTCCCTGGCCAGATTTAATTGTCAGGGCTTCAGCTTTCCTAACCTGATCCCTGGCTACTCAGACAACTTCTCCTTCCCAGGCTACCTGTCCTTTCTCCCACCCTCTGTAGGTTTCCTCCTTCAGTTTGATTTTATCCAGGAGCTCATTGTTCATCCATGCAGGCCTCCTGGCATTTTTGCCTGACTTCCTCTTTGTTGGGATGCATAGTTCCTGAGTTTGTTGGAGGTGATCTTTGAGTATTAATAGGCTTCCCTGGGCCCCTTCTTCCCTCCAGGGCTTTTATCCCATGGGTTTCTTCCAAGCTGATCGCTGAAGCAGGCTGAAGTTTGCTCTTCTAAAGGCCAGGGCAGGTGTGTGCTCACTGTGTGCCCTCCTTGTTCCCCTAAGGGTGGTAAACTCCATCAGTTCATGCTCACTGCAGCCAAGGCTGCCCTTGAGCTTCACATTCCCCACCAGCCCCTCCTTGTTGGTGAGAACAAGGTCCAGCGTGGCACCTCTGCTTGTTGACTCCTCTACCACTTAGAGAAGGAATATCAGTATGTATGGCAAAAGACAGCATGGGGTATTAGTTTTTCCTTGTGGATCTAAGGTTCATTGTCTCAGTGATGATAGCCACAGAGAATTACTGTTTGTCTTATCTAGGACAACTGCTTAATTCTTCATCATGTCTCTTCCGTCATAAAGGACTGCAATTTTCATGTTTAGATTTGATTTTCAAACAAGTTAGGTAGTCAATAATAAACGGTTAAATAATAAACTGGAAGGCAACTAAATTACTCTAAAAATCTGTACTGAGTTGCAATTTGAGTATTTCCAAGGCTGCATTTGGAGCAAATCAGATTTTAGGGTTTGAGACCTAATCCAAAGGGCCCTGGAAATCAATGAAATTATTGCTCCTGAGTACAGTGTGTCTTTGATGAGGTTCTGTGGATTCGTTATACCCCAATTTACACATGTTCTAGAAATTACTTCTTCAGATTGTTTAGGAGACAATTCTTTAGTACCACTGTGCCTCAGAGGTGAACAAATGTAAGTCAGAAATCACAAGTTACCTCTCCTGCGTAGGCGAATAGGTAAACAGTATTAACCATTTGTAGCTGGTGACTATAACAGAAGAACACAGCAAATTAATTATGAGGATTTTATAAAACGAAAGTATTGGATTAATTTAAAAGATACTGAATTTACAAAACTGCAAAAGTCAAATAAAAATAGGACAAGCATTTATCATATGCTCTGTCATGAAGGTATGAAAGGGGTTTGTTTAAGACACTTCCAAACTTTCGAGACAGCAACCAAATGAAAGACAAATGCTCAGAAGGTGTGAGTTAATGAACACAAATATGACCGCTTTCATTCTGACATTAAATTATCAGTTTATCATATTAGGATTTTTAGTCGTATGAGATGTGTGCTCATTTGATGTATTGCCAATTTGACACAAGTAACATATCACAGAGCTTGTAAAACACTGCCTAGTTTTGTTTCTAATGATTTTCTACCTTTACAAAATGTTAAGAGAAATATAGGAAATACTACCAGAATATATCACCATTAGGTGCGTATTTGACCTTGTTTATAAATCCTTATCTTAAGGGTTATTATTAAGGGCTAAAACTCTGACAAATAATTTATGTAAGTGATGACTAAGTAGAGTTAGTTGCTTTCAAGCCTCTTTTTTCCTTGATGTCTTCTCTACATTTAGCTGAATTGAAAATCAAAGTTCAGTGCAGCAATTGCTTTTTCAGGTTTTAGTATTACTCGGAAAACACATGAAAAATAAAAACTAAAACCAAACCTTGAACACTGATTGGATAGCTTCTTTAATATTTTCACAGATACAGGTAAGGTGATGGTTGGAAATGATAAGCTGTCCTAGTTTCGTAAGGAAGGTAGTGATTTTGGAATTGTCTGCTACTGCTTGGTAATATTGCTTGTTGCTGCTATAGGCTATGATAAAGTGACATCACTTACTTGGTGCTCACAGCTAGATGTATTGAAGAAAAACTGGTTGATCCTACTTGTAATATTAAAAAGATTATGTAAATGTTAATATAGGATTTGAGGAAAACATTATCCTGTTTACTCATGGAAAAGGACTAGTAAAATGCTGGTTTAAAATGCTTCTGAAGATGTGCTTTAGTTGCCCTGTAAATGTTAACACAAAAGTCTTGATTGTCTCTTGTAAAGATTCTTTTTTATTTTTTTGTTCAGACCTTGCCATCTTTTTTAAAAGAGTCAATAAAATAACGTAAAAGAATGGGGGCTATTGAGTGAAAAGAAACAAATTGAGAAAAGAATTATGCTGCTTGAGTATACTTGAGACATTGAAGCTTTAAATTAATTCCAGAGAATTTGTAGAATCAGGGCTAACAATAACAGAAACCCATAAAGGGGTAAATTTGAAGTATGTAATAATAAAAAATTACTTGTGAGGAGATTTCAATTATATAGAGAGAGCAAGATTAATCTGATCAAAGTGGGTTGGTTTTATATGAAAGATAAAAAAACCCCTCCACTTGGGTATAAATCTCTTACGAATGAGTATATTTCAGTGCTAAAATACTATGGGAAGTGTCATGAGTAAAATAGGAACAAATAGAAGGAAATTGCTACGCTGGGAACTCCTCCTCCCCTCATCCACCACCTTCAGTCCTTCCTGGAACAGAAACAGTGATCCTGTCTGCAATCAGTTGTCCACAGGAGAAAAACATTGGGTCTGGTACTGAGAATATTTTAATTCTTTTCAAGGTAAAAACTTGAGCATGTTCACGTAGATTGATCCAGCATTTAAAGACCAAAATGAAAAAAAATACGTATTCACAAGCTTGAGTTTGAAAGGGCACTTTAGAAACCGAGCATTTAACATTCTTATGGAGAATTTATACTATTCTCATGGCATTTAAAGAAAATGCAACAATAGAAAACAAATCACTATAGAAGGCAAGAGACAGTAAATGAAATACTAAGGATAACTAGGTGAATTTAAGAAACTAAAATATGCAATAAGATTTAAGGCACTTTTAAGGCAGGGTTATGTTTTGCTTTTGTTTTTTCCCCTTCTATGTGACACCTCAGTGGTTAATTTTTCGTTAGAACTTCAAAGGAATAAGGGGTGCAGCAATTATTTTACGTATTTTGCGTAGCTTTTTGCTGCTTTTGCCTTCTGTCATATAACAATTTAAGTCTTGATCCTTCATATGAGTGCATGAATAACTTTAAAACAAAGTGCACCTGTGAACCTTTGTGTTTGCACCTACTGTCAGAGTGGTAGTGGCCCTGGTTAAATGGTTGGTGTAATCGTGAGGACAACATCCCTGTGAGGCAGGGAAATGCTATCTCTGTTACTCAGCAGCTAGGAAAAACCTGAGCAATAGGCTAATAGTAAACCTGAAATAAAATTGCCAGACTGTTTTAACTGCGATAGCATGGTCTCTCCAGGTTTCGTCTGATTTTTGAACATGATTTACCTCGTGCTCTTTTGTTCTTTGCTGATACCTATACGAAGGAAAGCTACAGGATTGATGTGCACTTTGGGGGAAAAAAGTTTCACCGTAACAGCATTGTGGGCCAGATTATTATCCTACATTAAGGAAAGAACAAGATAACATATCTTTTTGTACAAACTAAGAAAGACAGTAACTCTTGGGAGATGCTCTGTCTTTGTAAATCAGATCTTCGTATCCTTTGAGCAAAACCAGTATATGGTATACATAACATATTTTATTTAATGCATTACAGAATCTCTATCCAAGTGCTGTCATAGCTTATTTGAGGCTTCCATGTGGTGTGCCTTTTTGATCCTTTTACCATTTTCCTACTCTTCTTATTCCCGTATTGCTGCTTCATTACAACCCTCATAGACCTGGCGTTCTGAAGTGCTGAGCGCTTGCCAATCCACTAGCAGTGAACGGGACTCCCAGATGGGGTGGATAGGTCCAGCTGAAAATCAGGCTTTGAATACTGGTCATATGTTACTGTAACATTTAAGCTTGCATTTCAGAGAACTTGTCAATTCATTCAGTGTAGAAATCAGAGTACTTGAAATTATGAACTGGTTTAATGAACCTGGGGTTGCTTGATCTAAAAGCCTTATGACAGGATCACAGTGAAACATAAATTTTCAAGAGAAACTGGCTTTACAATTCATTTTCTTAGGAGAGATATTCTAAAGACAACCATTTTCAACAAAACTTGTTTATGCTATAACATTAATGATGAATCTCAATGGTCTATTAACTTTTTAAGCATAGATGTTCCAAAATATGCTGTGAATGCAATATACTAGTAGAGAATGGTTATCTTGACTTCCTAGTTTTATCTCATACTAGAGATAGCCAAATGTCAGGAATTGCATGTTAAGGGAGTTTCTTCATCTTTCTAAATGAGTTTTCATCCAAATAAGAACAAAAGTATTTTCACCTAAACGTCTATGAAGCGGCAATTTGCAGGAAATGGTAGTTTAGAAAACACCGGGATATGTTGCTTTGAAATGGTTTCCACATGTACAAAGTATATTGGAAGCAAGGAAGATTTCAGAGAAAGTAACTAAGCTTAAGAAGTGAGCTGTATTTAATCATCCAGGTGGTGGTGTGGTTACTGAAGCTGTGGGTTTGTGTTTAAGAAAAAAACTTTTAAATTGTGAGTCTGATTGGACACTAGAGTAAGTTGCCCGGAAAGTCTGTGATGTCTCCATCTGCTCTGGCTGACCCTGTTTTGAGTAGTGGTCAGAATTTCTTCCTAGAGAAGTCAAAATACACAAATTTCTTTTCATTTTCTCTTGTGTTATGAACATGGGTGATTTCATACATGAAAGGGTTTCCACCTACACTTGTGTTTCCTGCAAGTGCCCAGGAAGAATAAATGCCGAAGTTCAATGCACAGTATGTTGCATGTATTGTATAACACAAATACCTGTATAATCAAAGCAGTTTTATTTGTCTAGATATGGGATTTATGGAAATTATCAAGTTGCATTTTAAATTATCTGGATTCCAGTATTTGTGGAACTTAGAGGACGTGTGGGTTGGTGTCATTCTCAGCATGGCAAGTTGCCAAAAATTCATCATATTATTCTTCTCTGTTGCCAGGTTAAGGTATTTTTGCCTTTCATGTATGCCGCTTATACTGCATATGCTATTTTCTCTGGTTTTACTCTGATTTTTAATTTCATTCATTCTGATATTATTCTGATGCAGCCCAAATAATTTGCTTCTGTGAAGGTACTCCTAATTTACACTGCCGTACAATAGAGCAGGTTACTCTCTATTTGTTAGAGTCGTGCTGTTAGTGGCTCTTCTGCTATTCATTCTACAGCTTCTTTTAAAAAATCCTCTTTTTAGGCTCTACATAGTGACTGTATTTTCTGTGCTAAATTGAACAAATCCTGTTCTGTTTCTCTTTCTTTCTCTTTCTTTCTTTTTTTTTTTTTTTTACATTTTCTTTAAGTATCTTATAAAGATGTCACTCTGTTATCCTAAATTAAGTATATAACATCAAATGTTAATTGTTTATGCTTCAAACTGTGGTTGTTCTTTGAAATAAAAGACGACAAGGCTGTGTTGAGGACCCTAGCTATCCTGTCTGTATATATCCCTAGAAATTTTCACATCAGTGATTAAGGGATTAGCTTGAAACCACAAACACATGCCTCAAGCCAAAACATATCACGATGGATTCTGTGATCCTTTCAAGTAATACTGGAACATTCCTTTGTTTATACAAGGCACGATTATAGAGCAGTCAGTAATAAATGAGTGTTTTGCTGTTTTTTCCAGGATTGCAGCCTTCTTTTCAGGCCTACTCCAGTTATTTCACAGTACACTTTGCATTTTGGTATTCAAAGTACATGGTATTCAACAATTCCGAATTTCTACACCTCTTTCAGTATTCGGTTCTACCTGGAGTAGTAAATCTTAGGCTCTGCTCCCAAACGGATCTGGGGTAGGATGTCACAGGTTACTATTCATTTTCAGCACGTCTCCGTCATTAAACAGACCAAGAGTAGTTCAGTTAGTATTGGTCTGGACATTAACCTGGTGATCTTCCTCTAATGATTTAATTGTATATGTTACACTACCACCTTGTTACTTAGGAAAGCTCCTCTCTTGCTGTGAATTGCAGCTTTTACTTGGTTATGGCAGTGACAATTTTGTGAGTCTCCTTGTGGGCTTTGCTCCATTGGGAAGTCAAACATGGTGCCCTGGCTCCTGAAGGGAAGCTCCACCAGGTACAAACAGTAGCCACCAGTTCCTCTTTTGGGATGCTTCCAGGAGACAATTTTGTTGCAAGATCATTCTCTTTCCTCCAGTGATACCTGGACATCTTATCTTCACTACGAAACATTGCTTATTTAGCCTTCCTATTCTCAGTGTTCACATACAGTTTCTTTTCAGCTTCAGTTGGTGAAAAAAAAATGGACAAATTTTTAATTTCCTTGCCATCTCAAGCACCTTTGAAAATTCCCAAGTCACAGATGGGGAGAAGAACAGAATTTAGCTACACACAGGGAGAAGAATAGAACATAGAATGTAAGTTTTGATCAAAGTGTCTTAGTGAAGACAAGGAACGATAATTACAACCTGTATTGATGACACAGCAGGAGCAATTTGGGTAGTAGTTGTAAAACTGAACAAATAGGTCTCTCTTTTTGTCACATTTTCAGACCTTTTTTTCCCAATCCACATTTCCTTAAAGTTTTCCAACCTTTCATTTAGAAACAGTGACTGGACCAGTTCAGTGCCAGAGAAAAATATCAGAGATGACCATAATTTTCAATTACATCTAAATGTAACTGATCGTGCTGAACACAAGATATAGCTGTGGGACAGCAAAGATCAGCATAGTTGATTTGAAAAATGTTGTGAATCTTTGAACACAAGAGTGTTTAGGGACTTCTGAGAAACATCTGTGTTTGTCTAGTTGCACTAAATACTCCCCAGCGAGGAGGGTAGTTTCTGAACCTAATATGCGCAAAATTGATGAACCTCTGCTTGAATAGTGATTGCAAAACAAACCCTTCATGATGATTAACAATCACCTCCATTTTATACTTCAGACCAGCCCCAAAGCTCTTTACAAAAAATGCAACTTTTCACCCGCATTGCAAGGCCCTGCCTCTGAGTTCCTGCCTCCAATCAGTATTTCAGCTACTAGAGATGATAATGTTTCCTGGAATTCATGATAATAATGTTTCCAGATATTAATTGGAAGGGCAATTTTGGTGGATGTAGGCAAAAAATCTCGTCATCTGGACTCCCTGGGAGCACAGCAGTTCTCACATGAAGCCCGCAGTCACATATTTGCAGATGAAGACTGAACAAAAGGAACAGTTTGATGATACTCCTTGGTAGAAATTCTCTCTCCTCTTACCTTTCCATATGTTTCTATTGTGGAACTGATTGCAGGGGATTGTGGCTGAAAGATGAAATTGAATTAGTGCAATACGTAATGGAATCTTAACTATATAAATTGTGACTTTTTCGAACTATCAGGATTGGTCACTAATATCACTGATTATGGAAAATTTAAAATAGCCCCTAATTTATGTAGTATCATCAGATTTGCAATAAGCACATTTAATCTTAAATATAATTTTTTGATTGAAATAGAAAAAAATTTTCTTTTGGTCATAAGTTTCACACAACTATATAATGTCTGCAACTGCTGAGATTTTATTTTTTTATTTTTTTAATTGCTACCATAGACTTTGTGAAAACAGTTCTTTCTGTTCTGCTTGAGACTTATTCTCTACCATTGCGTTTGTGTGCTTGAGACAAGGATACAAGGATAAGATCGTGAGTAGGACGTGCTAATGATACCTTTGAGTCATCTCTGCCCTGTTGAATCCACAGAGAAGGTTAGAGAGGCCTCTGGGTGTCTGAGTTATACTCAGTTTTATGTTACCTTCCATCAACTACTATGATTAGAGTTTTCTCATCTAATTCTAAAGATGATTTTTTTGGGTAATAAAAGATAGCTGGTGACATACTGTGTTGTCATGTTTTCTATTTGTGTGCTTCTAACTGTTGTATTACAATTCTACTCTCTTAGCAGAGCATAAATTAAGCATCTTGTATTCCTGGTTTTGTGATTTTTAGGCTTTTTTGGAAATCAAAAAGGTGACGTATTCCCTAATGCAGCTGGTGGACATTTAGCTAATGATTACAGTGCCTAGGGGTTTTCTCCAAGGAAGATCTAAGTCTCTCTTTGTATGTGGATCTCATACATGCAATATTAAATAATGGTAAAATGTAGGTATAATGTTTCTGGTAGAAATTGCCCCTTGCCCTTGTGCCTGGAATGTGTCCAAACTTTGCTGTTAAGATTGTTACTGCTAGGCTAAATTATGAATTGTTATAACAATGAGAGAACAGTGATGCCAAAAAGTCTATGTAAGATTGATTAGGTTATAATTATGTAAAACTTGAATTAGTAAAGAATGCTTTTTCTCTTGTTTTGAAGCATGGCATGTTTTCTAGGAGCGACCATTTACAGCCCCTAGAATCACTTTATTTTATTGCGCAGTGGTCAGACAGGCAGGCCTGCAGCACACTAGCTACGCTAATTAATTATTTGTATAGCAATAGACCTTGGAGACAAAAGGCTCTGTATTTTCTTTCATTTAATTCTTCTTTACAATAGGATAATTTCAGAAGCATCAGTGGAATTATTCCAGATTTTGACTGGCATGAGATGTGAATTGTTCTTAAAGATTTATTTCTAGAAATATATTCTTGAAATACATTTGTATATTGCAGAAACAGTGTAGGAAACATCCATTCTCACTATAAAATGTGCTTGCATAAAAATGTGTGTGGAAAAGCCTCCGATCCATTTAAGAGAAGCATTTTAGAAAGAGTATTCTAATTCTATTGTAGTGCAGTGTTATGTTGAATAGCCACGTTCGGGAAATATTTCTACTGAATCATGTTAATAAACAATTTAATAAAGAAAAAGAGACTTTACTGGCCTAAAGTAAAAATATATACACAAAGTAACAAAAGATTAGTTCGAGTCTTGACTATTTCTGGGTGTTGTGTAAAAAATACAAAGATATAATAAAAATAAATTTGTTTGTATAGAATAACTTCCTGTCTTGCAAATGCAACAGCCATGTTACGGGACAGGTTAGGATGGTGTTTCCACTCTCAGAAGAATCTTACTGCTTTGGGGAGTATTCCTTAAAGCATGTACTTTGCTTTGTTGGGACACCAAAGTTAATATCTGAGAAACTAGTCCTGTTAAATACCCTGAAAAACAATACATTAGTGTAAATCTGCAGATTAATAAGGCATCATGTAAGAAACGTTGCCTATTGCTACAGATTTAGTAAAACTACACCCTTTGTCTTTGAGATACTACGTCTGTCTTCCTGTTGAAATATAAATAAATTCTAGAAGAATAGTTGTCTGCAGAGCAACCTTAGGTACCTTAGGTCTTCAAAATAGTCCCACACCATCCTTCTGTTTACTGGGTTTACAGTTGTTTACAGCCCAGATTTGTTAAGTTCCCCACGTTGCTTTATACGGTCTCCTTATTTTTTAAGACATTTCATCATTTGGCAAATTGAAATTAAATGCTGGTTTAATTCCTCATTTTATGAAGAGAGGAAGTCTTGAAACAAAATTTAAAATCCAATATTCTAGACTTTTAACACATATGCTGCAATATGTCAATAGATAAAGGATTTGTTGCCTCTTATTCTTACAACCAGTATGTTATATGGACCTTTAAGAGCCTCTGCATCTGTTTTCCAGCCCAGTTGATTGTGCTTGGCTTTCTACCATGTCACAGTGAGTACAAATGATGGCAAATCTGTACTGTATTGCTTGCATTTATAAAGATAGATTGAAATTTGGCTGTGTATTCCCTAGATTATTCAGCTTTTTAATGAAATGGAATAATCACTACAGGTTAAGGAAAACAAGGGTATATGCATGTATGGGAACACAGTGTTAGAACTGAAAAAAGTTGGATTTGGAGAGGAAAAAAACCCTACTTAGTATCTGCATGTGAACTTTATTGTTGGGCCAAAAACCCCTTGCAGTTGATAAATGAAAGCAAAGTCAACCAGGCAACCTCTCTAACCCTGCAGTACCAAGGGTGAGATTGTCAGGTAAAAGAACTCAGCAGGAATTTACCGATGTTTCCACTGAGTTAAAATTTTCCCTTTCTGTACAGACCTAAATGAGGACATCAGGTGAAATACAGAAGGGTACTCATCAGGCCTACATGTAGGATATATATCAACTGTAGACAACTTCAGCTGTCTTCAGAGAACTTTTCTCTTGGCTTTATGATGTAGGAGAATACATCCTGGACTTTTTATTCTGGAAAAGCATGAATCCTATTAGGCCTATTCCAAAGTTTTAGAAGGGAGTCCATTCTTCAAACACATTGTTTAGCTCAGCATTTGTATTGCCTCTGCATTACTGTGACCTGTAAACCCTGAACTGAAATGGCATTTTATCTGCATGTAGACAGCAACAAAAGGTTCATACACAACCTGAAATCTGCTTTGAGTTGTGGGACCCAGAAGATGAACAGGCTTCATCGTGACATGGATTTCCTGTCATAGCAAACAACACTGCCAGGATAATGTCATTCCTCTACATGTTGAACTGTGGTTTTCTTCATTCTTATATTTTTGTGATGAATACTATATGATGAATTTATGGTGAATACTAGAGATTATATTCTATTGAAAAGGAGGACTGAAATGGGGAGAAAATAGAATAGACATGAGGGAGAGGCAAGGAGACGAGAGATACAAAGGGTGGGGAGGACCTGGGAAAGACTAGCAGGTGGCTGGATGTAAGAAAATAGCAAAATGCCAACAAAAGAGGAAGCAAGGCAAAGAATGTGTCCATTCGGGGTTCTCCTCCCCTACCCTCCCATCCCCTCCCTCCTATTTATACTCTTAGACTATCTAGTGAGAGGGGCAGAAAAGTAAAATGCAGATAGGGTTTTTAAAAGTTGGGTATTTCAGAGCTTCTTCCTCAAGGGGACACACTCATGAGAAGTAAATTTCTTTTTAGTTTAAATCCAGTTAGCTTATCTTTCTGTTGTTGCTTTGGGGTTCTTTTGGTTTGGTTTGGGGATTTTATTCCTCTTTGAAGGAAGCTCCTTCGTTTTCTTTGTCCCCTATATTGCAGTAGCCAGAGCAGTGCTTTGGAAGTCTAAATTCATTGTTCGTTTATGATGATCTTCCATTAATACAAGATATGGGATTATTTACATAAGATAAAGGGTTTTGTAAAGCAATCTTTGGACAAAGGCATGGTGTATTTTGAATGCATATGATTTTATCAATGCATGACTATACATTCTATAGGAACAAGACCTTTCATACTATGAAGATTTTCTGCTTGCCTGGCAAAGCTTGGAGCAAAGCTGAAATCAAAGCAGCCTTACTTAGTGAAGCAATTTCATTTTACCTGAAACAGTGAGGCTTAAATTATAAGCTTCAGGATGACTCAGTAGAAATAATGCATGCATATAAACTACATAATTTTCCTAGCGTATTTTCACAATCAATATAACTGTGTGTTTAAAGTAGGCACCTTAGGTCAATCTTCTAAGCAGTGAGCGAATAACATATTTTTTATCAGAGAAAAGCTGCTCTATGCAAATAATATCTGACATGAATATTTAATAGATTGTACAGTAGGAAATAATTGCCAAATAGTGGGGCATGCTAAAACGAAAAAGAGAAATACTGAAATAACAAATCCGATCCAATTTCACTTACAGCATTTTCTTAACACTAGATGGTCTGACAAATCTAGATGGAATACGTAAAATAAATGTGATAACCTCTGTCCAGGTCCTAGATAGTAAATATTCCTATTAAATAACTGAACAGGAGGTTAGCCAATATGTATATGTTGATCTATCATAGATTTAATGTTTAGTGAACATAATGTGAGTTATTCTTTTTTGTCTCAAGATATTCTCCATATTGCCATTACCATCACTTTTCACTGTGGTAACCAAATCCATACAACCTCATTAGCAAAGTCTTTATTAGAAAAGACTGCACAACTAAAGACAGCCTTTATTAGTTTCATTTAAATTTCTCACAGCTGAGGAGAAACAACAATTCTTTGCTATTCCTCCTGCTTTGAATAGTCTTTCCATTCTCACATTACTCTTTTCTTTTGCAAATCCTTTTGTCTAGGGCAGATGGAGACCCACAAAGCTGAGGAAGGTTTCACAGTGCTTTCTTACGGCCAAAGACCACTTGATGCTTTTGGTCCTTCTGGTTGTATATGAGTACCTCCTATAAAGTTTGCAGAGGGAGGTGGTGTCCAGGAGCTATTATATAGTGACTAAGCAGTTGGATGACTTGCTGTGAGAATGTTCTTTAATGCTGCCATAAACCTTTCTGTCTTTATGGCAACTTGGCCATGAAAATAGCACATAAAAGAGCCTCGAATTTGTGCAGCATCTGGGCCATGAGCTACACATAGCACTGAGAAACAGGAATGCAGATGACATAGACTCACATACCTACCCACAAAGTTTCATCTACACATTTGTAAAGTGAGTGGAAAGCGAAGAATTTATTTTACTTTGTGCCCTCTTCCAGTGAAATAAGCTCACACTAATTTAAAGGTCAGTTGATGTAAAAATTTATGCCATTCTTGTTACACCCTTAGTGCCCATGGGAGCCCCGAATTATGGATGTTATAATGAAGATAATTAGGGTAAGCTCTATTTTAGCTGAAGGCAAAAGGTCTTAAATCAAAAGGAGTATGTTCTGGTAACCTTGAAATTGGGGTGAAGATTACAGACTGCCTACTGGCATAACATATATCTAAACTTATTGTTTCAAAAAGTAAGAGAAGAAAATCACCATGGGAGTCGATGTTCTATCAGGCCTAGGCTTGCTTTTGGTGGGCAAGATGTGTATTCCTTGACCCCGGTTCTGCAAGCAGCATTTCTGATGACTGTAGTGTGGGCTGGGGCTTGTACTCCTGCATGACTCCTTGAAATAGTATCTTGGTCTCTTTCTTGATGTATAGGTGAAAGAGGAACCAATATAACTGTGACTCCATATACCTGAGCAAATTGCCAGTAAGGATTTTCCTTACCCTTTGACTCCAAATGTTGTACAGCAAGCATTTGTGTTCCAAAGGCTGTTACTATGCAAAACCCTTTCTGAATATCTTGCTCTTCTTAGAGTTTGTTTGGTTTTTTTTTTAAATAAAAATGAAGCAACTGAACTATGAGCACGTATGACTGTATGCATTAGGGAGTGTATCTTGTTTAATTCTTGGCGAATATGAGAAGTGATTGTATGTGCAATCACTGCCTCAGCCTTTTACCCTGGGGAGTAGTTTTTCTCATGTGAGAGGTTAGATAGTTACCAGCCATTCTTTCCTCTTACCTATTACATTTTGCAGTTGTACCTAAAATGTATTTATCTTCATTTATGCCCTGTGAGATGAAGCCCATGTGTTCACTGAGTTGACGTACTTGATGTGGTCATTTCCATACCGGGAACAAGACTTCAAACAGACCTCCTTTCTCTCCAATGCCCAACTCTAGTCATGGAGCAAGGGCTTTTGATTACTCCTGAACTGATAGTTGTAATCATTTGTGGCATATTATCAACCACTTCAATTCACTTCTGCTAAATAATAAAATCCAGTAATAAATTGAACAGACAAGCAAAATCTGTTAAACATGCTCTGGGGGGCTTTCTGTTTTCTTTCTGTTCTCATGATGCTTCTTTTCTATACGTGAGCTGTTCCCAATGCCAGCATTTGAAATCAACCAAACAACTAAACTTAAAAATACTGCAGAGTGTCTGATAAAGAAAATGTGTGAAGCTGGTCGTAGTGTTCTTGACTCTGTTTTTTTCTGACTTACTAACTTGGAGCTGGGGCTGGAATTCCCATGGGATTGATGCGTAGTGGATTCTGGGTATATACTGGGACAATACAAGTTATTTCCAAAATCTGAAGAATCATTGGCGTTTTTCTGCTGCTTTTTTTTCTTTAAAGAGAATCTGCATCTCCAGGTTGTTGGAGGTACTGTTTTATTTTGGCTGGTTTAAAATCTCAAAGCAGGCAAGGTTTATCCCTCACAGATGAAGGAGAAAATGGGCCTCACATGGGAAAGCATAATCTATAATGCACCCTGTCACGGCATGAGCTCTTTGGCACAACATATGGCAACAGAATTACCTTTGTACTACCCAACTGTGGGATATAACTTATCCAGTCCAAGGGACTATGGTGACAGGCAATAGATTTGATAGGGCACATGTTCAGCATGCTGAAATGCAGGACTGTCCCCTTTTCTCTGAAACCCAGAGCTCTGTAGCACTGCAGAGCGATTCTAACTATTCCTGGCAAATCCTTGTTCTCCCCTTATGATGTCACTTATATAGTGACATCCTGCAACAGTAATAAAAAAGGATGTGGTAATGTAACTGCTGGAGAAGAATGAAAGAAAAGTGATAAACTGCAACTTTTACAATGTGCACTGTCAGCTAAAGAATGAAACAATTTCAGGCTTGAACATTAAGGACACAGAAAGTGCTTGGAGATTTATGCGACAACAATACTTCAGATCATTTTATGGTATCGTTGTTTCAAATACCTGAAATTAAAACATTGTAGTACAGTGTTACTTCAATAATTCTGTTCATTGGAGAACTGGGATTTTTATTTGGAAAGTAAAATACCATCACTGCAAAAGATAAACAATAGATTTTTATGTCTGGGCTCTTGTATTTTTAAGATGATTTACTTGCCTTTTCGCTTTTTGCCTACTCCAGAGGTCTAAATATGCAGACCATATTGACATTCAGTATGTCTATTGTAACTAAATAGAGAGTTGAAATCTTATTTCTTGTCATAGAAACAAAATTCAGAGGTGCAATTTCTTTGATAAGTCATATACTATCCATAAATGTGTCTGAGAACCATTGGAAAAGATCTTTAGAATTTCTCAAAGGGAAGGTTTGATGTTATAGGTCTAGTAGAAAATGTCTAATAATAATCAGTCATTTGTCAGCTGAAAACAAATCTGCTTTTTGCTTTGGCAATAGTCTTTTATATGAGCTTGAAAGATTTAATTTGGAAGGATTGCACTTGGTGTTCTTCATTCAGTGTAAAGACTACTGTAATGCCATAATAACCATGGCTGACTTTGTTAATATATAGTGAACCTGAGGGGTTTTCTGAAATCATTGACTGTATTTTTCATGCTTGGGAAGAGTGTTGGTCAGCCTTTTGATGAGATGGGTATTAGTAAATTTTACTGACGTTGGGTCTAAGTTAAAAGTCCTGTGGTGACCAGTTGAGCCCTCTCTGTTGGATTTAGATTTTTGTCTTAATATGACCCATTATTACAGCTGAGAATGGGAATCATACATGGTAACTAACAAGGTTATTGGAAAGGTAGGGTGATGGCAGAGGAGCTGATTAGGAGTTCAGAAAAGATGTGTGTGGGCGGGAGGTCCTGGCTCGCTCCAGGCTGGTTCCTGTTCTGGATCGAGAACAGGAGATGGGTGTTGCTGGGGCTGCTTTGAGGCTCAGAGACACAAGTTTGGGCAACGGAGCCAGGGGTTTTTCTTCTGCACACTGGTCGTCTTGCAAAATACTCAGCTTAATAATGATCTTCACCCTTAGGTCGGTGTACTTTTTTTTAAAGACAACAGGAACAACAAAAGAAGGCTTGTGGTTTTTATTTCTTCTTCAGATCTGCTTGCAAGGAGGAATTGGATTATTTCAGAGAAAGAGCCCTTTGACATACTTTAATGGAAGACAAGGAATTGAGAATTGATGTCTGTCTTCTTTGAAATAATATATGCAACAAATAATCTTGTTTTGGAAATGAGATTAATTCTTTCCTTGTTTTTTTTTTGTTTTTGTTTTTTTTTAAGAAGAGAAACTTTTACTCCCTATTTGAGATGAACACGCTGTAACAATATTTCTGATTTACTACCTAGTGATTTTCTTTTTATAGCAGTCATCATGTGGATCATTTTAAGCTTTTTTTAAGCAGCAGCACATACTGTGCATTTTCTTAATTCTTTATTTTGAGATACTTAACAATATAGAAATATTGTTGACTTGTCAATCAATACCTAAATTGATTGTCTAATTGTCTTGACTATCGGAGACTCAGCTTCGGGCAGAGACTATTTTTTTCAGGGGTCAGGAGGAAAGTTGCTAAGAGTTGGAGATGGATATTTCCATTTCTTAGGTTACTAGTAATACCAGTGCAAATGAGTGGTTGTCAAATAGACATTCAGAGGGTTTTGAAACTTTGTTTTTTTCTGCAGTGATGCGAATGACAGTAGTTCAGTCATGATGCCTTAACTTGAGTTTGAAGCATAAGAAATTTCCAAGTGATCCTCCTTACTCACTCTCTGGTTTTTATTTTCGAATTTCTGTTAATATTAGATCCATTCATCCCAGTGCAGCCACAGTTAATAGTGAATTATGTTGAAGCAATTATTCTAGAGAACAGTACTTATGGTTGGTAGACTGTAAGTGGGAATAATGAGGGATGGAAGAGAGCAATTCCAGCAGTGCTCATGGGTGTCAGTCTGTTGGCAGAATGTAATGGTTTCAGGACACTTGGGAAACTTTCAGGATGGCATATGGCTCATTCAAAGAGGAAAAGAAGAAAAAAGTCTACACTTCCCAGCAGTCGCTCATTCTGAGTCTGTTTGCATTCAGCGTAACCCACTGTATGGCTAGAATCTGTGTTAATATATATTTTTTTTAAATTAATGTATCATACTGTTAAAAGCTTGGCTTCAGGATAGTCTTAACAGTATCTCTGCTCTGACCGTGGTAAGTTGCTTAGCATATCTCACACTTAAGTGTTAATGGGATTCATGAAGTAAATGTTCACCATTTCCTCTGAACTGGATTTGTTAAGCGTACATAAAATGTGGCCCCTGGTGTTTACTCTTACCCTTGCACTTTACTTGCAACACCTTTATAATTTAGAAGTTTCACCAGGATATGAATCCTACTGCGCCAAAGATTAAGGTGTTTTGAATTTATTTTCTCTGTTGGGTACCTGGTACCCACCAGATGGGGGTTTTCACCCTGATACCTTCCTCTTGTTATAGGCAGTTGGTCACTGGACCCAAGAGAAGTGGGATCAGCAGTGATGCCACTTTTTTAGTGAACAAAAGCAGAGATAGGCCACCTTCTAGTTTTGGATACCTGGTAGCCATGTGCCCAAAGGGGTTGCTGGCTACAGAAGCAGTGTAGCGATTAGAGCACTTGTTTGGTAGGAGTTGACGTAGTCTTGTGAATCCCTCTTTGGTGGTATTCTTTATCCAGGTCTTGCTGTGCTAAACAGACCCATAACTGCCTTCCTACATGAATATATGTATAATCATCCTCTACATGCTCTCCCTCTTGCTCTCTCTCCTTTCAGTAGAAGCAACAGTTTCAATGGGAGGGATAGAGAAAGAAGTGGTAGAACCTTTCTGTGTGTTTTCCTGTAGTTATGTGGAGTCTTAGCAACGTGTCAGATGTGAATGTGAGCAATTTCAGAAAATTCCCAGATGATTTAACTGTGTGCAAAGGTTTGTGGCTTTCATAGTCTTTGGGTGAAAAGGTTAAAATTTCCATCAAATTTTACTACTGACACCTGAATCTGAGAACATGTATGTGGGTAAATGGTATTTTGTCTTGTTAAAAAAAAAAAAAATCAACATAAAATAATCATTTGGTTATGAAATAACCAAGTATTCACATTAGGTTGCATCTAAGGACAATTTCCATTTTAGAACCTGGAATTTTTTCATCTAAATCCATTATTTAAATAAAATGCTACAATCTCCTCTTTAATCAGTGAGTGCACCATTTGGAATTTGTGGCTTAGCTGACTTAGAAGAGAGAATTCAGTTCTCCGTGCAGTTGGTACAACCCTGAGTCCTATTTAATGTCTGAGGTGCAGCAGCCAGTGTTGAGGCAGCGTCCTGCCTGCGGCTGCCTCACCTTGGGCTGCTTTGGACAGAGCGTACAACAAACTTGCAGGAGCTTGCAATATGCAGTACAGAGATACCTTGAAAGCCAGCATGACATAAAAAAATAAGAGAGACCATAAGAATTGAAAGTGTTTGGTATATTTGGAAACCAGGCCACTTTTGTTTCAATTTCTGTCTGTAGATTGAATTTAGATATTCATATATGAAAATTGGGAAGCATTTTTATCTTCTAAGCCCTCACTGTGAGATGAAAGGTGGTTCTTTAAATAACTATTTTTCCCTGTCCTGCTGCTTTTTAAATAAAAGCAACTCTTTCGGTTTATTGTTTTTTCCCCTTCGGTTCCCTCTAACAGAAGATAGCTCTTTCACACTAACTACCTGCATAATACCTGTTTGTGGTGAACGATAGCAGTCTCAAGGGTTGCACATCAATCGTGTCACACAGAGATGGGATCCTGTTAAGACACACAGCTGTCAGAACATACGCTCTATACTTATTAAAATGATGTCAGCTGCAAAGTGGTGTATGTAGATACATCACACCAAAATTAATATTGGTACCCAACAATATCTAATCACTCTGCAGCCTACCACATCGCTGCGCGTTATTTCTTTGTGTTGAGGTCTCCTTTCTGTTTTGTTAAATCAAACTAAAACAACAAATAAGCTTAAAATTGATCATTGCTGCTCTGGAAACTGTTGTTTAACTCCTTCAAAGTCTGTTTACATTTGACATTTCTTGAGCACAGTCCTTTAGAGATAGATATCTTTTTGTAGATCTTCAAACTGAAACTCAAGACAAATTCAAAAGACCGCAGCTGTTATCAGGCAACTTTGAAAACAGGATTACTCTGCTTTGGTCTGAAGTTATATTCCTGCATTTTTGAATACTTCTAGGTGACTTTATGGTATCACATCAATGAGAGCCGTATGACTGAATCTGTGCACGCTTTTTTGAAATTATACAGGCTTAAATCTGTTGCTTCCGCTTCACCGTAATGAACCACCCGGAGTTGGGCATTGAAATCTATCGGTTCTTTCATAGTCTCAAAATCTTGAATCAATTCAAGTGTTCCTGGATTCTGCTGTCTGCAATTAATAACTCTATTTGGAATTAATGTGGTAATGAATTTATTCTGGAGATGTATTCTCTGGTTGAACCTGAAATGCCTGTCACTTGGTTTGTCCAGTTTTAATTTGAGCACTTTGGAATTCAGCCACTTCTTGTTGCACTAGAATTCTAATAGGCATTTAGTCTCTTACCACTTTTTCTAAAACTACTGCTGCTTGGTTTCCGACAAGGGAGTTAGAGAAAATGCTAAGTAAATACAGACTTAATGGGGCTTTCAAGAGCCTTGTAAAGAGCACATTTTCTTACTAATTGCCAACTTGTCAGGTGCATCTCAGCCACAAATAACTTGTGCACTCCACTAAAACTCCTTGTTTGTGTTTTATTCTGCTAATAACGACAAAATTATTGGCCATTTGCTTGGAGTCCAGTGTTCATGCTCTCTTGCCCTCCTTCCACAAAGACGGCACTGGCCCAGCTGAATTCCTTTACTTGAAATCTCTTTTCTTTAGTGCGCTCATTGTGTACTGGGTGAGGGTCACTGGGAACTCCTTGTGTTGGACCAAATTACTCTTCCCTTGTTCTGGAAAACAGTCTGACCCCAGTAAAAGAACATAACCTCAGAAACACTGTACATGGACATCAGGGCATAGGCTGTGGAGAAATGATGGATCTGGAGCAGAACTCAAAGTCCAAACTTCAGTTCCATTCCGCTCTGTAACCAGTATTTTCCCCCACCCTATAGTTGGTTCCAAAACTTTAGATATCAATTGTCAATAAAAAGAATGTAAATAGATATAAACAGATGTGAATGAAAACAAAATATATCTTTAAAGTGAAAATAATAAGAACAAATGCTGTCATTACCACAGATTTACATTGTTACATTTGCCATCAGACTTTTAATTTAGTACTGAACAGTTTCTGTCACTTCAGTGGATTTACTGATTTACGCCTCTGGAACAGTCAGACCATGACTTTCAGTTACAGTGTTCCCAATACTGTGAATATATGTATGTTTTAATAAGGATGGGAATATGTGTAAAGCAATGTTTCCAAAAATAATTTCATTTAATTTCATCCAAGAACACAACTCTTTGGAATACTGTGGTTGTCCCTTACAAGGGTTCTGTATATTCACCTTGCATAGCTAAACTGCTCTTTTAGCCTGCTTTGGGTTGCTGATCCTTTAGAGCTTCAGAGCACAGAAGCTGTTTATTACATTGAACATACAGATGGGTAATTTCACTAGGAAACTGACTTTGGAGTGGTTATGTTGGGCAAAATGTAGTTTATAATATTTTTTATCAAAGTGTTCAGAAAGCTAATACTCCAAATCTGAGTTTGATACTGCATACACAGGGAGGAAAGGGGGATACCAGGTGAAAGAACAGAATCATAAATAGTGTACTCAGTAACTGTTAATTAGAGAAAAAATATTAATTAAATATTAAGACAGCATAGTGTAAATTGGAATCTTTTACATATTTCTGTGTAGGGAATTTTGCACATTGAAGACTTTGTAATAGTCAAAATCTCAATAGATTTTTTTTTAACGTTTATTAGAACTTGCAATCCGTGGTGGCCAAGCGTCTGGCAAAGCTTGATTTTAATAGAATGAGATCTGGAGTGAATTTTGTGGCATTGTCTGTTTCATAAAAGATTATACTAGAAGCATTCTTTTTAGTATTTTTCTAAATTGTTGTAAAAAGGAAATAAAAAAATCATTGCTTTTAAGCGGAAGAAAATGAATGTTTTGCCTACAGCAAGAAACATCATGAGGGTGCCTGTTAAATTATTTGCAGCATCTATAGACAATCAAAACACACTACAGCTTTCTGCACAGTGTTTATTCTGGTCATATATTAAAGAAAAATCACTTCAAGAATAAGCTAAAATATAAGACAGATTTGTCAGCATCTTTATGCAAACATAGGGATACACCACCTCCAGAACAGCTTTCAGAACTGCTTGGTTAAGGGAAAAACAATGTTCCTTAACCCTTTTGTGGTTTTTGCAGGTACACGTGCTGGTAATGGATTGTGCCAGTGCTACTAACTCCTGAAGCTTTGCATATTTTGATATATCTTAAATTTGACATAAATAAAAACTTTGAGATGGTGCTGTTTACAATCTACTGCAGAGAAAGCTGCTAGCAGTATTTTTTTGCACACACGTTACACAAAATTAGCCCCAAAGGCAGCCCTTACGCATGGCAACGTGTAGTTACAGTTTGACTTTAGGAAGTCTGCTCTGTTTGGTGGGAAATCCAATGTCGTGATGTGGGGTAAGGAGGACAAGCACGGAGAAGAGAGCAGTTGGAGCACTTCGGCGAAGCGGTGCTTGTTATTTGCCCTCATTTCTCTCCATCTCCCTTGGCCATAGATGGGTAGAGCTCTGCCTGCAGGCAGGGAATGGTGCCACTGTGGGCAGCGTAAAAAACTTATCCAGCCTTCCCCGGTGCGTGGCACTGCGGGCTTTCCTCATCTGCCCTCTGGGGCAAGGTTGTGTTTCACACACAGCTGCGCTCATTGCCAGAGCTGATCCAGGGGTTTAGAAGGGGTAATATGGAATGTAGCTTTAACAATCTGCCTTGCTTGAGTAAGAAATTCTGTTTAATTCATTCATGCTTTTGATTTTAGTAGATGGCGCTGTTACTGTTTAAAGCTGTTGAACCACTTCCCTCGTTAGTAGCGCTGACAAATAACCTGCCAGCCTCTGAATTTCATCCTAAGTAAATTCACCCCTGCTCTCCAAGAGCTGCCAAGGAGGGAGCGCGGATGGGAGTCTGCCTTCTCTTGTGATGATGGCTTGGAAGCAAAGATGCCAGGAGGAGAGCTGCTCAGAGGGTTAGGAGGAAAGGAGGGCTTTTCTTCCCTGGGAGGGAGTTCTGGGGAGGCAGGTACTGTTCTCAAAGCATTTGCCTCCTTCCACTCTGCCTGCAAGGGCTTCGTGTGAAATAAGGGCCTTCTTCTGGGACTCGTAAGCAGAAAAAGCTTTGAATAGAAAAGGATATATTCTGTGTATGAAGGTTTTCTAATATCTTTTTGGTTGTTATCATTTCTGTTAAAGCTTTCCAGTCTGGAAGTCTGCTCATTACTAGTTTTTGCTGCTTTTTTTGTTTTTCTTTCCAAAACCTTGCTAATTTGATCTGCTGAGGAAAAGAGGTCAAATTTTAATCTGAACTGTAGTATCTCCAGTTTTCATGGTATAAAACTGCTTTCCAAAAATTGATATGAAACTGCAGGACTGTCTGTCCCATTTGAAAAATAGATCTGCTGGGCTATCTGTGGAATCCTTTCTACAGGATTTTCTCCTGTAGAAAATCATTATTTCTTCAAATGATGTTGAGGGAATGTTGGTTTGACAGGGCCAAGTACACTGCCCTGCCTCATTGTAAAAAGCACCTTGAGAAAAGAAATTGATCAGGGGAAAGAAAAAAAGTTTTTAAAATGTCTTTTTTATATTTCTTGTAAGCCTGCCTTCACCTTCCTTTCCTCTGTGCACTAGTCATTTGTTCATTTTAGGATGGCTCTGGTTCTTCCCTGCACAACCTGAATAAAAATGATTGTTCTTGGAAAATATAAATGCACTTCTTCCGTCTAGAGTGAGGATTGGAAAATTGTAATAGCACAATATAAGCTATAAAATATTAATTCACAAGAAATAAGCAGTGTGTTCCCCTGTGAGATTGAGAGATTACTATCAGGCTGAAAATCTTGAAGGGTAACCAAGGCTTATTTGGGAAAGAAAAGTAGTTACAAGGACTTTCAGAATGTGCATTCTAGTTGCTGCATCCACTCTTCATGTGACAGATACTTGGAAATGCATTTAGTTTTATAGATGAAATTTATTGATTAGTGAAGACTTGCCGCTATGGCCTAGTGAAGGCATCACTCAACAATGATGCTACAAGCTTTCTCCTTCAATGTGTTGGTTGGATAAGAAGCAAAACATATAAAAATGTTATTAAAAGTACAAATGATGTTACTTGACACTAATGAGAAGCCTTATTTCAGAAAAATGTGTGGGTAGAAATCAGTCATTAACAGCTATTACGTTTAGTAAATAGCAAGATCATCTCCAGGCCAGCTCCCGTTGCTCCTGGTGATGAGCCAAGCTGCCGTGGCAAGGCACGGACAATGTCGCCTTTTTGAGTGTCTGCTTCTTCTCTGAGGTTGGATACAATGAATATTTCTGAGGTCTGTCCCAAGAAGGTCTGTTCACTCAAATTGCTGAATCTGAGGCTTTTCCTGAAAATATGGGACAGACTCAGTTGGTAGAGGTGTTTCTGCAAGTAGTCTACAAGGTATAGGAAAGGTTTAGGCTGCTGAATAGGTAAATAACTAATTATTATGTTTGCTGTTTTCTGGCAAGTTAATAAAAAAATCTTGATTTTTTTTTTTTTTACCAAATCACTTTTGCTTTTTAAATATTTTTATTGTTAGGGTTTTTAAAAAATGATAGTCAAGTTGGACATGAAAAGATGATTTGTATTAGATGTAGTAACAAAGTAATTGGAAGAAATTAAAATAAAATATTTATGCGATTTTTATAGAAGAATTGGTGTTCGCATTCCAGTGTAAACACTGAGAATAATGGAGGTGAATTTCCAAAGTATTTTGAAGTAACTTTGTTACCACCCATACAAAACAAAGGGAACCTCCTTCTTTAGTGGGTTACAGTGACGAGGTTTTATCCACCTTTAAGACTGAGGTGGACAAAATAGGAAAACAAACAAGTGAGGTAAAGTTTTATGGTATGAACTGGCCATGTAATTGATCAAGTAGATTGTAGTTTACTCTCTTTTCCCTTTTGAAGAATTACTTGCTGGAAACATTAAAAAAAAAAAAAGCAAAGAATATTAGATTAAGATGAATTAGATTAAAATGACCCCTAGCTTTGATACAGCGTGGCTGAGTTGGTATTGAGTTCGGGCAGCACTGATACATCCTGGAATTAGGGATTCAATTGGTGGCACAGTGTGGTGGTGGTGTTAGCTGTTTGCTCCTCACGTTAGCCATTACTTGGTCTTCTGCAGATTATTTCTGTCAAGAGGCAAAGCTAATGGTAATGCTGTTGATTTTAAAAGATAAACAGGAATAAATGTAGGAATACATCTCCTCCTCCAAAACCGATAATCGGACGTCTGTAAAGGAATTTAATGTTTTCCATCTTTGCCAAACATGTTACATTCTATCAGTATTATCTTTTCTGTACTTTGAAGTAAGCAATTTTGTGGGGCTTGGTTCATTACAGTATAACTTTAGCTTTACAGTGGTGAAATTCAATTGAGTTTGTTGAAATTACAGTGAAGTGAAACAAATACTGCAGTAATATGCTTAGGTGTGTTGATCAAAAATGGTATGAGTCAGAGAAGCACAAGGATTTTGGAGGTTTTTCAGTGAGCTTCAATACTAACCTCATTCTTACTTTTGACATGTTTCATCTTTTTTGCTCAGCCTACTGCATCTGAATAATGAAATAGTGACTCTGACACTGAAGTGCTGATTTACTCTTCTCAACATTTCACACGTTTTCTTCAATTTTGCATCTGTTTTCTTGCTGGCAGCAACCTCTTCCATCAAAACTGTCAGTGTTTTTTAGAGCCATGAATTTAAGAAAAAATTGGGGAAAAAAGAATCTCCAAAACCTCTGAAGTGAATTTCTTTACTTCAGAAGCACTTCATATGGTAGTTTTCTATCAAGAAGATATATCGTAGAGATAGTCGAAAAAGAAAAATGGCAATTTGGAAGATCACTAGATAGCAATACTTGCTGCCTGCTCTCAGCAAGGTGTCAGTGTTGCCAACTGCAAAGCTTTTGGGATGGAACCATTACACTGCTCATGTTGCAAGAGCAGAAAAAGTGGGGAAAGGTTAGGGTTGAAAGGGGGACTAAGCTAAATCCCACTTCTGCCATGTACCTGTCAGCGGGCTGATCCACGAGAGAGGGCACAGACTCCCAGCGCTCTAAAAGATGTGCTTACTTCTCTCTAGGATAAAATAACATGCTGTACTGTGCTCAAAGGTAATTGTTCTTTTGATTACTGGAAATAACATATTCTAAGTTGGGTGTTTTAAACACAGACTGTAGCCAGGAGAGATGTTTATTTCTGAGTTGTAGTTCTCACATGCAGCCACACAGAAGACCCCAGGAAACTCCCTGTTTAACCAAAAAGAGCATACCTGTTACTGCTGAACTGTGTAAAAACCTCTTCCATTTCATAAACTCTACAACTTTTTAAAGATTCTCTTAAACTGTGAGAGTATGCCAGATGGAAATAAGAAACAGGAAGGATATTTGGGAAAGTCGTAATGAAGCTCTGAAGATCAGAAAGAATTTATGAAATATATATAATTTGAATTTTATAACCTATAAATCCTTAATGATAATATTGTTCTATGCTTCTCAATTTAATAATCTACTATAAATTTTACAGTTCATTACAACAGAAACTAATTATTCCGTTTCCACATTTGTCTTCAAGTAGAAGATGTGGGAAAATGAAAGCAGGCAGATACTTTAGTGGCATAAATTTAGAATGTTTAAGTTTTAACAAGAAATTTTTAGAGGGCTACAGTACACTTCAGAGGGTGTTCTTTTCAATTTCAGTACATTTCTTGATGATAACTTAAAAAAGGAAAGAAATAGACCTTCAAAACAATTTCCAAATATCTCAATTCAGAAAGTAATAATACTAATGATTACCTTCCTTGTTTGCTAATGGGGATCACAAAGAATTCTTTGGCAACAGAGAAAATGAGTGATTAGAGCATATGGGGAGAAATGGGTATTGAAACTGGAAATAAATTTCTCCAGAGAATCAAGTTTGGAAATCGGAATGTCAGGCAAATATTAGGGAACTGGCTCATAACCATTCATTTGTAAACTGTATTAAAAAGTTTTGACTTGTGAGGAGACATCAAATTCTTCAATGCTGTAGTTTTTTGAGATCACAGATGATGGCAGCTGTTGTAACAGAAAATGAAATAAGTAAATTGCCTGGAAATGTCAACGCAGTGTCCAGTAGGAGATAGCAGAAGAAGCGAGTGACATTTTTTGGAATGTCCATTTTCATTAGTACGTATAAATTTTCTGTTGCTGAGGCTAATTATATTGTTTCCTAGCCGTCATTCCAAAGTTAGGCAGAAAATATTCACAATTCACACATTCTTAAATATGTGTTGATGTGGATATGTGGTGTTTGCTGGTTATGTATTTATAGGTTGTTCTTATTTCATTTTCAGCTTGCAGCTTAGAGTTGGAAAAAAATTTTTATGACATCTGAGATTCCAAAGTAATAATTTTCTCAGTGTAAGGTGGGTTGCCAAGTACACCTTGAATATATATAAATAATTTTGATGTAGCTTGCTTTCTGCTTTCATAATCAAGAAGCAAATTTCCCATACCATAACAAGCGAGATTTTGATGATCACCTAGGAATTACATTCTTATTAAAGAAACTAGAGACAACTGGAGATAAAAACATACTTTTCCAAAGGTGAGACGTTGTAACTCTGATACATTATTGTTGAGATCCACAGTCAAAAATAAAAGACGACTCATAAAAGAGCATCCAAAGTAGTACTGAAACCTAAAATGTAAAAGATCTGTTATGAACTGTGTGCACACAAAATCTCCTGCTGTTACTGTGTTTCAAGATGCAGAAAATGGAGAAGAAGTAACTTGACAGAAGAGAGAGAGGATTCCTATTTGCTAATTATTATTTATTGCTTCAGAGGATGACACTGTGTTTTCTGGAATGGAAAGGAAAGAAATTGTTAATTCTTTCAAAAGTGAACATCACTCAGGTGTTTCAGACCAGAGTTTTCCATGTTATCTCAAATCCCATTTTGTGTTTCTGTACATGTGGCATATTCACACAGCCCATTTGGCTGTTTCACTTCTTCCTGGAACGGCCAGAAGGGATCAGATAAGGTTAGTAATAACATTATGTCCTGAGGCAATAGTAGAGACCACACAGAATTTTTCATAGTAAACTACAGTCATGTACAACTGAACATTATTATTCTGTGTAACCTCACTTCCACTGTAAAGGTTCTCTTTTATTCAAAGCTTTATTTATTTATTTAGTATGCTCTACACAACATTTCAGATGTTCTGTGTGAAGATGAAGACCATTATCTCATAGAATGATCCTGCCATGTCCTCTGCCCAAAGAACAGGGAGAGCTGTGGTGCTGGCAGCTGGCACAGGATTACAGAAAAAACCTAGAATGCTAGAAAGACTCTTCCACTGGCAGCTGAGTTTTGCACTGCAGATTTTGGAATGCCCTTTGCTTCATCGGGCAGCAAGCTATGGGTTCTCAGTAGCACATCCAGTTGAAAGACATTAGTTTATGTTTTTGACTCTTATCATTGTATTAGTTAACTGTCAAAGGGTACTGGGTGCCACTGAAGTTATTTCTATTTCTATTTTGTCCTGTAGTCAAATCAGTAGAAGGTGAAAGAACCTTGTGTATTTTATGCTTTCTATATCACATGTTGCAAAGAACCTCCCAATTCAGAGTTGAAAATGTATCTGTTAAACTTTTTAGAAATAAAATCTTTTGGACTGTTTAGCCATTATCAGCTTTAGTGCCAGCAAATTTGTTCCCCTTGGTGATTTTAATATTCATAAAATTAACATTAATGACTCTATACCCAGTGAATTTCTATCACTGTTTAGATTCATTACATCTTTCTAACATATTCAGCTCCTTAGTCATTTTCTCAATCTCATTGATATGGTGTAACATTTTTCCAGTAAATTGAATAGCTACCTAATCCCTCTTTGATCATTTTATAGTAAACTGTGAAGTTTATTTCCAGAAAGCAGATTGTTAACTGTGAAAATCTGTAAATTATTTATCTCCTAGAAACTATTTTAATGCTGATTTAGTTGTCAAGTATATTTTTATATCATGGTTTTAATTAAGTTTTTCAAAAGGTTTCCAAGCATATGCCTCTACCTCACATACATTTCAAACTAAAAATATGACAGTTAGCTTGTTTCTTGATTATTATTTTTTTCCTGGAGTATAAAAGGTGTTGATTGTATAGGAATAATGCTTCTTATAGACTTCTTATTGCATTCATGGTTACAAGGGCTTCTTCCTCACACAAATATGTTTGACCCTGGCAAACAACGGTGAAGGTGGGAAGAAAAAGCAATCTGAGCCAAAATGTACACAGTAGTTATTTCTCTGTATGTGGGGCTGAGAAAAGATGAGCATACCGACATGAAAGGTTGATTAGAAGAATACACTGCAGAGGTACTGCAGGGTGTCAAAGGGAGATTCTTTTTGTTAAGAGACTACCTGGCTCAGCAAGAACGAGCTTTGTATTCTTAAAACGTCTCTTCAGGAAATTACCACTTTATTCCAGAGCTGGAAGATTTTTTCCCTTCAAAAGCAGAAAGTAATGGAGGATGTCATATGACTACATTTTATTGATAGTGTGCATTAACCAGACCTATCCATGCTGACCATTTTGATGCTTCCAAGGCTGGGTAGTTTTTCCAGCTTTCTTGCTGTTGCTAGATAGTGTTCTGTGTGATAGCCTCATGTTCCCTTGTTCCATTAAATGGACTTTGCTGCTTGTTTGTACAACTGCACAACAGCTCTTCAAACTGAGACAATTGACAGTCGGTACGTGCCAGCTTTGACCATACCGTGTCCCATTCAGCATGTCTGTGTATAGTAGAGTGAAATGTATACATGTGTGTCTGGCGTTCTGAATGGTCATTTACTGGGATTGATTACCCCACCCCTGCTACCCTATTATATAGACTGCTAAGCAGTAGCTATACTAATAAATCAGAGGGATGGAACGGACTGTGTTCATACTATCAAGTTCACTGAGCTTCCAGAACAGATTCAAAAAAGTCAGAATATCTACAGGGAATAGTGCATAGCCTCAGCTAAATTCTGATATAGGATTTATTTATAACTCTACCAGAACAATTTTAGCAATTTCATAGCATAGGCAATTGAATTTCAGCCCCAGTAGTTGTTTATTCCTTTGTGCTGTTAAATTTAATACTGTATGTATAGCCATTGGGTCTATTGTGTGGAACCGTTTCTGTGGCAGCCATTCCCAGGAGTGTCGTGTTTTTATACGTGTGTCCAACAGCACAACGGTTGCATGTATAGCAGAAGGGATAAAAATGACTGAAAGGCCACAAAAAGTTAAATAACTCTTACAGGTCCTGAAAATCTTGTTGTTGATGGGACTCTAAAAAGTTTAAAATACTTTAGTGAATTCTACAGTTATAACTTAATAGAATTATGGACATATTTAGAAAATAGTTATTATTTAGAGAAATGTTGTTACTGCAAACTTGTTTGCTATGTCAGGAATCTCAGCTTTAGCTATGGTATAGCCTAGTTCTTCTCTCAGAAAGTTTTGTCCTTTGTCTTACTTGAGAACCCCTTGCCACACAATCTTCAGGACCTTCACACAGTGAAAGGCATTGGGCAAAATTGTACACAGCAAAAAAACAATGTGAAGTAACTGGAAATTTCTCTCATTATGTCTTTATTTGTATATTAAAAATAATTTAACACCAGTGAAAATTAAGATCAGGTGGAAAATGAGATTCTGATATTTCTGCTCAAAATGAATATCCAGAACCACTTCTGCCAGCAATGAAGATGTTGTCATTCTTCATTACAGTACACAAGGATATCTTTTAAGCAGTTTTCTGTGGTGATTTGGAAAACTTCAGATGTTGCTGGCATTTTCTGTGTTAAAGTGATATTCTGGAACAATTGCATGTGGGTGTATATAGCAATATATTTCTTGCAGTTCTCTTCTGGTTTCATCTTCTAATATGCCTGGAACAGATAGTACCGTCCTTTTCTTCACCACTCTCGGCGATCCTATCCGTGTCTTACATGCAGTGTCACTCACTGCGTGGGGGTATGTATATGTATTCGTCCAACACTGCAGATGAAGACATCTTGGCTATTTATAACTAAAAGCAGTTATTTGTGCTCTGAACTCATAACAGTTCCAGCTGGGATTTTTTAGGTAACGTATAATGTTTATTCTTCTCTTGCACCATCTTATCCATGAAAACCTTCATGTGTTCTGAGGGAGGAGAATCTTCATTAATATTTGCTAAAGCAAGCTGGTAGATGAAGTCCCAACCACTTAGAGCAGGGTACCCTTTCTAAGTATGAATAAATCTGAGACGTGTTCTCTTGGAACAGAAGCCATTACTGACTGCCTTAGTCCCATCTACTAAACTGCACTTTTAATACACTTTGTTTGGTTGTCCTTACATTTTATACACAAACTTGTAAATTCTTTGTTCCTAAATCTCATGTTGCACTTCATGGTGTTACTTTTGCCAAGCCCCCTTCTACCAGCTGTTGTCCCTGTGGTCACGTATTAACTCCATGTATTAATCTGCCCTGCAGCTTGTTCTGTAACACGCTTCCAAATTGGCAGTGCTCTGTAATTGCACACGGGCAGAAGTAAAAGACTAAAGTTTCCTCTCAACTGTGGATGGTTCGTGACATACTGTACCCTAATGCTTAGCTTTGGCATTTAGTTCTCTGTTGAGTCCTTTTAGAGGTCAGCTAAATTTTTATTGGGGTTGTAACTAACTCCTTAAGAGGAGGCACTGCCACAAACAGTGCAATGGATAGCCATTAGGATCTGTCAGTGTGTCTTCTTCCAGGTAGTAGCATGGTGAGATTCTGATTTAGCTGCTGCTGTTAAGTACTGAATAGTCAAGAAAAAAGTAGGCTATCACGAACCAGAAATCTGCATTAATTATGCTGGAGGATGTTCACAGTATGCCAGTGTCAGTATCACTAAGTCTTTGGATCAAGCAATTTCAAAGACTGAGATTGTGTTGCGAGAGCAGTAAGGGATATGTGCAAGCCTCTTTTGTAATACCTTGGCATTAAGATTTTAACTATGCTTGTTATTTGTGAATATTCTGAGAAGATGATTAATTGCGAGATTAAAAAGAACTCTTTGATCTTGGAATATCTACTCCCCATGGAGACTGATATTAAAACAGCTAACTTCTGTAAAAGTTCACATATCACCAGTCTTGTCTTACCTTTACATAGGCCCTTTCATTTGTTGGAGCAGAGAGAAATTTTCCTGTTGTAATTCAGAGCCCAAAGACCCTCAGAGGTCATTACAAGTAGCAAAGCAGTATTGTGCTACAGGAAGACTTCCGTTGTCTGCTCACCTCACTTAAACCCTAGCATAGGCAGAAAAATGGATCGAAACAGATTAACTCCACAGGGAGAGCTCTCTCTACACAGGGAAGATGTGTAATGCACATCAGTTTAAATACGGCCAGACAGACCGGGATTTTCAGAGGAATGTACCAAAATTACGTTTGTGAGTTCTGGTTTTAATGCAGTTAGCAGTTAGCTCTCTTACAGGTAGCAAACTGCTACCTGGTTACCTGTGTGTGGCTGAACATGGCACAGAAAAGGCTCTGCTAATGTAAATGCAAGTGGATTTTGTGATCTGACAATGGAGCTACGGCAAATCTCATTCTAGTGATGTGGATTAGCATGGGACATGGGGGCTGTGTTTCATTCACAGTTCATACAAGTCGACAGTCAGAGTAACTTGGTGCAGAAATACTGGATAGTGCTGAAAGAGATAAGGTGATGTTGCATGTTTCATTTTCTGCTACAGGGATGGTAACATCTGGCCAAGTGATAATGAACAGCTGGAGGAAGTACAGCTTTACATTGCCACAGCTGTTTGTTTGCTTAGTGAGCGGGAGTTGGAGCCTTCAGTCTCCTGCCATGCTATAACCTCATGACTTCACAAGAAGTAGACTTGAGGTTTCTACTTGACTTTATCCTAGGCTCCTTCTTGCCAACACGAACTTCACTTGCTTTTATTATCAGAATGATGTAATCAAAATAAGGGGTTTGTAATACTCTGCTAGATTCCTGCCTTATTATGTTAAATTTTAATGGACAGGGGGCATGTGTGCGTGTCTGAGGATGAAGAGCACGAATGTGCTCTTTAAATAGACAACTTAGGTAGTTCTGCATATAAATCTTATTTGTATTTAGAACATTTGTGAACACACACAAAAAATAAAATAAAGGTAAGACTGGTGAAAATTTTTTCCAGATTAACAGCAAATTTAAACTTTAGTCCCTTCCTTTTATGGCAAGGCATATTTGGCATTTGTGAGTTCATCTGCAGGCCCATCACTTGATCAGGCTTCCTCCACCGTAGGAGCTTCTGGCATAACTGACAGCTCAGTCACTGACATTTTCATGAGAAATGTGATGCTCCCTCTTAGAGCTCTTCATAGAGAGATCTGGCTGAGATGTGAGAGCTAATGACTGGTGATAGACAGGAAGCTAGATCAGATAAGATAATATTCTTTTCTGACCTTAAAATCTTGCAATAAAAATAACAACAATAAATCAAAATACCTCAAAGTTTGAAGCCTGAATATTACAAAAGAATAAAATTTCCTTTGCCTGACGCTTGCTACACTGCTGTTAAGTTTTAAAAGCTTACTTTGATAATTCATAATATGCAAAGCATTGCAGTACAGTCATATAGGTTATGAAGACAATATGAAACTTTTCTGAATCCTAGACTTTAACTGCATTGCTTAGACTACTGAGATTTTGAAGTTCTGAGTATTATTTTGGTCACCTTTTTATATAAAGTCTGTAAATCAGCACTTAAAAATATCTTTTGTTTAGAATACAACCCCCCCAGTGGAGGACTGTTTAATTACACTGATGCTATTTCTTTATCGTGGAAGTGATCAGTGGGGTGACCACCTACATAATCAGGACATTAATTTTCTAACATAATTTTTAAATCAGGTGAGAATTATTGATTGCGTTTTCAAATACTAAAACTAAATTGTGAAATAGAAACATACTTTTTCTGCATTTACTTTACTTATTGCATCGATACTTTTTCCTAAGTATAAAATTTAGGATCTTCTCTTTATTTTTGGTCTTGCTGCCTATGATTTATTCTTTATTTTCACCTTCTCATCCCTTAAATTTGTGCTCTGTATTGCAGATTCAGCAGAGATGGGACTTAAAGTTGAAAAAGACTTTTCAGAAAGCTGTCATTATTTAGCTTTTTCACACTGAACCTTCCTGCCATATTGATTTATAGCTCATTGATTAATTGAAATAGATGACATGCCTCCCACACTGAGCAGCTATGCTGTTGCTAGCCTGCTTCTGGTGCAACTGGGTCCCGTTCAGGAAAGCCCTTGTTGGGATAAGCTGAGATGAATTGTCACATGCATTCATTGAATATTCTGAGATGAAAGATGAAATTTTTGCCACAGTGAAGTCAATAGGAGTTTTGAAATTCCGTGGAGTTGCGTGTTCATATAAGCTTTCTGTTTCTGAAATCCTTGGTGTTCAATGTCCTTACCCTATTCCTCTAATATAAAGATGCATTATCCAGGCTCATAAGAGACAGAAAATACAGTTTTTAGCTACACAAAAGATGATTTCAGTAATCAGGATCTCCTTAAAATGGGACTAGGTCATCTTCTGGTTATAGGAGATTAAATAGGAGATTTAATTAATTAATAGGATTTAATATAGGAGATTAAATTTAGTTTGTCACATCTTCCATATCAGTGCATCTCCTTGCTGTACTGGCCAAGAGAAGATCAGAATACAGGAGTCTTCAGAATGTCAAGGCTTGGACTTAATACTCAAGGAGCATAAACCCAGGACAGATACAGATGTTTCCAAACTAAGGTTATGAAGATTTTGGGTTTTATGGACTCCCAGGCATTCCAGGGTTCTCATTAAAAATATGTTAATAATCAATGTAAATTGGCAAAAACTATACTTAATGGAATGAACATTCCTTTCTGGCAGACACACAAGCTTAGCTATTTGTATAGTATTAATCTTTCCTGTACTGACTCAAGAAGGTATTTTATTTTTAGTAGGGTTTACTGGGGAGATACCATCAATATCCACAGGTTAAAAAATCCACAGGGAACAGGACTTGGAAGCAGGCAGGATACCAACTAGGTGGTTCCAGTAGTTCTGTACTCTGTGTAGAAAGGTGTGTAAATACATCTATGTACGGCCGTTCGTGTACAGCGTCCATCACTGCTTCCTGTATTTAGCTTTGGAAAATGCAGAAGCACCATCTCCCCCATCCACATGTAACATGCTGAGCATTATTTGAGCAGTAAGTAACAATATTGTACTAATAAGAAAGTAAGGTTTGAAGAAAATCTATTAACTTGGTTTTCAATTAATTCCAAGGTGTATGCCCAGAGAGCGGATATCTTAGGATTCATATTTCACACCTTGACAGCTATTACTGTTATATCAAGGAAGCACAGCAAATGGGCTATATAATCCTCATTGCTGTAATATTATTATGCCTATATAGAGAAAAGCCTCTGAGCAACTTAAAGCAGTGTATTCTGGGACCTGGGTTCCCCTGTGTGGCTTTATCAGGATTCCTCTCAAATACTGTATTTTCTGCTGTTACTTTCTGATATGTGAGAGATTGCTATCTGGGTAAAATCAGGCCCTGCCCCTTAAGGCTTAAGGAGAGGGCACAAAAAAAGATGTGCAGTGTCAGTGCAAACATGCAAAGCAAAGTCAGTAGTTGCAATTCAGCTGTGAAGTAAAATATAAAACTCAATGCATGAGAATATCAACAAAGTATTATTTACAGAAATATTAGAAATACAGATTAATTCTTTCCGTCACCTTCATTTAAAACCTAATGAATGTATGCCACAACGGAATAGTAGTTCTCCAGAAACCCATCCTGAGAGGTCTTCACTCTCGAGTCTTTCATATTTATTATCTCCAAGGTCCAGACTGGTGTCTGTGTCAGGCAGAGGCAAGCGAAACTACAAAGACTTCCTGTATTGTTTTCTGAAAATTGCTGTGGCCTCTGCAATGTGTTGCTTGCCCTTTCCCTTCCACTCATGCTCCAAGTTCCTTCGGCAGCACTCTGTAACCATGTCCCATCTTCAGTGCAGGGAAAATATGATAATGAGGAGACAGATGAGGTCCTCATTGTGAACTCTAATCTCTTTCACTTTCATTGGCGGGTGACAGGTTCTGGAATGAATTCTGTGCTAATGGGAACTCCTGAACTACTGGGGTAAAATTTAAATACCTGGCAGACGAAAATTATCATATGGTTAAAGTACCAGACTTTGGTTCGGGAGCTCTTCCGAAGGCTTTTGTTTGATTTGTGGCATGACACTTAATCTTCTGTACTTCATCCATAAAGTGTGGATAATATTACCTTCTTTTCTTAGTCCAAGAGAGGGTGATGATTCACACAGGCTAGAAAGGAAGAGACATTCAAAATTATTGCTGGAATTTTAAAATGCTCATATTAATGCATTATGCAGAGGATCTGAAGCACATATTAAATGAATTATTATTGTTTTCACTTCCTATGAGCCATCGTTTCGTTTCAGCCCTTGAACAGCCCAAGTTTCTGATACAAGGTTTAATATGAGCAAACACTTCTCTCAGAATTGCATTTATTTCAGGTTGAATGAGAGAAAGGGGAATAAATGAATAAGGAACTAATAGAAGGTATACATGAGAGAGAAGGCAGGGAACATTTTGAGTAGATTTTTAGTCCTGTGTTGAAGCAGAGAGTGTGGGACAGCATTATTAACGAGATGCAAATGAAACAGAGAATCGGGTGGCCCACTTATACTAACATAAACCAGTATCGGTATCTATGATACCCAGTATTTTAGTACAAATCTCCATCTCTCTCTGCTGCAGCATTGCATCATGCTCATAAACTAAGAATTATCTGCTGAACTCCTACCTTCTTTCCTGTCCAGCCAGGTGAGGTAGAGGTCTGGAAAGAGAGGAGGTGGCATTAGGGGTGTGGGGGGATCCCAGTACAGGCTGAAGACCCAGACCTACCTGCCTCCAAGGGAGCTGAGGGCATGAGAATGTTTTGCAGATGGCTGCTTTCTTTGGTTTTGCAACAAGGAAACTTCACAAACCCCACTGGGGAAGTCCCTCACAAAAAGTAGCTTATTTCTTAGCAGCAAAAGTGTACTATCTTCCTCCTTTCACCCCAATTTCTCTAGAAATGCCTTATTTATTAGAATTTTTTCATCTGTTTCATCCAAATATTTTCATCCAATTTCCTTTAACATCAAACCTGATGTCTTATGTCTCAATGTTTTAGGATGTTCTGTCTGAATTGTTTATACGCTCTTGGATATTGCAATCCATTTCTTTTCTTTTATGATAACCCTTCCATTGTCATTTTCTTTAAACTACTCTCCTGAAAGAACTTTTACTTCGGTCCTAAGATGACTTGCTAAATGTCATAAAATTATTTGTGAATTTCTAGTGAATGTTCTTGAGAATAAAAGGGCAATAAGGGTCAAAAAAAGCTGATAATACATGGCTCGGCTATGAGCCCCTATGTAAGGCTCTTATAACAGAAAACTTTAAATTCAGTCAAAAATAGATTGCAGATAATACTCTTATTACATGAAGTACAAAGTTAAAAAGGGGTTACTGCTCTTGTAATCCAGTTTACTCGTGAAGTTTAGGAGTATTATAAACCATGAACAGTTTGTGACAGATGTGGCATTTAGGTGGCCTTGGTACATGTAGAATAAACTTTTCTAAAAGCCATGATGGAAGTTTTTATTTCCTGTCCCTTCCTTTCTGATCCTGGATAGAAATATGCAGATATTTTTTCTCTTTAAAAGTTTTGTCTCTGATTACATACAAGCTTTCAAATGTCCTTGAATGATAACAAAAAGACCAGATTAACCAAGAATCTTCTTAGGAAAATGAAACATTGTTTATTATAAAAATGAATCTTTTCGTTAAGTTCTGTGATTTAGTTTCTTAGCATATATTTTGATGCAGCAGTTCTGCTTTGTGCAAAATGCAGGCAGTCGGTGAGGTCACCACAAGGTGAACAAAGAGCGTGCAGCATTTTCTCTTCCTTCCCGGTATGTGAGTTAAGAATGAAATGGCATTTTGATACGATATACTAATGAAAGGAGATCTTCTACTGGTAGATCACAGGGTTTAGCCAAGAACTGTGCAGTTCAAGTCTGAGATAGCTCTGTCGTATCACAGATGGATAAAGAAGGATACAGAATGGCTTTTGCATGATTGTATGGGTAGGAGGGAGCAAACGACTGTTTTCTTTGACTGTGCATTTGTTTAGCTAAGGACTGTGTGGTTGCTGTTCCCTTCTCACCTTAGCTTCTTAACACAGTCCGTTTCCTCGATATTGTCATTTTTTTGATAACACAAGGAACTCTCCTGATTTGTGCAGAGTTTAGCTGCAACGGAAGCTTATTAAAGCCAGAAGAATGTGAGAATTTTTCTCCTTTTAAAAAAACTTTTGCAGTATAGCTCTTGTCCTTGCTACTTTAAGTCTGTGCAGTGTGACATACCACTTCATCTCATAACTCTTCATCAACCTTGTACACACCAATTCATTTTAACCACAAGCAAACCTCATATCAGCAATGAAGCAGATCACTTCTGCATATCCTTTACCTCTTTTAGAGAGTCTACAGGAGAATAAATAAATCTTGGGTATATAAGTGTTTTCTTTCTTTTGGCAACAGGTTTGCTAGAAAAATGCATTTTGAAATTGGTGAGAAATTTCTCCCTGGAGGCATATTCTAGAAGTGATGCTTGGGCAAAATAAATTAATGGGGGTGGCGGCTTTTTCTTTGAGTACCAGTTTTCTGGTTTTGTCAGTACCTGCATTATTCCGTGCCGAGTGCATCACTTCTTACCATGATCCAAATAGATACGCTCCTAGGAAGATTTTATGTTACAATGTTTGAAGAAAAGGTCACTTTGCATCAAATGTTTCTTGTCCTAATTGTAATTAGAAACTTGCACAAGATTTTTCTTCCCTCTTATTTGTTCAGCTTTAAGCATTTTTTGTAAGAAAGGGAGAACATGAAGGATTTCAGATATCCTCTCTCCTCAGAACAGCTTGTAAATCCTCCTGCAAACTTACTAATGTTTAATGCTTTCTGATGGCAATAGCTTCAGCTTTGTAGATAGATTCTTTTTGTTTTCCCCTGGTTCTCTTCCTGTGGATCTTGGCACTTTGGCACTTGGTTAAGAATACTTACCAGACTCGTAAAGAGCAGGCAGGAGCTGTAGGATGTCACTTGTATCAGCTGAAGTAGGCCGAGTGCTCGGATCACACGTGCTTGTCCCCAGCCTCCTGGCTCAGCCAGTGTTGTGTATGTGAGGTGGAGGGAGGAATAATACTCTAGTTTAGCTCACCTTCTCACGTTATTCTCAGATGCCATAGTGCAGACCCACCGTGATCAGCTGTGGAGGTTTAGCTCCTTAGCTGTAGTGAAGATTCACATCCTGCCAGCCTGGTCGAGAAGATGGTGGACGCTTCGGGCCATCTCAAAATGTTGGTGATAAATCTGCCAGGGTTCTTCTGGCAGATCTATGAGCAACCCAGGAAACAGCATCTCTGAATTATTCTAAGTAACTAGTCTTTTCTAAGTCGGATCTATAAACATACACTTGTTGCACTCAAGAGCACTGAGACACTGCGAGGTCTGTTTCTTGAGAGAGCTGTTGTAAAAAGGCTACTGAAATTTTTATTCTTCATGAAGAGCTTAAAAGGTAGCCACAGTTGACCTAGCATCTGAACTGGACATTTTAATGTGGTCTAATTAATATTGTACATGGAGACATTTGGATGTAAAGTAAGAATTGAAAGCGTTTTATGTCCTTTTACAGTTTAATGTTACATCTATTCCTAAAACTTGGAAAACTCGTTTGTTTAATATGGCATTGTTAGCTTAACAAAAAATAAGCTGATATTTAATGATAACTTTTAATGCAATGACAAGCATTAGTTTTCAGGCTAATGGTAATCAGGAACAGATAATATAATAAAAAGAAATGCTACCTACATATTGATTTCAATTGCTGTTTTAATACACAAGAGCTTATTGTTACCTCAGTTGTGTCCCTCTTCCTGTCAATTTCCATTCAATGTAGCAATATTCTGCTGGCTGTGTCATTGGCCTGGAGTAGCAGTATATCCTGTGTCCCTGTGAAGGACTGTATGTATGGTGGGTTTCCAGTGAAAAATGAGAAAATACTGCAAAGTATAGTGAGGACAGCCTGTGATATTCTTCTGTATCCGAAAAAAAAATCTGCAAAATCAAATTATCACTCTCCTTAGAGCTTATTTAACAAAACTTTGTCGTGCTAAAAAAAATTATTTTTAACAGAAAAATGAATGAAATAATTTTACATTGAATGACCTTCGTTTTCACGTTTCACTGATAGTGTTAAAAAATTACTCAGGGTTTCAAAACCCATATACTTCTAGATCCATTTAACCTACCCAGTGTCTCAAGATTTCTGTGTGTTGGGTACTGTATTTTACTGGTACTTTCTTTAGAGCTATATCCTAAAGAAGGGGATCATCTTGGATGGACCAACAAGGTTGTCATTCAAGAAGCATAAACCTTCTCCCCTGTGCAATTAGGGAACAAGCACGCTACTGACCGACTAACCCTGCCAGTTATGCTTCACTGAGGAGCAACTTGTCAAATGTCACTTTTTAGCCTGAAAACTAGAATTCCTGAATGCTCTTTAAGATGAGTACTTGCCGCAAGGAGATTCATTTCCTTCACTAAAGAACCTGCTGAAAGTCACAACCACAAGGTTACTGACTTAGTAACCTTGTTAGTCTAAGACCCAAGGTTACTAATAAGGGTCTTAGAAGGGTTTTAGGGCTCTAATCAGTCATCAGATAGGGATATTCCTGTCTGCTTTGCCCAACACCAGCTGAATTCAAGTGTAAGGTGGTTGTTGTTTGGCTGAGAAATAGTCACAGTAATTTATTTGTGCAAAAAGTGAATGTTTTCTCTTTCCTTGAAGAGTGGCAGGAATGAAATAAGCAAGCAGCATCCCTCCTCGCTTTTGTGGAAGGACTGTACACTGAACTTGGAGTCAGTGCTGCTTTAGGAGGTGCAGAGTTGTTCTACTCAGGTCTGTGCCACAGTTTTGTCTCCAGCGCGCACCTTTGACATATTGTACAAATTACACCTGGTAGCTCCAGGCTTCTCTCTGATCACTTTGTCTCAGGTGGTAGCACCAGGCATCCTCTTTTCTGATTTTACCATACAAAGGAGTTTAATCTGAGTACTTAGTATTCATTTAATTAAATGAGATCAGTTACCACATTTGCTTCCAACTCCCATAGAGGAGGACCGTTAACACCTAATTTCTTACAATGTATCTACAAAACTGTGCATATCAAGAAGTATATGGAAATTTCCTCTGCTTGCAGGTCAGCCACTAGACTGTTGTTACTGTTCCCAAGTTCCAGTAGCCTGACAGAAGAGCGTGCTCTTGCAGAGAGATCTTACTAGAACTATTAGGGAAGGATTTTGTAAAATATGTTGCCTGCGTGTGCGTGAGGAAATCAGTTAGTGCACCTAGCTGGAACAGCTGTATTTTATTCCTTAAATCAAGGAGACCTCTGCAGACTTGGCTGAAATAAGGTACGATTATGGGTTTTGCACTAGGAAAGGGTTAAATTCTTTAGTCCGTGGTTTGAAAGCCCGGATTGACAGTAGTCTGCTAAGGACTGAGCTAGATATTCAAGGAAACTGCAAATACAATCATGTGAAGCTGTAACAAGCAATAATTCCTGGCTAATTACCTTTTTTTAGCAATTGCCCACCAGTGAATGTGAAATAAAAGAAAGTAAAAGGTATTTCCTCGAGACAGAGACTATCGATAAACTTTTAAGGCTTTTCAAAAGTTTGTAGAACAACTTTGTGAGGTGGTTGTGTGTCTAACGTTTATTGCATTTGCTGGTAAGCTTGGAATTTTTCTTAATAGGATGGTCAGGAATCAGTCAAACAGAGAAACTATAGCCTGGGGAAAAAAAAGTACCCTTTTGTTCTCTTTTATTGGTTTGAATTTTCTCCAAGTGAGTAAGTGAAGCAGAACAGGAAGTCTTGAAAGCATTTGTTCTCTTGCTTGCCTAAACTTGGCTGCCCTGCAGTGCCAAAATCCCAAATCAACAGCTGAAGAGGTGAGATTTAAAAACTATGGATACAGTTTGAAATACATAAGCATTTCAAAAACTGAATTTCGGTGTTTCTGTGATAGAAATGAGAGAAGCTACTTGTACCTAGATTAAAATAGACAGCATCATCTTGATGTCCCCTTCCTCCTAAGCCTTGGATTTAGCTTGTATTTTCATTCTTTAAGGGTATGATGTCTTTCAGTTCCCCAGTGTTCCATAGCATGTTTAGAGTTTAAAAAGCTGTTGTTTTATTTCTAACAATCCTCAACTGCTTGAAATAGTAAGAATTGGTTTGGGTCCTTTTAAGGAGAGAAAGAGAGAGGTATTTGTTCCTTTGTGTTTCTTGATACACAGCAGGTGTAGATCACTAGGTAATGTGTTGCTGCTTTTCTCCCTGCCTTTTGTTGGGAGATGTGCTGGGGGAGGATGTCCTTGTCTTCTTCTGGATTCCAGGTCAGATCTTTCATAATGTGCCATATAGAAAAGGAAAGGGGAAGATATAAAAATCTGAAAACATCCTTTAACTATATTGAACTAAGGTACACGCGTGACCTTGGTCTGTATCATCTTAGATTTGGTCCTGATGCATGTTGGATGGGATTTCCTGCATTGGGTGCGAGTGGATGGGTACACTTCATTGCTTTCCAGTCTAAAGTTCCCTGGCTCCTGTAGCAGGCAGTTCAGAGTTGAAATTGCCCTGCTGCTTTATGTAGCTTTGTTTTACACAATGTAATACTGCACTTAAGAATTTTGTTGTTCTCATCAAAATTACATAGATTAATGTAACTTCTGTGAGAAAGCATTGTGAGGCTGACAGCTTGTTTGCAAATCCTGAAATAGAATATTGATAAAAACGTAGAATGGGCTGTCTGTTATTAGTTGGCTTGAATATATGCTATGAACAACATTTAATACAATGATCAGTTTTTTTGTGTTCGACTGAGTCATTTTAGAAGTGACATAGAACTGAGTTTTACAAGAAACAGTCATACAGAGGATAGCTGAATATGTGTTTTAATTGTTGCTGCTTTTCTTTTTATGAGGTTTCAGACTGTTCTGTGTTTTTTACAACAATTCATTGGTGTGCTGGGGACCACGGCTTTATGTACAAAGAAGAGTAACTGGTTAAGAGCCAAAAAGAAAAACAAATGCACATTGTTAAATTTATAGCCTACGTGAAGTACATAATTCTCTATTTTGCTTATTAACCTCTTCTAGGAAATGAAATCCCTTACTAGTTATACAATATAGTAATATTAAAATACAAGATGTGTAGCTTGATGGCAAGAAATAAAAAGGTCCCTCAAACCCAAAGAGTTCACTGACTTGTCATAATAAATATCGCGTGTTCTTTTCTGGCAACTCACAGGTCATTTTGTCCTCTCATCCCTTACGGTTCCTTGCAGCCTCACTTGAAAAACTTATGCCCAGATCTGAAAACATATCTCAGTACTGAAATGCAGTGGGATTCTTAGGAAGGAGTGGTTCGCTTTGTAACGAAATATTCTTCAATATGTATTTTGAGTGGTGTTACCCACACATTTACTTTTCTCTGAAACCTCCCTAGGATAATGTGTGTTTTATAACACGGTTATCACAAAGAAAGCATGATTATTTTCAGTGTAATTCTGAAAATATGGAACTTGCTTAAATACAAAAAATCTAGTAATGAATCGTGGTCTACATCGTGATCAAGACTGTTTGCACTTCATGTAAAAACTCTATAGCATCTTGCAGGTGAATCAAAAAATTTATAGAGATTTGTTAAAACCAAACAAAATACTGTATCACCTCATTCTGGGTATATGACTGTTGCTCAGGTGCCTTCCATAATTCTGTCTAAAAGCAGACAGAATTGTGGAAGCCATATTTCCAGACAGAAAGTGAAGTAGTAATTTATAACCCAAGATAAAATACTGGGAAGTGAACTATGAAGTATTTCGTAGCTTCTTGAAGAAGAAGAACTATTTACATTTTCATCAATGATGATTCAGATTATTCCCTTCAAGTAATTATTTATTAAGAGATGCTTTTGCTTCTTCAAAGGAAACATAAGAAATACCTCCCTGGGTGCTTATATTAGTATTTGTTTAGGGTAGGTTCCTGTTTGTCTTTCAGATGTCTTCATCTTTGATGTTCAAGGAGAAGAAATTTAGAGTTTACTCAGAAACTTTACCATTTTATCATTAGAGAATGCTGATTTTATAAGAGGTATAGAAGGGAGCACAGAAATCAGATATATAAATTTATGAAATGTGTTAGTGTTCAGCTGGGATTGAGAAAAAAGCAGGAGCATTTACAGTGTTAACAGTGTCAAGTATTCACATTTCTCTGAGCATGTTTTAGTTTTCAAGGGCTGGTGGCAGAAATGTAATATCAAAACAGGATGTTTTGCAAAACTAAGTAAACAAAATACTGCACACATTGTAAACATTGCTTGCAAAATGTAACTTGAGTTGGAAAAAAAATTATCCCTTATATAATTGATGGAAAGAGAAAAATAAAGGATTCTGATCAGCCCCTAGCATTTTACCAGGGGAATGTAATTCATACTTAAAGCTCAGCATATTCCTTTTATATCCACTATGTGACTTTTACTTGTGCTCCACTATTTTCTTATGAACTATATTCATACTGCTGTTTTAACTTCTATTTGTCCCCTAAATGTATAATATATTTTTTAATACGTTTTGCATTTACAGGGAAATGCCAGTTTGAGGTCCTCCCTGACTTTTCTTCCTTAAAATAAAATAGGAATTCAAGTCCACAGAATTGGTAGCAGTTAATTAAAATACTTACCTACAAGGTAAAGGAAGGCTTGAGCTGGAACATTTTCTTTCTCTCATCCTCAGAAATTTTGGATTTGAAATGTGGATGGCTTCATAGCTTTGATCTTTCTCTGTAGGCAAATCAAGTCATTGGAGAGAAAAAATGAAATACAGTTCCTGCAGTTCCAGTCCTGTTTGGTATCTCCCGTTTAAAGTTTTTAATTCAGTGTCCATTGGTTTACAGGTATAGATAAACAACATTGGTGTCACACATCACATCATTTTTAAATTTATACTCATACAAACTGGGAGCTGTGTATTTGACTGTGTTTATCTCTCCTCCTGTAGTCTTCTTTACGAAACCACATTGGTTTTAGGTTCTTTCTTCTGGTGAATCAGTTCTGAGGGGCAGAAACACAAGACCAAAAATTTTTTTCTGTCTCCATGGTAGGATACTCGCCACAACATCACTGTGTGCAGGAAGCAGTTTATTTTAGTGGAATCACAGAATCATTTCGGCTGGAAAAGACCTTTGGGATCATCAAGTCCAACCATCTACCCTGCTCTACAAAGTTCTTCCCTACACCATATCCCCCAACACCACATCTAAAGGACTCTTAAACATGTCCAGGGATGGTGACTCAACCACCTCCCTGGGCAGCCTATTCCAATGCCCGACCACTCTTTCTGTAGTAGCATATCAGTAACAAACCTCTTTCATCCATAGCTGTATTTACTTGGACCATCATGTAGGAGGCATTCATGTCTAGATGAAGAGTTTGCTTGGGAAACAAAATGTAAAGGTTTATGGAGTTTTCAGAGTATTAGAATGAGTTGTTTGTTTGGGGTTTTTTTCACAGGTGAAGAGGAAAACTTAGGAACTGGCTGTATCCCCATGCTGATCTAAAACACAGTCATTCCTTTTTTTTTCCTTTTACCAAAAGGCAAAGTGAACTTACAAAGGTATTTTCAGGTTTTATGATTGGTTGTTGTTGGCAATACTGGAAATAGCCATTGCAGAACCAAATGCTCAAACATAGGGCTGGTGGCAGCAGAGCTCCTGCGCTGAGCACTGCTCCTCCTGGAGCACAACGAAGGGTGGCCTCCAAGGCACCAGGTGTGCTAGTTCAGCTTCTCCTCTGAAGCCTTCTTCAAAAACGGCAACATGGAGACATCCTCCCATTTCTCCCTTGTCTGCCTCTTGAGAATAGATGTCAGAGAAAGGTAAGAGCAACCACTGGTGGAACAAAATGCCGTAGTTAGGAATGAGCTGTCTGAAGGAATTTTGTTTATTTTTCCTTCCGTTGTGGTGTATAAATGGAAAGGGGTTGGCAGCACTTATCACAGTAGAAAGAGCAACACTAAAAATTACAAAAGAGGACTTGACAAACATGTAAAGTGGTTTTTAATTTCAGACACCCTGGAGCATGATGCATTTGAAAATTTTTAATTGGAAGCTTGAAGTTTGATAGATTTAATTGCAAAAGATAGTTGATATCCTGAACCCAATGAGTATAAACAAGAATGTGTATAGTTTTGAAGCTTTCTTTTAATGTTAGAGAGCCACCAAGTGCATAGTATGTGCCCTGTTTGTATCATCAGTGCTGTGACCCCTCCTTCCACAAGTCACCGAGTTAATCTCTAATTTTCAAAGCATGTATTTGTGTATCTTAGAAGCTGTAAAATGTACATAATAAAGGAATACAAGTGGGGGAATTAATAAACCTCAGGCAGCCGTGGAACCGCAGGAACCACAAGGGGCTTTTTTGTCTGGCCATATGGAGGCTGTTGTCAGGTATCAAGTTAAAATCACTCTGCTATGTTCTGAACAGAGTTATAACACAGTTTTTCGGAGAAAAATACTCTGAGTTTATATTCACCATACACCCACACCTCTTCTTACTTACTTAAATAGATAGGCCTACAGAATTAATCAGGTCCATCTGTGGGTCAGGAAAGTTATGTATTCCTCTCGTAAGCGGTGTATGCTTCATTAAGAAGGGGTTTTTTTTATTATTATCATTAGGCACTGTTAGTGCCTCTGCTGGTTAAAGCTTGGAGAGTTTAGTGCTTGTGATGGATCTGCATACAAACATGTCATATAGGAAAGTTTCTCCTTCATTCTGGTCCCTGAAGGTGTCTCTTTAGAGCAACATTGTTAATTACTCCTTATAACGTTGCAAAACTTCCTTTGGGCTTTGTAGAAACAGAGAGAGAAGGAATCTTATCTACAAGCCTGGAAAAACAACTCAAGAGCTGAGCTGAGAGGTAGAAACACTGGTGGTGTAAACAGACTGAAAGACAGATAGGTTTCTTCCAGGGGTAGAGGCTGCTGGGCCACTTGCTGCCTGTGTTACTCTGCTGGCTGGGGTCAGCACCTCCGGGTGTTGACCCAAGTAAAGAGCAGCTAAAATAAAAGTAAAAAAACTAGTAGAATATTTTGTTTCCTTTTTTGTTTGATTTGCTGGCTCTTCAGTTTTGTATTTTTCTGTACTTGTTTGGTTTTGAGCTTGGAGGTTGACTTGGCTTTTGTCCTTCTAAGTTTTATTATCAAATGTCTCTTTCCTTCAAAATATACTCAGGGAGATAGCTGGAAAAAAAAATTACATAGTGTGAGGGGTCTGGAGCACAAGTCTTGTGAGGAGCGGCTGGGGGACCTGGGGGTGTGCAGCCTGGAGAAAAGGAGGCTGAGGGGAGACTTTGCTCTCTACAACTCCCTGAAAGGGGGATGTAGCCAGGTGGGGACTGGTCTTTTCTCCTGAGTAACAAGCGATAGGACAAGAGGAAATGGCTTCAAGTTGTACCAGGAGAGTTTTAGGATGGATATTGAGAAAAATTTCTTCTCCAAAAGTGTTATCAAATATTGGAAGAGGCTGCCCAGGGAAGGGGTTGAGTCACCATTGCTGGAGCTATTTAAATGATGGGTAGACATGGTGCTAAGGGACACGGTAGTGGTGTACTGGGCAGTGGTGGGTTAATGTTTGGACTCAATAATCTTAAAGGTCTTTACCAACGTAAACAATTCTATCACTTTATAACAGAGAGGAAGTTGATGATAAATCACGCTAAGTATAAACCTTCCTCCCATTTTCCCAAATATAAACAGCTTCTATAGCAAAACTTTACTACTTAACCTAACTTTTTAGTAATCTAGGAGTGAAACATTGGTACTAATGTTGTAGCATTTTCTCAATCACAATGGGATGCTGAATGATCTTATATATAAGCACCATTTTTCTAATATATATGCATTCTGGGTGGGTAAAAGTTTTCTCAAATGGTTTGAAAATAACAGTCATATAATATTAGTATCTAATTCATTTATCTGTTGTGCTTTTCAGAAGATCAAAGCTTTATAATTTGTTGGAAATATCTAAGAATTACATGGTTAAATTAATGAAGTAGTTTTGCTCCTCCATTGAGTACAAGCATCATTAGTATTGAAAGATTATTCCTGAAAAACAAACCTCACTTAGTAACAAGGCTTAGTATAGCTATTTTGTGCAGTATTCCTTTCAAAATGCAATTAGTGAAAGTACTTTTCTCATTAATAGCTTTTATAGCGCTGGTTAAAATAGCAAACTGTTTTTTCGAAGAAATGGAATTGTTTCAATCTACACATTAGCTTATGAAGGGTGGGCTGGAGCTTTTTTGGTATTGGTCTTTCTGATGAAAATTCAAGACATCGGTACGGGGAATACATAAAAAACAAAGTAAAGGGAGTAAAATGAAGTAACTAATAAGCTGCTTTGTGTTTTGCTGTGAAACCATTAAACTAATAGAAAAAAATGTTCACCACAGTGTTACACGGTCTTTCTTCTGTGATATTGTAATTTTTATTGAAAAAGGGTAGATGTGCTTCACTGATTACTTAATTATTCTCTGATAACATACTGCTTTTTTTTTTATTCTGTAAGTTGATTTTCTTTTAGGTAAATAGCCAATGAAGGCAAAGCATCTATGAAAATGTACTGGTAATGCTGGTAATGGAAGGAAAGAGAATTTGTCTTCCAGTCAACTGAATACTGAAAAATACTGCAGAATTCTCTAAAATTTTACTTAATTTCTTGAAGCCATACTTTTTCCTTTATTTTGATATACCATTTAATTTTCTGTAGTTTTACTGGAAGTAATCAACTGCATACATTAAAGCTGTTGTTGAAAAGTAGGTTAAGGATTTAGGTCAGATTATTTGCCTATACCTAAATGATATATTTTATGCCCATGAGGAGATGAGAGCTCAGGCTTCAGCAATGCTGTTCTAACATATCAAGGACATTGAAAGTTACCATTTTGTGTGACAGTTGTCTTCTGGAGTTGCTGAGTACTAGCATTGAAAAGACACAGTATCAGTGATGTCTTGTGGTCTTTTGGGTTTTTTCTTCCCTTTATAAATTTCCTCTTTTAATCATATTAGTTCCTGCTCATCTTTATAACCCTCTTCATACAGATGCAGAAAATTACATTATCTTAATGAAGATTTAGGGCCATTTTTAAGGTGTCCAGTTAAGAATGTCTCTAATAGATTAGAGTTCTAATTTCACACCTTAGAAATAGCTGTTTTATCCTGGCCATTAGGCACTTGCTGTCTACTGGTCACAGTTTCTTAGGCCAGTTGACTATTTTGATTATTATACCTGATCATCACATGTTATTTCATTACTGTGACAGTTATGTTGCAGCAGGAATTATATTTATTTCATCTCTATTCATCCCAAAGGAGAGTAGCAGCTACTCAAGCAGAAAGCCGATGTTTCTGATTTCTTGGTTTCTTATCTTTGATAAGCTGGCATGAGTGGTGTTTGGGGACCTTGAACAGTGGTACGTTTCTGACTGCTTCTGTAGATCTTTCTTGTGTGACTGATATGAGCGAAAGACTAACCTTCCTAAGGTATGTTTGAAAAATTCAGAAAAGCTTATTTTGGTTTTTTTTTTTTCTGTTTGTCATTACTGGGATTAATGATATCCACTCACACTGTTTATATCTTTATGTTCCTTCAAGTAGTCGAGATCAAAGCCATTTCTAATCATTAAAAAGCCAACATACATATATCTCAAATGGATGCAGATAGGAATGCAAATTTTAAAGAGAACAAATCCTAAAAGAGCAGTACTGTAAAACTGTGCTTCCCACACATTCCTGTTTGATTGATTGCAGCAAAGTTTAATCCCCCTTGTGAGACCTTAGTCCCCTCTTCCTCTGCCCCTCCTTCATAATATATAACATTTAAATTCATTTCTCTCTGGTGAATAAATGTATTTTTAACCTGTTTTCAGTACTAATCTCACTTAACCTGGGTTTATTGTGCATTGGGCAGAAACAATGTAATTTAAAAATCACGAGATTTTTCAGGGGGAATGGGAAAGCAGTGAATGATTCCTATACTTCAATAAACTATCATTGGTGAAAATATACATCATATATACATCATATATAAAACAGTGGTGCAATAGGTGAAATACAATCTTTGCTTTTCTTGTGAAATGTGGCACAAAACACAAGTTGAATAATTAAAGCAGCTCACCAGGGCTTATGTTAAATGGCTGATCCACCTTTGGGCAAGGGATATTAAGGTACTTTTATTCCCATGGTCATGGGGAATATTGTGTTATAAATGGCTTTTTTGATACTCTTGGCTGAATGGCAGGGAGGGACCAAAGATCTGGGCAGTCTGGGTTTTGAGTCTATAATTGATTTGCTGTTTGCTGAATTTGCTCTACATAACTCTAGAATTCATGGTGACTGCAGTACATTGCAAAAAAGATTTTAAAATTAAGATAATTTTAAGAGAAATTTATCAAATGTATCCTCATTCTAAAAGAGAATCTGCTTTATTGCCGATGAGGTTTATTCAACATAAGAGAGAATCAATCTTTATTTTTGAAGACTAAAGCTAAAAGGAGAGTTACAATATGCAGTGCTTGTGCTGATGCAGTTGCATTTGTTGTCCCAACAGTTCTGTCTGAACATGCTCCCTTTTGGCCCTAACACAAGCCAGTAGAAGAGGAAGGAGTTACCAAAAGCTTAGATTTAGTCATTTAAGAAAAATGCTGCAGATGGTAGAGGCTTTCAAATAACCATTCATTTGCATCCCAGGAAAGGTGTACAGTTTCTGGTATTACTTAAGCAGAACAAGGGAAACTCCAAAGTTGAAGTGCGGCTAGCTTTTCTTTGAAGTATTTAATGTATTTTAATTAAAAATGTTATGAAGGTAGTTGTCAAGTTGTGAAGTAGCTATGCAAAAGCACTGAGATACATACAGTGAAGCAAACGAAAAGGAAGCGTTATTTCATATTTCCAGATTTAACCAGTGCATTTTCTTTACAAATATGCATTTGACCATATAAAAAAAAATTAATCTGTCTCTCTTTATGATCCTGCATATACTGATTTTCACTGCTTAATCCTGGGTTCAATTTTACTAGGATGAATTTTATAAAATGAATATTGGATCTCAGAACTGAAATGAAATGAAAACTTTGCCCCAGACAATTGACCTGGGTGGGCCAGTTTTCTGAGGTTTCCAATAAAAGAGCATAAACTGTGCCATGTGCTACTCAGTGTGAGTTCTGAACTCAAAGAGATTGTGTTTGTTTGACGCCTGCCAGCAGCTGAGGACTCTGCAGTCACTCACTCCCCCGACCCCATCCCCAGCTGGGTGGGGGAGAAAATAGAAGAGCAAATGCAAAAAACCTCATGTGTCAGATTAAAGAGAGTTTAATAAGTGAAAAAAATAGGAAGTATAAACAAAACCAAAACAAGTGAAGCAAAGGTAATCGCCGCCTCTTACAAGCAGAGCCAAGCCCAGCCAATCTCTGAGCAGTGGCTATTTGGGAAAGACTGCTTCCAGTTGTACTGCTGGGCAGGGTGTACCATGGCATGGAATGTCCCTTTGGTCTGCCTGGTTCACCTTTCCTGGCTGTGTCCCCTCCTGCCTCGTGTCCGTCTGTCCAGAAATTATAATCATGTAGTGTTAAGAAGTATGCAAACGCTGCATGAAAGAGCAAGATTTATTCTCTAAGTCCCTAGTAGGATTCTGGTTTTTTTAAACAATTTTTTAAAACTTTTTTTACCATTTTGGGGAATACATAGTTCTTTTTCAAGAAGTAATGAGTCAGTGTTTTGGAACTTTTGCAATTGGTATGTCCCTAAGTACAAAATCTACATTAAGACAAAATATTCCATTGAAATCAATTCAGTATGTGAAATAAATCAGTAAAGAGTATGTGACCTGTTGGTTTACTCTGCTCCTGTTGATGGTCTGGTTCCTTGGCTTTGTGTGATAGTCCATGACTGTAGAGAAGAAATCTATTTATCTTTTAACTATTTTACAGCCATACACTCAGTTACAGATTAGATGCTATTGTTCAGTTAGATTGTGGACGTTGTTGAGTGTTGGTAAATGGGATTTGTTCTCATTTTAGAACTTGCCAGAAAATGTCATGCAAATAAACTGCAGTCTGCTGCATTTGAGTCCAACTGATTTAAGTTTACTGTATTAAAAGAATGGGATGGTTTGGATTGTTACCAATCGCAGAATGGTTTGGGTTGAAAGGGACCGTAAATACCATCTAGTTCCAACCCCCCTGCCACGGGCAGGGAACCTACCACTAGAGCAGGTTGCTCAAAGTCCCATCCAACCTGGCCTCCTATCTGGAGACAAAGCCTATGCTTTTGATTTAGTTTGCTGAGTTTTCAAAGGAACGTTTTCTATCAGACAAAAGTATTCTTTGTGATGTTGACCCTATTTTCACTTACTGCAATATTTTCACTTTCTGATTTTTTTTTTTCTTTTAAAGAAAGTCAACTCTATCAAAATCCAAACCCTCTCTTCAGTTTCTGTTTCCATTTGCTCTTTATAAATGAACAGTAAATCTAAAGATTTCTTTTCTTCTAAATCTATGGATGATGAGACAATTACATTTTCCGTGGTAGGAGCAGGTAGCAATTACATGAATAATGGTGTTCTCAAGAGTTTGTTGAGACAGATGCACTGTGGGACACACTGGAAAATGAGAACTTCAAGAAGAAACAACTACAGCAAAAAAATGTTACTTTGATTTTAATAACTTTCACATTTGGTTGAAATAAGATAAAAGGGTTAGAAATATCTTAATTCATAGAGGGAAATGTATATATTGACAGAAGCAGAAAAATTACATATAGATCCTTCCTACTTAAGGTCTGTTTGTTAGCCTCTGAATTAATGCAGTTGTTCAGTTTTAGATTTCTAATAGCTTTTTTCACTCCTGTGAAGAGATGTCGTTATACCAATGTGTTTTGATGGTTCATGTCTGTTAATGCAGAATAATTAAGTGAAACATGAATCCTACACCTGCACTCAGGGTTGAACTTAGAATTCTGTGAGGCGTAGGATGTTATAGTCTTCATTTTTCAGTAAAAATGAAGCCATTTGAACACAAATCTCCAGCTTTTCATCAAAACACTTGTTAGCATGCAGGTCACAAAGTTTAACAAGTCCCTGTAGTTGCTGACAAGGCAAGTTCTGGAAGCACCAGACCAGGTTTTGACTATGCTCTTTTATTCCAAGGCATTCCTCCCTTACATATTACCTGGCTTCCTTTAAATTTCTTAATCTGACTCCTCTGTTCTTTCAGGAGTCTACTTGTAATTCACTGGTTACTCTGTAATCTATGAGTAATGTATGCTATGAGTAAACCTATAATTTCCTCCATCACATAAGTAATCTAATTTACACATTTCACATAACATATATGTTTCATATATATACAAATAAAGTTAAACTTCTCACTTGCTGTATTTTTTAGAATAAAGTTGTGTCGCAATTTCGTGTTGTTACTCTGAGCTATACTTTCATGTCTTGTAATGATATATAATTGATGTAATCAGGAAGTTTTCCCCTAACTTGATTTAAAAGTCCATTTGTTTCCACATAGCTTTTCCTTTCTCCTTCTCCCTGTAGTCTTCTTGAGGATATTAAAAGCTTTTTTAAAATCTGTTTTATTTTCCAGACTTAAAAAAGGAATCTCCTAAGCCATTTTGGCTTATGTTTTGCATGAGCAAATTCTGACCTGCTCAAAAATTGCCTTTGCTCATTCAGTAGAATGCCTTCTATATTTCAGTACTGCTGTGTGCAGTGCTACTTCAGTGTTTGGTTGTGATTTTAGGCTCTAAATTGTTGTGACAATTTTCACACCATATAGTGAATGCCAGTTATTTGCCTCAGTTTAATACATATCCCACTGCATTTCAGAGACGAGGAGTTACTTTTAAAACATGTTTGACTTCACAAGGCGTGCTGTGGAAACAAGGAGTCTTCTTTTGTCTTTTTCATTTTTCTTTTTAAATTGCAATATTAGTTTGTTTAATTTGACAAGTTCTGATGACCAAAATGTGATATTGAAAGGCTTGAATAATAGCTCAGATGATTTTTTTCCTTTTGGAAGAGAAATATGCCAGAGACAAGCTGTCCTTTATGGCAATCTTATTAGAAAGATTGAGAAATGAATGGAGCTATTAGAAAACCCAGTTAGAATGTATATGTGAAGAATTATGGCTCTGCCCACAGGGGTGAAAAGCAATGACTCCATTTAGGTTTTCAGAATTATGGTTTCTAGAAATGTCGCAGAGGAGTAAAGAAGACTCCATCATTCATCACATAATTGGCTGAACTACTGTCAAGGTTCAGAGGACTCCAAATGTTGTCGTCATTAGTCTCAAACTTCCAAGACAAAGATAAGATTTTTGCTATGACATATAATCAAAAAGATAATTACTTTTTAAAGATAAATAGTTCAGTCTATTCTCTGATCTGGATCTAATAAACCAAGATCGAAAGCAAGCCTTTTTTGCTATGTTATGAAATGCTACTTTTGGAACAGAAGTCAAAGCTTACTCTCTTTCTTTGCTACCGCAATTCTGCAAAACTGGACCTTATCAAAGACTATCAGTTGCTCTTATTTCATGACTATGCTTTATAGTTACTGATTTCTGATAAAAGTACTAAGCAGCTGCTGTCAAAAAATTCAGCACAATTTGTTTTTAGAGTGGTCTCACTTCCTGAATAAGTCCTCATGTCTTTACGTATATATGTTTTATGTAAATATTCATTATAATTAAATGAAATTGAAAAATATGATAGATAAAAAGGCTTAAATAGATGTTAAATGCTTTTAATTGTTGTACAGTTTGACAGGATTTTAGGGTGGGAGTTTTTTTTATATTTTCTGTTCTTTTTACTGACCAAATGGTTATACTGAGCCATTTGGTTTTTTATTTTCTGTGCATTTTTTTTGTGTGTACTGTATTTATTAATAAGTAAATGAGAGATAGACAAACAACATAAAATGAATTCAAATGAAGCCAACATGGCTTCACCAAGGGCAAATCATGCCTGAGAAATTTGGTGACCTTTTACGATACTGCCACAGACTTGGTAGACAAGGGCAGAGCAACAGATATCATCTACCTGGACTTATGCCAAGCATTTGACACTGTCCCGCATGACATCCTGGTCTCAATATTGGAAAGTCATGGATTCGATGGATGGACCACTCGGTGGATAAGGAACTGGCTGGATGGCTGCACTCAAAGGGTTGCAGTCAACGGCTCTGTGTCCAAGTGGTGGCCAGTATCGAGTGGTGTTCCTCAGGGGTCTGTACTGGGACCAGTGCTGTTCAACATCTTTATCGGTGACATGGACAGTGGGATAGAGTGCACCCTCAGCAAGTTTGCCGATGACACCAAGCGCAGCGGCACAGTTGTCATGCTGGAGGGAAGGGATGCCATCCAGAGGGACCTGGACAGGCTGGAGAGGTGGGCTTGTGCAAATTGCATGAAGT
>JAOQGH010000062.1:16157111-16405708 GCA_025769975.1 Gallinago jamesoni | reverse complement strand
GAGGTGTCCCTGCCCATGGCAGGGGGGTTGGAACTCGATGATCTTTAAGGTCCCTTTCCAACCCAAATGATTCTATGGTTCTATGAATTAGTGGGTTTAGATTTAACCCAGGCAAATTCAAATAGGAAACAACATGACTCAGTGGATTTAATATTTATAATTGTTTTAGGTTTAAAGTGTGTGATTAATTTTCATTGTGTTGTTGAAATTGTGGTTAGTTTTCCTAATGGTTAACTGATAACAAAGGTTATCGTTCCACTAGGGTAGGTTAACCAGCGTTTAACCAAGGTGGTTCCATTAGCTTCCCAGTGAGGCACTGAAGAGTGTGTCCTGTTGTTCAGAGCCAGCATTACAGAGGAGAGCCCAACAGAGGGGAGGCCGGCACAAGCCTTGCAGTCTCCCTGCAGCCCACCTCTGCCCACTTGCTTGGTTTTGCAGGAAGCAGCAGAAAAGAAGTCACAGACAGGGAAACTGGTGCACGGACTGAAGGCTGGTCAGCTCTGCGTTAGGGCTCAGCTGCAACTGCAGCCGTGCTTTCAAGCTAATTCCAACTTTCTGATCTTGTGTATCTTTACTGTAAAATATCAATCAAGGTGTAGTTAACAGGTTACTAGTTTGCCAAAACTTTTAGCTGTGGCTAAATTATTTGTACTTAATCCAGTTTTACACTGTGGCTCGCTTGTACGTAGGCTTAGCTTCCAGTATTGCATTGAAGTAGGTTTGAGGGAGCTCTGTATTATGGTATAATTTAAAGTGGGTGACACTCACGTGACAGTCAGGTGTCATCCTCTGTGCTGAGTTTTGGTATGACCTTCTATTGCATTATTTGCAAGTTTCTGAAATACAAAAAAAAGATGTAGGGCATGAAGGCAGAAAAAGGTAAAAATACAAAAGCTTGAGTTCATTTTGGACTTGTATTCTTTCTTTTCAGAAAGAATCACTTATAGTTAAAGCTGCATCACTTGTTTATCTTTTTTAGTTTTGGTAACAGACCTTTCTTAGTTTCCTGTTAACCCTGGCATGTTTGATACTGATTCCATTTTTTATTCTGCTCCTATTGTGTTTCCAGTGTCATATACAAGACATGTTATTACAAGTGGACATCATAATTAAAGGGTAATTGATAAGGCTTAATTTTATTCTGAGCCCACAGGGCCTGAATTAGAGAATTTTTGAAGACTGTTAATATCTTCACATTTTCAAGTATGATTTTCTTTATTAGTCAAAGAAAATATTATTGAGGCCAGCCATAGAATTTTTTATAGTTCATGATACAGTTTGTAATAATCTTTGTAGTTTATGTGTCTATATCACTAGCGTTTGAAGTGCATTGCGTGTTCTGTTCTCTCTGCCCATTACTTTTATATGACCAGCTTAATTGCTGTTGCTAACCTAACTAGAATTTTTTTTGTACAAGGTAGGGATGCTTATACTTTCAGAAAAATATTTTAATGTTTAATATATTTTAAATCTAATTTTTTTATTTTAATTTATTACATTTCATATATTCCATTTCAATTCTGTATTTTCTTTAGATTTTGAATTCATCAGAGGATAGCTGTCCCAAGACAAATGGACAAAAAAAGTAAAGCATTTTGAATGGCAACTTCAGACTAGCTGTGATGTGTAAGTATACTTCAGCTTGTTTAGAGATTTTAAATAGGTTTTAGTAACAAGATTTATGGAATTCATGCAACTGCTGTTGCATTGGTTTGGAAAGGCAGAATGGCAATCAAACTTAGTTGATTGTTGATTATAATAGAGACTTAAGTTGTTGTAGCAACTGGAGCGCTCGTCTTACCACTGTACGAAGAAAAGCACATACTAAAGAAAAAAAAAAAGGAAAAAAGACTGATCTTTTCCTTTCTCCCAATAGTCTCTAATCATAATTTTCATTATAGATATCCAGAATTTTTCCTTTTGCGGTTTCTAGTACTTAAACACTACTATGCAAATACAATTAATTCTGCAGTCGTCAGACTTACTTCACTGAAATAATTCTATATGTTTAGCAACTACTGTATTTTAGTTATCTTTACATTTTTAACCATTTAAATAAAAAATATCTAATTCTTTCAGTCCTTTTACAATTTATAGGGATATTAGGTTTTGTTATTTTTCATTCCTTTTCAAGTGTTAAGGAGATGGAATGCCATACTCTGTCATTCTGCTGCTAAAGCTTGGTATATCGTGCTGATTATAAACCATAACAGGGCAATTAGTCAACGGCAGTTAACAAAAGAATTAAGGCGGGAATATCTTCTGTGTGCTCAATGTATTGGAGTAGATTAAAAGGTATTAAAAATGCAAGTCCAAGATACCTATTACAATTTATGCCAGTTGATTTTTTTGGAGTGGTATGATGTTTTTCATCAGTTCATGGGTGTCTTGGGGAGTCTTCAAAGAATATCTTCATCAGCTGGCAATACCTGGAATGTTCTTTGTGTGTGACAAAATTTGAAGTTATGAATCTTGAATTGATTTCCTGTCCTGCCCCTGATCTGAGACACCAGCTAAGTTATAGATGGAGAAGAGCCATTATTCACGCTCTGCAGAAACCTTGTATCCTGAAACATGCGGGTGTCCCAGTTTCTTCTTTCTTGGTTTTTTTTTTCCATCATTACGCTACAACAAAACACTGCTTCTGGCTTGTCTCTGATTTATTACCAATTCTTTTGACCTAAGATTAGAAGAATACAGTTTAATGTGGAATAACCAACAAGTTTATAATAATATTTTCACAGAGTCATTTCTGAATTACTCCTTTCCTTGAATTAATGACGCTATAGAATTGCAATGTTTTCCTTCAAAGTTGGTCAACAGAAGATGTGATTACTGGAAGTCTGTTTGGACAGGAAATTGTATTTGGACCTCAGCCTTCATTTGCATAAAAACACGGGCACTTTCCTTATTTTTTTTTTTTTTACAACTGAAAAAAAAAAGTGTTGTTTTAAAATTAGATGTCAAGTGAAGCTAGTTTTATGTGAATGAAGTAAGAGCGCTCAGAGTTTTTCTTAATAACTCGCAATTGTTTGTTTTGAATATGTTTACCACTACTAAAGGGAACAATTTTAGGCTAGCTAAAGCTATTGAGAACTGAAATGTCAACTAATGGTTATAATTACTTGCTCATGATCCTTTTAAAGGTAGTTTGAGGGAAAATGAACACATGCTCTCCATTAAAACAGATGAGATTTAAATGTATCCAAATAATGCCTAATTTCAAGTTGTAGAAATTCGGAGTTTGTGTAAAGCAGGTGAATGGACTGTTTGTGGAACCAGTTCTAGCAAAGCTGGGGTGTGCCACTGGAATACTTAGCAGCAGAAAAGTAGTTAAGTCTGACCATTAGAAACCCTTATCATTAGAGTTTCTTATTTAGCTATAAAATTTGCTCCAGGCAAAAAATTAGACTTGGCAATTCCCAACATATGAGTCTTTAAATTACTTTTAAGACGTACACAAAAGGCTTTGCATTTGTAATAATTTTGATTTTTTTGAAGTACAATATCCTCATTCAAGGCCATCTGTGTCTTTCCCTGCTCTTTTTAAGACAACTTTTCTGGTCTGGGCAGGTTACCTTCAGCTGATCACAGGGTGAAGTAATAGACTTGGTCTGACTGGATCCCCATCCCAAATCCCTCCATAGTGCAGATGAGACTCTTTAGCAGGTGCAGCTTTATTCAGCTTCATATACATCATCTGTTTGCAGCCATAATACTATTTTGTAAAGAATATTTCCAAAACACAATATTGTCTAATCTCAGAGATGGGAATGAAGCATAATACAAGAAAAGACTTTTGCTATATAGGTATGTAGGAAACCAGTTTCTGTGTTTCAGAGGATTTTCACATTTCACAGTGAGAGTGATTGGTTGCGATGCAAATTGCAGAAATTCTCTGGGCAAGAAGGCTCCACACTGGCTACTGCAGGATTGCAGATCTGAGAAATGCACTATTTTGGCGCGCTGCCAGTTTATCTGCTAATGAGCCAAGCTCATAACCTTGTGAGGAGCCTTGGAGGTCTCAATTACTTATGAGCCAGCAGAGTCCTCTAGTCCTTGAGCATCAAACTCTGTTTCACTTACCATAGGCAGACACTGCCTCATTCTTCCCTTTTTCAGAGATATAGGTAGGCTATGTTTGATGCCTGCCTTAATCTCAGTTTCTGATCCTTTCTCAAATTACAAGCCGAACATTTAAATTTAGTACAGTAAGAGGTAGAGATTCAAAATAAATGAAACCTACTTCGCCTGCAAAGTACAGATTAGCCAGAACACTATGCCATGGCCATCTGTAGAAGTGGGATTTCACCTCTGCTTTTTCTTTTGGAAACTTGAATAGTCACCTGTACAAACTGCCTCCGAAATAAATGAAGTTCCACATAGTGTAGAATCTGCCTACTGACCATAATTCTAGGACTGAGTAGTTAGGTATCTAGTTGTTGCAGATAAATGGCTTTCTTGATAAGTTCCAAATAATTTTTTTACTTAATCTCATTTAGTTAAACAGCTGACAATACAATAGCTGTCAACAAATATATATAAAAGATATTATCATATACAGGCAGCATCCACATCTAATACCTCTTAGAATTTTTTCCCCTGTGGAGTTCTGGGTCTGCATTTACTTGCTGTTATTTCAGTGCTGTCTGCACCAACTTCTGTTGCACTACTTCTGTATCTCAGCAAGTATTAGTAATCAGATAAAGTATTTTAAAATGTTATTTCCAGTCTTTGTCCATGAATATGATTATGTACACATTTATCATCAATATTATAATATGCCTACAATCTTCAAGGCAACAGTTGAATTTTGTATGGTCAAACCTTTGCTCTTGAATGGAAAGAAAATTTTGTTGTGCAGTTAACACACTTTGTCATTTAGTGAGCACAGATTTGATGGGTTAACAAAGATGTATAATTCTATCATAGTTCTAATGTCAGAGTTCAGATATTTCCAGAGCCACTTTCAGTGAGGCATTGCAAGTAACAATGGTACTTAATATTTCACCTGCTTGTTCTGGTTTCGGCTAGGATACAGTTAATTTTCTTTCTAGTAGCTGCTGTGTTTTTGATTTAGTATTAGAATAATACTGATAACACATAGTGGTTTAGTTGTTGCTAGGTAGTGCTTATATTAAGTCAAGGACTCTGTCAGCTTCTCATAGAAGCTGAGAGGGAGCACAGGCAGGACAAGCTGGCCAGAGGAATCTTGTGTACAGTAGATGTCATACTCAGTATATAAATGGGGGTTGGCTTTGGGGCAGGAATCAGCCATCGCTGCTGAGGATGGGCTGAGCAGAGCAATCAGTCACCAGGTTGTGAGCAATTGTATTGCATCCCTCATTTTGTATATTCTTTTATCATTATTGTTATTATTATATTTTCTTCCATTGCTGTTCTATTAAACTGCCTTGATCTCAACCCACTAACTTGTATATTTTTTCCAGCTCTCTTCCCTATCCCATTGAAGGGTGTGGGGGTAGTGAGTGAATTTATGTGTGGTCCTGGTTGTTGCTTAGGTTTAAACAACACTGCTTTTATCAGGCACTTTGGCATCTTACCAACATTGAGACAGACATACGGAAGTCTTTAGTTCTTTTCCTGTGATCACAAAAACTGTGGAGCATTTTGTTTTGCAAAGGAGACCACAATTAGCTAGCTATGTGTGGTAGATAAATGGTAAGTTCCTTTCTTGCTACTGCTATAAACCAAAAGAAAGCATATTACCTTGTGGTTTTAAAGTAATTTAAATTCAGAGGGAATTCTCAGTAGTTCTCACAGTTATCCAAGATACCTGAGCCTACAATTACTCTCTAAAGCTTGGAAGGTTTCTGGGAACATGTTTCTCACAAAAACGAACCCCTAAGAATGTATTCGTCTCCAGCTTCAACAATACGAGCATTCTGGATTTGCAAAAGTAGCTTTCAATACTGTATCCTTGTTTATTACCTGGAGAAATGCTGCATTGTGTCCACTACATGGTTTGTTAGCTGACCTGAAATAATGTTTGTTTGTTTTCTTGGAATTGAGGTGAATCAAAGACAATCCCATCCATTTTCCTATATAGTTCAGATGAGAAAACTCTGATATGTAAATTTACTTGGTGTTTGAAGATATAGTCTAATGCCTCTCCCCCCCAATATTGTGTGTGTGTATGTGTGTGTTTGGGCAATATGCATAGTTAAGGAAGTTAGTGAAGGAAGAAGTCACAGCTTCCTACTGAAATTCCTTTTTCATTTGCAGGTAATGTTAAGAAATGTTAAGAAAAAAAACTTGCTATATACATTTTTTGTTTTCTCAAATAATTTTCCTCATTCTTTTTTCTTTAAGGGTTTTGATTAAAATTAATGCAGCCACTTTCAAATCATGCACATTGAAGTGTATGTAAACAGACCGTGTATTCCAATTAGGAATTTTGTACAGAGCTACAAAAGTTCATACAAAGGGGAGAGAGAGAGCGAGCAATTGACCTTAGCTTGTTCTGTAGAAGACATTGAGACCAAAGGAATGGAATTGATTTGTATTTTTAAATTTCTTTGATATTTTCAAAATAGTAAGCATGCTAAATAGAAATCTGATGGATGTTCAATGTGGAATTTCATAAATATATTACTTTAGAATAAAGCTAATTGAGTAAACAGTTTTGTCTGCTGGAGGGCTTACATGATTTTATTCTGAACAATGTGGAATCTGAAGAGACCTGATGCATTTAATGCTTTTGAGTATTTGAGAATGAGACATGCTGGTTGACTGTGCTTTCTTCTGAGTAGCAAACCAGAAATAATTAGCCTCCAGAAGATAAATTCCCAGACATATAGTTTTTTGCATATTTTGTAAAATCTTTCCAGTCATAACATAATACTCCATGGTCATTTAGGAGTAATATTTTAGAACCAGTCTTCTTTCTGATCAAGCAAAAAAATTGATGCAAGTCCACCAAAATAAAATCTGCTTTCATGTCAGACAGCCACCCTTTTGTATCATCTGGAAAAGCAGCTCCCCTTGTTATACACCCTGAGAAGCTGCACTAGCCTGATCCTAATCTCCCGTTACTGAGTAGGAGACTTTCAAATCTGCCAGCTGGGATTGAGATACCTACATTGATTCCTGTCACCTATATATACTTGTCTTACATGAAGGACAGGTTGCTTTAAATTTTCTGTGTGTCTCATTGCAGGAAATGCAAGTCCTGCTGTAAAGGCAACAAAAAGAACAAATGAAAAAGAAGAAAAGAGTTTCTGGCAGCATGTTTTCCAGCAGGATATATTATACATAGGCAGCATTTGAAGGCAAGTGTTTTGCTATCTTCTGTGCTTTGACTTATTCACTAGGGAAGCGTGGCCTCTCTGAAACTTCCAGAGGGCTTTCGCCTTTTCCTTTGCAACACTTTCCAATTTTGAATTGCTTAGATGTGACCATTATTTATTCCTGTGGATACTTTCTTTTTCCTTTTCTTCTGTATATTCATGAATTTCTCTTCTTTTCCCACCTTGATATTATACATTGGTCTTTTTTGCAATGGAGGTCTTTCATATACTGTCTAATTTTTTTTACCTCTCCCTGGAAGAAGAAAACCTATGGTGTTATAAGTAAAAACAGAGTAGATAAATAAGTCTCTCTGATTTTCACATCTTTTAATCATCCCTAACATCTCAAGTGTTTTATTTAAGAAGAAAAAAAAATTCTTTTGGGGATTTTTTTATAAGGCAAAAAGAGTAATATTGTCACAGTAATAGCTGATGGCCTGATAGATTTTAATAGTGCTGAATGTGAGGAAGTTATGTTCTATTTTTTAAATATTTCCACTGCAATTTGTGTAAAAAGAAATTGTTCCCAGCATGCACAAAAAATTACAACTTTTCTCATTAAATGCTTCATTATATTTAAAAAAAAAATAATTGATTGTAAACAAACTTTACAGAATCTTTTTGACAGGCTGTAATTTATGGTGTTTTCAATTGTAGTCTCTGAAAGCAACACAAATTGTGAACTAATTATTGAACAGACAGATTTATGGTATGTTTTTTCTTCAGTACCAATAATTTTGAAAATCATTGTAAAAGTATTTGTCACATTAAGGGCCTGATTCTGCAGAGGCTCAAGTGCATAAATAGTAGCTCATACAATTTTTTTCTAAAATCAGGTACTTGGTCCGAATGGAAAGCTAACCAATACTTCTTTACCAGGCTGAGCGCTCCAGTCTCAATCAATCTATTTCAAATAGGCTATAGCTTCTCTGTTTTGAAGTGTATAAAAAAATTGCAATTGAAAGCATGAATACTTTGGGTTTGTTCTGATCATATAATCTTCAAAAGTCAGTGTATAGGTGAAAACATTTGTGTGTGCAACTGTGAACCTGTAACAAGGAGTTTAGGTACAAGTAATTTGAAACTCTGCTGGTGAAATGAGATACCACTAGGATGGCTAATCTGCAAGGGATCTGTGATGAAAATTAGTAGTCTAGCTGGGTTGCAGAGATGTGCTGTTACCAAAGGAAGTGAGATTTTTTAAAGAGTGCCTGTTAAAAATTCTTTTCTAGTATTTATCTTATCTATTGTATGTTAAAGATCCCTCTTTTGAGGGACCTTCTCATTAACCACAGTCTAACAGTGTATTATACCTAGAATGACTTATCAACAGTTAATGAAAGCACCATTGGCAACGTCCAGCACAGAAGCTATCAATCCTGAATTCATAATTGCACTTGGACTGCTTAATTGTGCACCCCTCAGTAGGCCAAGAATCATTTTAAACATCTGGTTAAAACATTATTTCCTTTAAAAAGTACTTAAGCATGTGTGTGTAACCACTTGCTGAGTAGAGAGGTGAATGGACTGTTGTATCTAGGTCTCTCTGACCTTGGTACTCTGTCATAGAAGCGTATTAAAAAAAGCATGCAGGTAAAGTGAAATAGTTCAAGTAATACAAAAGAAGAATCTAAAACCTTATCTTGCTATATTGGTCTTGCTTTCCATTCTTGCTGCATTGTATCATTAGATAGGCTACCAAAAGTCAGTTTAGAATAGTATTTGCAAGAAAGGATTAGGAATAAGATCGGACATTAAAATTTAAAAATCCAGTATTAGAGTATTACAGTTTGATTCAGTCATGCTTGGCTTATTTTATACACCAAGAAAATGATGGCAAGATACCAAGACAGTTTTCTTTGTCCTATTTAATTATTGCTTGATTAATATTTGATGCAGGGTTTGCAGAATGAGGTTTTGTTTTTTTTTTTTTTAAAGGCAGTAAAAACTAATTTTGGATCTTATAGGTGTGTTAGCTCTTATCAATCAATAAAATATAATCCTCCTTGTTAGTGGGTTATCTTGCCCTTTATTGTATCAGTCACAGTCTTTATCCTATATATCTAATATCTACATTGACTAGAGCAGAAATTACTGCATGCACCCTGCGATTTATAATCCACTCTACCCAGCTCCTCATCAATTATTTTTGCTGCAAAATGTAGTGCCACTGATACGTATTTTATCTCAGTGCTGCATTCCCACTGCCTGCGGAATCTTGCTTTGAAGAGTCTTAAAAGCATTGCTATTTAATAGTAGTAGCCAGTGCATCTGCTCTAAAATTTGTTCCAAGTTACTCATGTTCTGTTTTTTTACAATACGCTTTCATACATAGTAAACACATTTTGTTTAGTACCAATTTATTCTGAAACAAACCTTTCCTAAGTTCATAGTGAGACTATGTTAAAATGTGTGGTTCAGTAAAAAAACAATGTTCACAATGTGAAATATTTTTTTGTTTAAATAACTATAATAGAATTTTATATAATTAAAATTGTAAACTAAATGATGTGTGCTTTAAAGAGGACATTGTGACCATTTTTCATGTTAGTGTGTTTCTTGCAGATAGGCTTCTTTCTGAAATCCTTACTCAGTGAAAACTTTCCACTGAGTAAATGAAAGTACATCAGGGGATGATCTCAACCCATATAATAAACATCTAATAATTTTTACAGAAAAATTTCTCTAACAGGTTACCATAAATTATTTGTGTATGTGATGGCTGCTAAATATGTTAAAGCCAATGTAAAAATACACTTGAGGAAAAAAATTAATCTATGTTTGTGACATTAATTATATTCTGAATATTTGTGAGTCATTGCTTACTCTGTGGTTTCTTCATGAAGTTTATTGAGAGACTTGACTGTGCATTATTTTCTTTGTGTGTTAAATTATCCGCAGTGTCTGTAGTCATGGATCTAATGTATGATTCTGTACAGGAATAGGAATTTTCAGGGGTTGTGGTGAGCTGTGTAGTCTTTCTCAGATCTGTGCAAGTTAAGCCAGAATGCTCTTTTCAGTGCTGGATCTCCATCCACAGGGCTGGACGAGGGAAATGAAATAGGCTTTGGCTGGTTACTTGTTTTTCCTATTTTTCAGAGAGTTAGGAGATCAAGGAGCATTACAAGTTCTCTCTTACCACTAATATATTGTCCTTGGTTACAACTAATCTAACATCTAATTTAATGTAGTATGGAAACTGGGCAAACAGGCTTACTTAACATCAATGTCATGTCTCCTTTTTTGGTGGAAACTACAAATTCTGAGGTTTGCTTTTTAACAAACCTGATTCCTTTCATTTAGGAAAATGTTCTCTATGTTTTTCATATCTGTCTGCGTCCAGGCTGGTATCCTGAGTGTGAATTTCTTAAATGTATATGTCTTAAAAAAATGTTTTCTTTAAAATAATTTTTAAACAGGGACAGAAAGTGAACTCATTCCAATGTATGCACTCTTGAGGTTTGTGTCTATTCTGGAAGATTTTATATTTGGCTGTTAAGTATTTGTAACAGTACAGTGTATACTTCTAGTCCAGTTTTGTGTTCCTTTTGCTGTACAGCTGCCAGGCATACTGATAAATCCCACCTTCCCACTTACCCCTTGGTAAGTGAAACCTTCAGCAGCCTTTGTGTCTAAAGACCTTGTTAGCATTTGTGGTTTTTTTTCCCTTTTCGATGTGCTTGCCAGAGCTTTTTGTATTCTCGCAGCTGTCTTCTCCTGATCATACGTTGTTGGTTGTGCTTCACGTAGGGAGCTGACTTCACTCAAGCTTGCAGACTGTATTTGGCATATGGTAGGAACGTCATGGTTTGTTGCCATGCTCAGCTCTGCTGAAGTGTCTGCAAATCATTTTGGTATTGATAAACATAGGTGAAATGGTGTCAGGCAGATAACTTTTCTATCTGGGGATATGTCAGCTATTACAATTGCTTGACCCATCTATTTTCTGACTTATGTGACTTTGGTAATGGCATAAGCTAAAAGGAAAGAAATATTTAGGAGAGACAATTTCAAACTTGTCTGGATAGACTGGATAGATATTCCCTTGATTATGTATGTCAGTCCTTTTGTAGATGTAGTATGAGATGTATGATCTGTCCCTAAGCAGCGCATGATAAAACAGTGGCACCCCACCTTTTTTATCTTTTTGATACTGGGAACATTTGTCGGGTTGCAAATCTGCGCTGCAGCTACTTTATCTATTTTATCTTTCAGCTGTCATTATCTCATCAGATACATACTGTAACGCATTGCTGGCTTGACTAGGTTTTCTTGAAGTATTAGAAACCAAATCTGGGATCAGCAAAACCTTTGATAGATTTTAAATATCAATATCATTAGAAGAAGCTAACTCAGAATAATGTATAATGGGAGAGGGGTAGGGACAGGAACTTCAAGAACAGGAATGAAAGGATGGAAGAGACTGCTCAAAGAATGTGCAGTTTGGAAGACAGAACATGGACCAATGGGTGAAGAAGAATTTATTGATTTTTTTTTTTTAAAAGCATAAATTAATAAAGTGGTGATGTTCCAGCAAAGAAATAATCTTTATATAAAAACCCTGATATGAAAATGTGTTGAAAGAAGCCACTTGAAGCAAATTGCAGATTTCTCTATTTGTCTAAATAGCCCAGACAGAGTTCGTATTATTTCCTGCAAACTGTCAGCTTTTGTGACTTTGTTAATTACCAGTCAAAGAGCTGCAGGGAATGCCTGAGTGAACATGCAACAAATAACAATTTGTACTGAATATCAAGTTCTCTTTTGGTTGAAACCATGTTTATTCTTTGTCTAAGGAGATGTCTGTGCAACCCTCTCTACGCTTTCCTTTCCTATTTTATCCAGCAGCAATCCAAAATCCAGTTTTGGATTTTTTTTATTTTTCTTTTAATGCTAACTCTAGGATGCTGTATTGCTTTCTGTGAATCAAATGAGTTAGTTTTATGTGTGTTCCTTTTTGGAAGGATAAATCCTGAATATATGTGTGTGCAAATAATTTCAAGCAATGGAAAATTTTTACCATGGAAAAGTTGAACCACAGTAGTGGTTATTAGGGACTACGAGTACATGAGTTCTATGTTAACACACCAGCATAATTACTCTGTCCTGCTCCTTTCTTTATGAGCAACTGGTAGGTGGTAAGTAATCTCTTTTTAAGCTATTTTCCCCTCAATATGTCAGAGGAATTATTTGAAATAATTATGAAAGAGACATAGAATATAAATGTCAGAATAGATGTAGATGGGAAAATATTACTACAGAGGGGTTTTGTAATATGTTGGAAATGTCATTTATGGTTCTGTTTTAATGAATGAGTAATTAGTTAGCTGAACATCGGCTCACTTCTTAATGGAATCTTAGTGGATTAACTACATACCTCATTCATATTATCTTACAGAATTTTTCTGCCTTCTTGTAATAATCTCCTTGGAGGACGCCAGTATGAAAAAGGAGGTGCTCTTCTAATGTAGAGAATTTGTGCTTTTGTTCACTGTTAAATCAATGTGGATTCTGCTTTAAAAATACTTAAAATGCACATTGGTGCTGTTCCTGTACCTCTTTTTGCAGAAACAACTCACGTTGCTTTCAGTACACCTGCATTTTGTGCATTGTTTTGGGTTCAGTTTATTTAATTATATTTTTACATTTATTTTAATTTTATTGGCTTTTATTTATCCTTTTCTTTTTTTTTCTTTTATGGTCTTATTAGTTTGCCTCTTGACATCACTTTAAAGATCTTAAAAGATTTCAACTTTAGAGAGCCTAGTTCCTTTGTGTAAAGGGTCTCTCCTGTCCCACACAGTTGTGCTTTCCAGAGGACTCTCTCAGGATCTCCCAGCAGGGCTCCATTAATGTGGTAGGCAAAGGCAAGAACATGCCATTATGCTGCTTGCATTTCTTAGCCACATGTATCCAGAGAACTGATTTTTCTAATGCACACATGTACTGTTTGGACAAAACTATTGGCTTATGCTTGCCAAGCCTCTTAGAACTGTCTCATTTTCATGCTATCATCTGGAGCATACTGAGAAATTGCATTCCTGAGCTTTCTTGTTCAGTTTGGACTTTGAGTTTGGAGCTTATGGCTGGTACACGTGCAATTTAATACTTTAAATTTGTCCAGGTTTAGATAGAAAAAAGGTGCATGGTGTTACGTGAAATAAGATACTTCTTGCCTTGAAGGTCTCCTAAGGTAAACACTTAAGATTGTCTCTAGATTTAAACGTTGATTTCAAAGTCTTTGTATTTTGAATTCTATGAAATCTCAAATACAGACGTTGATTGTGGACTCCCCCTAAAAGTGCACAGATCAGCTGTTTGCTTTTCCTTATGTATGAACATGTTCCTATAGGAAATTTATTTCCATAAAAGCTTTTAAGATGTAAACTCTACTTTTTCACTTCCTTAGTGTGCGTCACTTTATATATATACACTTTATACTTACTGTTAAGTGTTTTCCAAAACCTATTTCTAATTGGGCAGAAGGCTACCAAGGCATTTTAAAAAAAATATTATAAAATCTGTTTAACATTTAGCCCTGCTGTTTGCCCTAAAGCTATAATTGCTTAGGTAATCTTTTCATATCACCTGCTTGTAAACTCCTGCATTAGGTTATAGCTTACAAAAAATCCCTTGTCTGAGGCATTTACATTTCTTGCTTGTGCTACATTCACATTTGTGCGTTGCTAGGATGTACTGGTAGATTTCTAAAACATAGGTAACAGTACCTTATGATATATGGTTATAAATAAAGTCAACATCATGGTTCTGTCTTTTCACTGAACCAGGAATTAACCTACTTCCTGAACTCTGTCTTGACAGATCAGAATCTAGGTATTCAAAGAGAAGAGAATACATACCTCAATTTTTCTCACTTGATGATCAATTTTTCCTGTTGCAGTTTCAGTGAATCCTGGTACAGCTGGGAGGAAAAGTGAGTATCAATAATATGTGGTCTGTGTTGATACAAATGAACATATATCTGTTAGTCTTACTTTAAAAAAAAAATCTCATTTTCTGAATCAACACCTGACAATGTTATCTGCTACATTATACCTTTCAGTAGCATTATGTGCTTACAAAAAACAAGGTTTCAACTAAAATCATGTGGATTTATAATTTGTTTTCATTTCATTTTATTTACCGTCTAGCAAAGTGTTATTTGCAGAGAAATCCGGTATCTCAGCTGAACCATTCTATTAAGCTGTAATTAGAATAAACTGTCAGCATGAATTACTGTACATTGGTTCTAGAGATCTGTTTGGAGACAACCATTTCTTACCAAAGCAGAGACAGCAATTTGCTGTCTAACTTGGTACATTTGCAAAATACACTTAGTGTAAAATTAATTAGGTCATTAGAAACCTATTATCTTGCCTCTAAAGATTTCTATAAAAGGTGACATCTTTGTGTTCAAACCTAGTTGTGATTCATTCTTAAGGTTTTATTCTTCCTTTTTTTTCTGCATCAAAATGGAGAGGTATGTAAACAGGTTATAAGTAATTCTCAGTATAAGGAAGCTAAGGAAGAAAAAGTAATTCTTTAAAGACCAACTTCATTGTTCAGTGGCATTAATTGAACAGTGTCCAATAACTTACATTCTGGAAAAATAGCTTTGTTTCCTTCGTTTTAAGAATGGTCTACAAACACAGTAGAACTTTAGATAGTTCTTCGGTGTTCGGAACAATATAATTAATATAATATCGTGAGCAAGTTTCATCCTATCAAATACTATTTTTATGACTATCTCAACTGTAGTTAATGCTTGCGGTCTGTTTAGCTTTGAGTGTATCCCATTATTTTATTGGTGGTATGTAAACAGGTTTCTTACCTACCCGTATGGTCTGAGCAAATAATTAGGGATTTTAGGCTCTATCTTTTCCTTTCTTTCGTTCCACAAAGAAAACCCTTTTCTTTGGCTTGGTACAGAACTATAACTTCTTTAGAGTGCAATGAGAAATGAAACAGTGAAGCCAAAGCTTTATTTTATAGGCTTTATGACGACTTTTCTCTTGTCAGTTGCAAATAGTAATATTTTTATATAAGAGTAGAATCTTTTTTTTCCTGTCTTTGTCTTGATAGCCAAAAGCTGTATGGTTAAAGAATATGTGTTTTATATTCTTTCTCTATAGCATCTAAGCTTGTTTTTGCACAGTGATCTGTTGGGAGGCATTAAAAAAATATGTAATGATGATGATGTAATCTATTACAGGCCACACATAAGAAAAGACTACAGAAAAAGTCAGGCTAATAAGGAAAGGTATGTCTGTGAACTACACAAGTCCTGGGTCTTCTGAAAATGAAACTAGATACAGCTGGTTATACCTGAATTGCAGAACTGGCCTAAAGCTTTTCTTGTCTCTTCAGTAGTGTCTCCATTCTGAAGAGATCAGCCCTTTGTGTGTGGCATAGATTAAAACAGTATATGATTTGCAACACATATTTATTATCTTTACTACGTAATCTGTAATGAAATTTTGCAGAAGAAAAAGCAAATCTGGGAAGTTCAGTGATCTCTTTATGGGTATATTTGGTCTCGTGTACTGTGTTCTAGACATTTATTATTCCTTTTCTGTACTGTTGATTTGTCTAGAGACAAATTGGTCAGTTTATGTTGTACCCCAAGATTGACATTTTTATGGTGCCCAGAAGGTAAGGTTTCAAAATTCTAATATTTGAAAAATTGTCTTGATATCTGACAGAAACAAACAATGGTTCTGTGAAAAAAGGAAGGCCGTATTATGCTGCTGAGGAAAGAACAGTTTGACGATTCAAAAGATAGTTTCACTGAGACCTTCCAAGCTGCTTAAGCAATTTGGTCTTCTTGGTTCCATTTATTTTGATAAGAAAAAATGCTCTCAGATGGGGATGTGTTAAAGCCTGGACTAGTAATCTGCGATAAGTGTCTGAGTGAACGCTGAGTTTAATTCACAGACAAACAGCTGTGTTTTGGAACGCATTTCCCTTTTTTTTTTTTTTTTTTTTAGTAATTGTAAAGGGCAGCTGTTCTGTTTTCTTCTGTTGCTATTTTTGAACTCTGCTTACTACTCCTACTGCCAAATTATGAACTGCCTTTTAAAAATTCATAGTTAATCCAAACTTGAATATTTTGAAGCTCCTGCTGACTAGTAATGATGAAGCAAGAATGAGTCCTGTCTTTTGGGTTAACTCTCTGATGGGGGCATCTTAGAGCTATGTCATCCCAGTGAAGGCCTATTTCTGAATCCTTGTTTTCAGGACAAGACAATGCTTGTCCCCAAGCAGTTTATTCTTTTTGTGTTCGCAGCTATCTGCTGAATCTTTTGCTGACTGATTCTTTCAAAACACCCCTTTAGTGATTTCTTTAGTGTGTTCCTCATTCTGTCTGTTTCCAAAACAATATCTATATAGAAATTGTTTATAATGAACAAGTCTCCCATACATGCATGTGCTTTTCATGCTCTGCAATGCTTTTCTCCCCACCACTCACCTCAAAGTAGGGAAACCCGTGTAGACCCTTTTCCTCCACAGCCATGCTGTAGGCAATTTAGCCCATTTCACCTGTCAACCAGAATTTTTATTTAGTATGTTTCTCCATGCTTTCTTTAAAGCCACCTGCCTGGCTTTTCCTCTCTTTTGGAGACTGTCCTGCCGGGAGTCTGAATGCTGCTGATCATACAGGCAGGATTCAATTCAGAAGAACACAGCAAGCATAATTTACCTTTCAGCTTCCAGCCCATGTGTTATCTCAGGGGTTTGTTTTTGCTTTCAGTGAATGCACAAACTTGCCACAAAGATTGTTTTGGCTGTCTCTAAAACATGAGAAATTTTCTTTTCACCTTTTATATTCTAAATTTTTAGCACAAAACCCTAACAGACAAATCCAGTAGGCACTGTCAATGTGACAAAAAAAATATTTTACAATTAGACTACAACATATCAAGAGATGGTATCAGATGAAGGAGAAAAATCGCCATAACTCATCTATTGACCTATGTTCTGAATCAATAAACTAGAAGAAGTAGCAAAGACCATCAGGCTTTAGTAAGGATCTTCCTGAAGTACCTGCTTCAAGCTTTGGTCCAATAAATACTGCTTTTTAACTTGTGAATTACATGGAGTTATATGTAGAAGGTGTCTTTTAAACAGACTAGAAGTTTTATAGAGAAATTTGGAGAAAATTGGATTGATCACATATTAGGTATTCATTAAAGGTATCTTAATAGGCACCTGTATTTTAATATTCTTGGTTTGAGACTACATTGGGTATTCAGTTACTGAAATACATTAAAACTGCAGTACATGTACAAATCCTTCATATTGAGAATTTGCATAATATTGATACAATCAACATTTTGGCTGCTTCAGAGCATTTTAAGGGTAAGATGCAGCAGACTGACAGTGACTTTACAATTTTGCAGTGTAAGTTTATTTGACCATAATATTCATCTGATACTTTACAAGCTAAAATATCATTTCTGCAGAATAGTCAGAATACAGTTAATTAGCAAAGCGCTGACCAGGCACAAACCCAGATTTCTCTAAAATGTTAAGATGACAGTAAGCTGATTCTGCAAGTTTGCTCTGTTTTTAATTGTCTGCTTGTGGCAAGCTTGCCCAGTATTGATGCATACGCATGGTACAAGCAACCAGTAGGCATGCTAAATACCTCCTCACAAAACCTGATGTAAACTAAACTTTGGTTTTGAAAACAAACCGCTGTAAATCCAGTACGAGCCAGTGTTGCTGGTTTTTGTTGGGTGTTTGGGGTCTTTTTTTTATTATTTTTTAATGTAACCTTGGTAAAAGGTCTTAGCTGAATTGATTCAACTAATGTCAGGAAGGCAGAAGACCATTGCAGTTTTGCTTTGTCCTTTCAAAAAACCCACAGATTTTGCTGACTGGCTTCTGCTCCCAGCTTGCAGTAACTGGTGGCAAACACAAAGTTAATTTCTTATTACACAGTTTTTTCAGGGGGTTAATAGGTAAGCTGTTGAGTACAAAATAGTCAGGCAATAAGGTGGCACCTCGGAGAACAAAGATCTGTAATTCACGTTCTCGGTTGCTGCAGGGTGTTTTTATGTCTCTTATCACTGCTGTGTTTAAGTAGATTCACTTTATGTAAAGTAATGCAAAACTAAAAGCTGCCCATAGTTGGCTGATGTAGAACACAATGAAGACTTGGTCATCTGTATCTGAGTGGAAAGTTGTGTATGTCCATTTATATCTGAAGCTGTTAAGAATTTACGGGGAGGTAAGGAATTTGTAGAAGGGGGAGATCGGAGAAAAATCAGTTATTTACAACAGCGGAATGGATATCTTAGAGAAGGAGAATGTGATAAAATGTAACACTTCTACATTTTATCAAAGTCTTCTAGCTGCAATAAAATAAATTCGCACCCTTCTTACCATAGAAGAGAGCAGATGAAAATATAAATGCAGAGTTCATTTGTTCTTACTCTGATTTTATCCCATTTGTTTTTCCTTTTTATTGACAGCTTCATTTTCCAATTAGGATAATAGCATCATATTCTTTCTCTAATTGTGTATATTTAAGTCTCTTTGTCTTGGGGGCTTTGTGTTAGCATAAAGAAATCTGGCTGAAATGGAGTTTTCTCTTATATCATCATCCACAAGCTTTGTAATCTGAAACTAATATGCTCTTATTACAATGGTTCCCTTACCCCTACTTACATCCTTACTTCTTTCTGAATACAATAATAAAAACACAAAAATACAACGAGAAGATAGCAAGGCTCTGAAGGCTTAGAATGTTGAGATTTATGTCCATTCATTTTGAAGGGTGTGTCTGCTATTGAAAAGAAGAAAAGTGAGATCTTTAGAGAACTCTAAGGGTGCCATCTCCTTGCTTTTTTCAGAACCTTATGCTAAGTCACTAAGTTCCCTCTGCATGTTTTACGTACAAAAAGGATATCAGATCAAGTATGTGTTCTGTGTCAGCTTTGCACAGTTCTGTACTTCTAGAGTGAATCATCATATTTCACATTCTGGAATGTAATGGGAGCTGCTTAATACATGGTTAACTATTCTGATACAGAGCTGTCTGTGTTACACAGAAAGGAAGAAGAGAGAGTACAGTTTCTCTGTTGTATTTAGCTAATTCATATTTCGATTGGTTGATTCTGCATGGATATTGGAATTAACAGGGAAGAAAAAGCAACATCCATACATGTTAAGAGATGAAGGAAAAGATTCAAGGCTTTGGTTTCCTTTGCTTTGGCTTTACCACCAGGTAGAAAGTGGTACTCCTATTTCCCATGTTTTCTCCTGGTGTTTGGGGGCATTTCTTGCGGCAAGGAATTAGAAAGTAAGATAAATCTTGCAGAATGTCAGTGTAAACTACTCCTTCCTGACTCCTAAGAGGATAACAACCAAAGGCATAGGAACTTTCCTCTCATATAATGAACTTGCAGCTGTGCAGGGAGCATGTGGGAATTGCACTTTAACTTTCTAGACTACAGGCATTTGCAGACACAGTATTTTTAAAAGTAGAAATAACCCCCTTTAATTGTATGGGACATCTGAAGCTGGAGATGTAGAATGAAGATAGCTACATGTATAATAGGTGAACCAAAACATTTGGACTCTGTGCCACCATCTGTTTATTGTTTTATTTGTGGTGGTTTATACAGCTGTGTGAAAGAGATTGGTTTATTTATGAATAGCAATGCTAACAAATTAGTAACATAACAAGCATGCAGCAAGGGTGCTGACCTTTACAAAGGAAGAGCTGTTACACAAAGAAGGTTGACTTAATTAGAATCTATTAGATGCTTTTGCAACCAGTCCCAAGGGTGGAATTTCAGAGAAGCCAGAGCCATGGAACACCTGACAATGAGCTCACGTGCATGAATGGTAGCTTCGCTGTTCTCAGGGATTTCTGTTGATTTGAGTAAATACTTGTTTATTTTTTTGTTGTGCAATAAGTATTTCCAGCTACTGGTATGCCTAGCTAGATGGCTGAAGTTAGGGTGAATTGCCATTTTAAAATAAGTTTAGTCTCCCAGAATGATTCTGGAGAGATTCCCAACTGACTTTGCTACAGGTCGTTATAGTCAACTTCCAGACCTCAGTCTAGTTTTGACACTTTTATCATTACTACTCTTTCTTTATTTTTTTTTCCCCAGTAGAATGTGCAAATTTGAGGCTTTTTTATGAGCATTTTCCCTTAGTGCGTTTGCTGAATGGAAAAGGGATGAAGGTGCATAAGAGTTCCTGAGGCTATTTAATAGAACCCTAAAATACTTGGTTTTGAAGTTTGGATTTGGACTTAGATCTGTCAACTTGACTTAAAATTACTGTTCATACTGTTTTCTTTTGGAAAATAACGTATTCTAGGTCAATAGGAAGTTAGCTGTGATGTTCTATTTTCTGACATCCTACCGAATCACCTGTCATGTATCCTGTTATGGATATGTGATTAGTACTTCTAATAACAGGCTTGTGTGTCACATGTCAATAGTCCTTTTTATCCCAATCCTGTCTCTAATGAAGTCTGTGAAAAATTATTAAATAGCTAAGGAATACAGACTTGGATCTTGAACTTCACTAACGTCACTATCTTGTATTTCCATATGGAAATTGCTTTTCAGGACTCCACTAAGCTATCGGGATGCACATTCTAGTTCTGTATGCATTTTTAAGTGAGGTGAAAGCCTGCTTTTCATTTTAACCATTTGTTCTAGCTGAAATGGAGAAGAGATCATGCAGATATACCATCCGTGAACAAACTTGACAATGAAGAAAGTGGAAGAATACTCTTGGTGGCTCATTGCTGATGGTATTTGCTTTGTGTGAGATTTGCTTTGTGTGAGATTCAGCCCTCTGTGAAGTTGGTGATCTTGTGTGCGCCTACTTTAGAAAAGGTGCCTACAACCTGACAAGTGACATGCTTATTTAGCAAATAAATATATTTCGCCACAGAATTGGTTAAAGGAAGTCATTAGGATGTCTATGTTGTGGGATGGTAATAGCTGAGAAAATTCCCAATGTTGGACAAAAAAAAGAAGTCTGCATTTTGTTTACCCTACTGAAATGATCAGTGCTGTCAGATTGTACAGTTTACTCTCAATGCTCTTATGAATATTAATGTATTTGAAGTGTCCTAGAAATATTTAGGGGTAAAAAATTCCACAAGGATCAGTTTATTTGTTGTTTCCTGACTCCATAATATAATTACGTAGACTGATTCTTTACTAAAAAAAAGTCAATGTGCTTAAATTTAATCAAATTAAGTTAGTTTAAAAGTTTATAAGCTTATATCTTTAATTCTTTTATGTGAGTTTTAAGGCAATTTCAGATGGATGGCTTGTCAAGCCATAGTAGAGTAGAAAACAGTGGTGCAAGATGCATTAGAAGATTATCATTGGAAAAAGTATTGTTTTCTATTCATTTAATTTTTCAGGGTATTGAAAATTATTTCCCTTAAACTCTGACACATCAAAAGTTTGATAGGTTTTGTTAAATGTTTTCCAGTCTATGTAATGAATCTTTAAAGAAAGGTGAACAAAACCACTAGGACTGCTTAGACGTGCAGTCAGCCAGACTTGCAAGACACAAGGTAAAAAAGCATTAAAGATTCTTGACCTTAGTTTTCATAAGGAAAGAAGCCCACAAATCTATCTACGAAATGGGGGGGTAAATAAGGTAGAGCTACTTCACTTTTGGTTTTTATTGCGGAGAATGATATTGTAGTAAAAGAGTCTTTGTATTCAGACATTTTTAAGTCATTTGAAGATAAAAAGTAAAAACCAAAAGTTTCTGGTATAATGTGAGAAAAGGTGAAATCTCACAAAAAAATGTGAGGACAAACCTGTAAAATATGAAAGACTTGAAGTGAGCCCAGTATTATAGTTTTCTTTATTCAGCCTGTGTTTCTCTTCCAAAAGATTTAAAAGATTGATTCTGAAGTTACTGCAAATACAACTGATCTGATATTGATTATATCAGCTGCATAATGGTATGTGCACACACAGATATGATGGTTCAGGATACACAGGATACACAGAAATACACAATACCTTCATAGGAGAGCTCTTTGTTTTTAAGTCAATGGTAAATATTTTTTTAGTGAAAGCACAATTCAGCCAAAGATAGAGGATATAAACTTTCATATAAGGAATATTGCTGGTATTGATATTCTTGTCAAAAAAAAGAATGACTTGAACAGGGAGAGAAGACAGCTTAATTTAACTTCATATTAACTTCTTAGTCATATTAACTTCTTAGTTTATTGCATTCATTAGTCTTGGATGTTATCTCTAAAAATAGCACTTGAAGGTGCCTATGAACTAGATTTTATGACATGAAAATGTCATTTCTGAAAGAATCAGATATTATACAAGATATGACAGTGCCTAGTGAACAAATTGGGAGCAAAACATTTCTGTCTTTCCCTTAGGTGCGGGTTAGAATTCTAACTTTGGATATAGGTTGTTACCAGTCCTTACAGGACTGCAAATTGTAATCTGCTGGAAACAGGAATTTTTCTACATAAAGTTATGCAGACTTAATGGCTGTTTGGTTTTGGTTTGGTTTGGTTTTATTTTGATTGATTCCTAGGTCCTTAAAATGCCATTCAAAAGCTATCTCTACTTTCAACTGCCCGGTTTTGTATAGCAGGTTAAATTCAGGAATGACAGAGATTTTAAATCAAGCAGCTTTATAATAAATACGTAGAATTTATAGTGTGGCAGAAAGGATAGGAAAGACGTTTTGAGAAGGGGCTTCTTGTGGGTATGTGGTAAATGACCTTTTTTTTTAACTAAGTACTTGTTTGTGTTAAAATTTCTAAAGGATGGTTAAATCATAATAAAAAGTTGTCATTGTAATAATATTAGAGCTGTAATGAGGATATCAAGTGCTGTACATTCAGTGAAAGCAAAAGGTTTGCTGAAAGCAATCTATCTAGAATCCTTTCTGTAGTACAAATATCTTCAATAATGAATTGATTCCTCTAGTCTAGATAGTGTTTTACTGTATGAGTCCCAGCTCAGAGACAAACTCTTTTTTAAGTAAATGAAACTTTCTTTGTGCTGCTGAAATCACCATGTTTTAATTTTGCATATATCTGTAGTGTCCCAAGGAAGGCATTGATAATTGACTCATTCTACTTCAGAGTAGAACCTGTATGGTTGCAAATATGTATCACTGGATGCTTTATTTTTTATCTCTTGAGAAGGGCAGTGTGTCATCAATACCTGGGTTTTAGTTACAGTGATATTACTTCCTTTCTTCCTTTAGTATGAAAGCTACTCCTTTTATTTTATTGTGGTTTTTTCCCTGGATTTTACTTAAGCCAGTAAAAGCATAGAAGGAGGCTTTTTGTAATTACTTAGTCTCCATAAACACCTGTATCTCTATCACTACCTGGGATTGTCCCTTTTTCTCATTGTTGCTTTAATAGTCTTAGTTCCACATTAAAGAAACTTAATAATTTTAAATGTCTGCATTAGCAATTAAACCATTTAAGAAGGTCTTTCTCAGCAGACTAAACTAATAGGCAAGCTGCAGTCTAGCATCATGGTTTTTTGATTCGTGTAATTGAAAACCAGACTACAATGATCAAGCACAGTATCAATTTAATAGCTTAAAAACTAAAGGTCTTGGGCTAACAGTCTTTGGACAGGGCTTGAAATTTTGCTTAGAATTAACAAATACTGCTCATTTATCAATAAATATCAATAATATGGAAGTTTATTTGTGGTGAATATTGAGTCCATTGAACTAAGTTTCCGTGAAGGTACATAGAACTGGAGTCAATGCCACCAGTGTTCTTCAAGTAATACTGGGATTTTGATTTAACCACAAAATAAGTCTATAATTGCTGGTATCACTTAGGATCTGTCAATTTGCTGTTGTTCACTTACACGCCTTGCATTTGCTGTTCAAATGTGTATTTTGTGATGGGAATTCAGCACATGGAAGACCATGTTTTTTAGCAGTGCATCAGTTTTGAAGCTAGCTTAAGAGATAATAATAATGCAAATAAATGCATTGATTCTGTCTGGTCAAGCTCTTTTCAGGATTTCAGTGGTTTGCATTGAATACAGTGGTTAAAAAGTATTAAATGCAGAGTAAAGAATACTTTATAATCATTGATGTTGTCAAAGCTTTTTCCAGCTAAGTCATAATGTGAGAAAGAAAACGGATGATGCATTTTTCTTGTCTGTGCTACAGCTTTAAGTGTACTATGTCTATCACAGCTGTTCTCAACTTAGGTGCCTTGCATACAGCCCTAACCTGAAAGACTATTACACACACACACCCACCTACCTTTTTTTTTTTTTTCTTAAGGGGGAGATAACCAAATAAAACTAGAAATCTGTTCACTGAAGTTTTGGTATCAAATACTTTTCCTTCTGTATTCTCTGCATACACATATGCTTTAGGATGAGGATTCTTTTGCCAAGTGAAAGAAAAAACCCCTGAATTTACAGTAGTCTCTCAGTGGCTGATCCCAGGAGGTATGCACCAGACGACTAGCTACTTGCAAACTCTCATTGCTGAAGGTGATGCAGGTACCCAGCATCTCCACACTTAGGGTCTCATTTTGTGATTTTGTTGGATCCCAATAGTACTTTGAAAAGTGACATTGCTATTGTTATACACCAATACATAGTGCCGTTCAGTCCAGAATCTCTTCAGTATTTTGTGTGATTAGATTTAAAGCTGTTAAAGCTTGAAGAAAAGCTATCTGGTAAACAGTCTCTCACTGCCAAGTTTTTTCAAAGGTTTTGTATCTACAGAGAGTTAAATCAGGGTTGATGGATAATTTAAAGTTAAAAATTAATTAGGGTAGGGTGAAGTAGTAAAATCATTGAGGACATCAGTGAGGGGCAGAGAAGTCAAATTTAAAAAAAAATAATAAATCCGTTGTAGAAAATACAATGAGAAGATATACTGTGAGAGTCCTACCTACTCATTCTTAGCTGAAAAATAATGTGTTATAATTATACTACACTTAATCATCATAACTGAATTAGGGAGAAGTTGTTTTGCTAATCAGTTAAAAAGCGTTCTATAGAAATTAAACGGAAATAGAAAGCTTTTAAAAATTTTACTTGACACAGGATACCATAGCTTGTATTGTAACTTGCTATTAATTAATAACCCAAAATCTGGACAGCTGGAAAAATCTTAGCACCAGTCTGGTGAAATCTTGGCACCACTGAGATCAATAGTGAAAATTCTATTGTCATATTGGGAGAATAATTTTACTGGGAGAATAATTTAATGTGTTTAATAAATTTTTGCCAGATACATAATGCCTTTACCAGTTTGCGTATTCTTTTTTTTGTTTTTCTCTTGAATTAATATATCTCACTAGAACATGTTGTCAATGTCAAAGGATACTGTATATCAGCATACATGGTGATACAAAAGGAATTAGCATATTCTCATGAAAGATAATAACGTACTGTTAGGATATCAGTAGAGAGACGTGTCAATGATGAGTGACAGGAACTCACATTGCACTAGATAGGCTGATGAATAATAGTTTGCTTAGTGAGGGTAGACATTTCTGTCTCAGCTGGGCCTGCAGATTTCAGAAGCGGGTCTCAAATCATTATCTTTCTATTGCATCTTGATTAGTTTAATCTAAACTAAAGATATCTTGAGAGAGATGGTATGGACTGTACTAAACTAACTGAAGATAATCAGTCAATGTAGTCTTTCAAGGATTCCTCTTCCAAGTCTCGTTTTAAGTTATGAAACCAATATAGCTATGGCTAGATTTGTGAAATTGATTAAAATCCATCTGCACTCACACCTGAGTCCAAGTTGCATGTACTTCTTTAACCTCATATAGACTTGGTAACGGATTTATATTACAATAGCTGTCTAAAGAGTGATCTGGGAAGGTATTTAACTATAGTTTTTGGCATGCTTCCTTTAGTAAAAAAAACAATTTCAAAATATGACTGTTAATTTCCCTTCACTGTAGGATAGCTTTATTGTTTTCTCTTTCTGCCTTCCTTGTGAAATGGAGGAAATCATCACAAGAGAATCTCCAGTAGAACCTCTGCTGAATCCTACTGTCAGAATGACAGTGTGATTTCTGATTTCTTCCAGGGCTCGCTCTTAGAGACTTTTTTGCATTGGTAGAAAAGGGATTAAATAATATTCTGAGGAAAACTAGCTTTTGAATGTCACAGTGTTGATATTAGTGGTTGATAAGTGCTGATGTGTTAATAGACACTTGGGCTTAAAAACAAAAAATCAATAATCTCAGCAGCAAAGAGAAAGTTTTCTTGTTTGAATTACTCTGGCTGCAGCACACTGGATCAGAGGAACCCTGGTGTGGGAGAGGTAAATGTTACTTTCAATAAAGAATACTTGTGGGAGAAAAAGGAGGAACAGGAATATAGCAAAAGATCTTTTAGCACAGCCAGGACCAGAGAGCATGGAGAAGATACAAAGGCAGTCCACAGAACTGATGGAAAGTAAGAATTTTTTCAGTACTTCTAAGCAAACTGTAAAAAACATATTGCATCCAGAAAGCCACTGAAAAATAATTTCATTGACATCCTAAAGGAGAAAACCTATCTTGAAAAAATACGGTAATCAGTTAATCCATTTTAGTTTTGTATTTTTTCTATTGTATCCTTTTTCTTTAATTGACAATGGTCATTGTTCTCACATCTCTTCTGATATGAGAATAAGATATATAGCAAAATCTTGCTAGGGATTTTATAAAACTTTTGGTAGATTTGTATGCTTGATGTTAGAAAAAGGTAAAGGCAGTACCACTATTTCTGTATTGGTTTACATCAAGCAAAATATTAATTGTTATTTTGAATATAATATAATCTTGCTTTTTCTGCCTCCTGTCCTCAAAGATGCCTTGCATCAGTGATAATCTTGAGAAACAATATTTTCTTTTTTTTAAGCCTTTTTGCTATTTAAACAGAGAAATGAATTCACTGCTGAATAAAATATGTTTTAAATGTTTTTGCTTTTACATGACCTAACATTACAAAGCTAGTAGACACAGTAATAAAGAAATCTTTATGTTTCAAGCGTTCTACCATCTTTTCTTCCAAGCGTGGCTTTATTTTTCTATTCACTTGTTGTCCAGGAATACATAGTTGTTAACAACTGATGTCTAAGGATGCCATCAGTCCTGTGAGTGATGTTGTCCATAAAATTTGACAAGGCATGAGCTCAGATCTCAGAAACTACTGTACAAGCTCAGTCTTAATTTTATCTGAGATAGCAAGATTCCCTAAATGTTCTTGTTTTACTAAAGAATAAGTAAAACGCTGAAGAAATATAGTTTTCTAGAGTGAGTTAAAAATCTAGAGAGAAGCAGAGATTCTCTTAGCTCTAAGACTTCATTGCATAGGATTCTTACTGACTGGATCTTATTAACTGTGGTGGCAGAACTGGGTATATGGTGTTTCCGAAGGCCTTGCCAGCTCGTGTTATGTTGTGTTTCTTTGCCTACAGGTAAGTTTATTGTTCACTCTAAACGGAAAATAAAAAAAAAAAAAAGTTTAAACATTCTCAGAATAAAAAAGATGCAAGAAATCAGAATATGTAATCTCCTAAGTTTTTCTGAATGAGCATGAATGCGAACACTTGAATCTAAACAAATTGCCTTTTCTTTTTCTTCAAATTATTAATCTTTCTCACACAAAGAATTAAAAAATGTTAAACTTTATATTGGAGAGCTCATACGGTGGGATTCCAGTGACTCCCTAACCACTTAGTGACCTCAGAAGGCATTTGCTCTTCTTTTATAAAGAAAATTATTGGAACTTAGAACAATCTCTTATGCATGACTGCATACAAGTCAAAATAAATCTTTGATTAGATGAGTTTTGATCTGGCGCTATCAAAAAAAGTTTTCATTTTAGATTATAATCTTTAGTTCTTTAGATGAAATAACTTTAGTTCTTTAGGTGAAACTAGATGAACAACAAAACAGCCAACAGCCATAACAGGAATTTTCATTTTCTTATATCTAGGAAAAGCTTATCAGTTCCTTGATTCCATTTGGCTTCAGGTCTAACAGAGCAGTATTGTTAAAATATGCTGTTCATCTCTGCTTCTAAGACTTAAGTACGATTAAAATAAGATAATAAGATACTGTATTTTTGTGGTAGGGGATGAAACCACTAAGTATAGTATGACCTGAGCTTTGTCTTTGAATTACATTGTAATAAAACCAAAGCCAAAAAAAAAAAAAAAAAATCCATTCTTTTGAGGTATTATTACTTAAGCATTTTGCCAGAAGAAAAATATAAATATTATAAAACTGAAAATGCAAATTCTGAAGAAATAGAACATCTGTTGCCAATTGCTTATAATTATTTTGCAAATGATGTTTTTCCCAGTGGCATTATATTGTTTTAATTGATTTCCCAATATTTGACACAAATAGAAACACACAGTGCATGCCAGTCACCAAAGTACTTCTAATAGTTATAAAAGCACTTCAGCATTCACACTGTTAAGTGGCAGGCTAGTTAGCAAAGAAGTGTCTTACTGAAACTTATGTAGATATTCCTAGGCTATTCTTCTTGGAACAGACCTACAAGGAAGCAACCTTGTTTGTATTTGTTGTTCCAATGACACAGGAAAAAGTAGAAGAGGTGCTGGAGTTAAAATGTAAACATCTAGTTAGGAAGTTATCTGAAATGTTCTTGGGGCCAGACAGGTGGAGATGCAGCATTTGAAGATGTAGCTGAGGAAATTAATATGCTCTGTTGAAAATGAATCAGCTTCATTAGGAAATGGAGAACTTTTTGAAATACAGGAGTAGGCACAGGAGGAGTAATCACCATTAAATTGAATTGCTGGCATTAAAATTAAATAAAAACAAAAGAGTGAAGAAAAGCTGTTGTATGTGTAAAAGCATATTACTAACATTGCTACACCCTTTTAATGAAGTAAATGTATAATATTCATATATTTATATTAATATTAATGTATTTTATTTAAATATATAATATAAACATATAATAATTTAAGAAAAGCTATTGGAAAACTTAGGTTTAAATGAGCTTCTGAACAAAATATACGTGCTAGAAGGAAGATAATGAAACACTGCAGTACGAAGACAAAAAGAGTAAGGAAAACACTGAGTAGACTGCTGATGGAAAGACTGAAGTTGAATGCAAATGGAAACTAAGAAAAATTAGATATGTAAGTGTGTTAGTGAGTAACATAGTCTTTTTGAATTTCAGGGAAAATAGTATTTGTATGTAATACAGCTGTGGAACAGGACAGCAATAGTGAGTTCAGTGTGTAAAGGAAACTCAGCCTAAGAGAGAAAGAATCTCAATAATAATAATAATAAGGTTCAATTAGATACGACAAGAAATGTCATGGGAGGAGCAGTGCACAGATAAGATTTTCACATTTCATAAATAACTACTTCATATGGCAGAGTTTGGTACCCCCTAGGACATGCAAATCTTGACCTAATTGATCATTGCACAAGAAATGCTGCAAAATGAGCCACTTTTTCCACTGATAGTGGCATATTCAGATTTAATCTCCCCGCAGAAACAATTTTTTTTCAAGTCAACACATATATAGTTTTAGAAAAGGGAATTACGTACAAATGAGAAGTCCTGCTAAAAGGAGAGATGAGGATAGGCAGAACCTTTGCAAGTGGTGCAAGAATATTTTAAATACTATATTGATAAATTGCATAAAAGACTTTATGAAGAGTAAAAAAATTCAAATAAATGTATTTAGTAAGATTTTGTGGGGTAAGGAAGTCTACAGAATTAAGGAGGTTTCCCTCAGGGAATTGGATTATCATCTAAAGAATAATACAAAAGGATATAACCAAGACGCTACTGAGGAGCAGAGCAGAAAAGAGATAAACAACTTTCAAAGAGCTTGCATGATTATGATTGATACTTTTTCAAAATATCAATAGGGGAAAAGTTGCCAGAGAGTTCCGAAGTGGTCAAGGTACAAAATGACATTAACTTCCTGACAAGACTGTAGGTTTTATTTTTGCACGTGTATTTACTAATGAAGAGCTCATGGTTGTTTCAGTGCTGGAACTCTTTTTTGCAGGGAAAACCTTATGGGTAATACCTTAAATTCTGCTATTAATAGATAAAGTTAGTTGGCAGGACCAGATGGCATAAATTTGAGTTCTAAAGCATTTGATCTTTGAAAAATCTGTAGTCTACAGTCTTTTCTTTTTGACCTTCGGCATGAGTAAAACAAAGTCTCAAGTGTACCCCAATCCTTTAAAAAGAATTTTGGAATTACATATAAATCTGCTGTTTGTAATTGTATGCACACTTATGAAAAGTAAAACTGATTGTTTGTATTGAGGAGATCAGCATAATTTAGTAAAAGAATGTCAAGCCTAGCAAAACATTGACGGAGTGAAAAAATAAGTGTATTGCAGGATATATCTGTCTCATGTTTTATACTCAGATTTTTTTCAAAGTTATTCCACCAAGGATTTTTGAAGAGTGTGAGCTGCCTTGAGGCAACAGGAAAGTATTCATACGGATAGACAATGGATTAAAAATTATAACACTTAACGTCTAATATGGGAAGATAAGTTTACATCTTAGCCAGTGATGTTAATTGGTCTAGTTCTTTTTTTGGTGAAGGTTTATTAATACAAAAGCTTGGCATATTCTTGATTTAGTTTGTTTTGAAATGGAAAAACTTTGAACATTTCACGCATCTTTAGGACACAGAAAAAGCTCAGAAAAAGAATCTTAACTGATTCCTGATCGTTTCGTGAAGTAATCTTGAATTCAATGATGAATTCAACAAAGGCAGGTTGGATGGGATTTTGAGCAACCTGGTCTGGTGAAAGGTGTCCCTGTCTATGGCAGGGGGGTTGGAACTAGATGATTTTTAAGGTCCCTTCCAACTCTAACCATTCTATGATACTATGATTCTATGAGAAGATTCAGTGAGTCCATAAACACTATCCAACAATTTCAAGTTGCTGTTTGCCAGTTCATAACTATATCAGATTTGTATTCTTGGCTTATTTTTCTGGTTTTTGACAACATCTTGGTATCAGTATTTATAAAAAAACCGAATAATATGTTTCAAGAAAATTGACAAACATGAAGGAATTTTATATGAGTTGCCAAGCTGTATATCTCTTTTTCCCCCTAGATTATGTATTGGAACCTTCAGGCACTTCCAAAGATGAATGAATACACTGAGTAGCAAGATCTTGTTCGTAATATAAAAACTAGATTGCATTAGGTGCAGCTGTCTTTAGCTTCTGTAAGTTAGACCTGTGAGACTATATCTAGTTTTAAAACTTTATGGCTTTGTGGTATAGCTGTGGCAATACAGAAAAATAGCGTAATATTATATACGTTATCCTAAAGGCAGATTAAAACCATTTGAACATGCCAACTGCAAAACAAACCATCAAATATTTGAAGGAAGGTGCCAGCAAGAGATGTGATATTTGTCAACAACAAGTTGTGTATGAACAACTTCTGTAGTAAGTCTTATGATTAGAATAATGTTTTTTACTATTTAAATAGTTAAATTGATGCAATTCCTATGGTGAATAGTTAGACTGAAATAAAAAAAAACCAAACACGTTAATGTCAATATGTTAACTCTCCTATGTGATACATAAGTATCTTCATACTGATATAATGCATGTTCCATAGGAAACTGTTCCAGTCAGTCATTATGTAGTTAAAGTAATTATGGCAAGGTCATAGGAACATTCTCTCTAATGAGCTTTCTTCCTCACTCTTGGGAAGTTCAGTAGACAAGAATTCATGGGTGAAATAAACATGCATACCCTTGGAAAAATTTTACATAATGGTTAGGGAGCAATGAATTTAGATTTCTGGTCAACAAGAATAATTTGCCTATCTGTGTTGCTGTATATTTCCCCCAGTAGATTTTCTTGATGCTGCATTGTGTTGTACTTTCTTCACTGAATGTTCACTCTGAACTGTGTATATATGCAAATCACCTTGCTGATTAAAGGTTAGGTTTTATGTATTCTGTATGGAATATCAGGCTTTTACTTTGTAATCTTATCTGATATTTCAGTGTTGCATTTCTTTTTACTTCTGTCATTACATTATTACAGAAGTAGTTCTGATATTTTTGCAGCAGAACTTAGTACTATAGTGAATGTTGTTTTGCAAGTTAGAAAGGTCTCAGTGAATATATTCTCAAGCCATTGTAAGTTTCTACCTACCAGATAGCATCAATAAAAAGAGATTTGTGAAAAATTTAAAATAACATGCAATTAGGAGAATGCTAGTGTAACTAAAGTTTATCATTACTAAATGTAGTAATAGCAACGGCATCTTACTGTATTGACAAGAAGTACAGTAAACTTGCACCTGATATAAATGAGTTACCTGAGAGTAACTCTCTACAGATGAGATACATGAGAAAGAACATTTTATGTTTCTTGAAATGATGAGAGCTGCTTTTGGTGCATTTGATTTTTCTTTTTAAAGCCCACCCTGATATAAGAAAACGCTTATACAAGCCTGAACATTTATAGGCCTTTGACACAGACTCTTTGAGAAAAACAACAATAATATAGCTAACCTATTGCAGGGACTATTTTTGTTCTTATTTGTATGATGCCTCCTACAATGGGGATATATCCTCTATGCAATACAGTATTGCATATAATAAATAATAGTGTTGGAAGCAATAAGTTTATTCAAGTTTTACTCTAAACAGCTGAAAATAAAAAAAATCTATTATGTGCCAGCCATCTTGAAAAAGGTTTTCTGTGTGCATGGTGTATGCGTTTATGTTTATCAATCTAGGACAAGCAAAAATAGAAACAACTGGAGTTTGAGTTTAGGAATGGCTTATACTTTCCTTCCATCAATTTTCCTTAATACTATGAGGACAAAGTGCCATCTCTGCATGTTCAACAGTAATAGAAGCAAAAATCAATGGCATTTTTGTGGCTTTGCAGATCTTTCTTCATAGTGCCATGTAAATATAATTTTCTGCTACAAACAAATGTGAGCTGAAAGAGGAAAAATAGCACAGTAAAAACTATGATCTTTTACTTTTTCCAATATTTTAGTGTGCGTCCAAAATGTTTGGTGCTAATGTCTTGCTGAATCTTAAATTTCCATCCTTATAAGTATCTTGATGAAAACTGGAATTGACCTATTGTAGAAAAACAGGGTTGCTCTGCCTGCTGCACTAGCAAGTCCATAACCTGTTCAGGTGGGTGGCAGTTTCTACAGAGACCATAACTTTATATATTGCCACTAACACATGGTTTGGAAAATGTCAGTGGTACGTTTTAAATGGAGGACACATACTAGCCTTTATGGAATTCTTGCTAATGTTACAGCTCTAATAACAGGAAACATTAGTTTAGAAAGGACAAAAAAAATGTTGATTAAAAATCAAAGAATGCATATGAAAAGGAGGCCTCTCTTGCCAAAAAGTAATAATGAAAAAAAAAAAAGAAAAACGGGCATTATGTCCCATTTTTGTTTTTATTTTTGGTTTGGGTTTGTTTTGTTTTGGTTTTACTTTTTTAATATGGACATTTTAGTATTTTAAAATAGGCTTAAGATGGTTTCTATAACTTTGATTTAAGCTTCCTTATACGTGATTCCAAAGGCGTAGCTTGCAAAGGATATTTATCAGTTGTGTCATGTTCTGTTAGACTGAATTTTGACAACTTGGGACAAAATCAAGACTCCTCTTGTTTTCATAGTATGTATTGGCTCTTGCTTTATTGTTGGGAATGGCATGTTTGTTTCTAGTAAATTCAGTAAGAATTTTCCACTTGAATTGTGTTCGCTTTTTCAGTTTTGGGGATGTAATTCTACAGTGTTTAATACAAATTCAAATATGGTATCAAGTGAGTTAAGATAGAACAACTTAAATTCTTAGACACAGGCCAATTTACCACCTTTTTTAAGTGTGAAAAAAATTGAAATTCTGGTTCTGCTGAAAATAAAAAAAGATTTTAGCTGTAGGACTAAATAGGCTCTGGCCAGTGCTTTACGTAACCACAGTACTTGCTGTGATTTTTTTTTTCTGTTTGTTTCCTTAAAACTTTCACTGATTCCCCTGATGTCAATATATTTAATGAGTTGTAAATCAGTGCCAAATTTAGTCTCTACCTGAAGCACTAAACCAACAAAAGCAAAGCAATTCTGATTTCACTAAATCTTAATGTTGTTTTAAAATAGTTTTTAATGGGGTTAATTTCTTTAGGTTTTTCTTTCTCTCAGGGTACTCTAACTTGATTGATATAGTTTCCTTTCATTTTGACATTGTAACACGGTCTCATTAGGCCTGCAATGAAATTGAATTGCCGTCATAATATCACATCATAAAGGCATATTAACAAAATCTCTATAGACTTCTGTTGGAATCATTTTTCCATCATAACCTTAATGTCATTGAAGAAGGCTCTTCCTGAGTGTAGGAAGAAAGCATGGGAAAAAACAAACTGGCTCTGGGACTCATTTTTAACACCTAGATTTGTCTTGCATTTCTTACCAGTAATAGGAAACTAATAAATACTGTGTAGTATCTCAGTTATAACTCCAGTTGATTCTATTTCTTACTGGTTTTGGGATTGTTCATCCCTCAAAATTTGTATTACCTAGTTATGCTTCACAATTTTGTAAAACGATCAACATAACCGTACTCTTCTAATATAGGCAAGCAAGATCAGTTTTATCCATTTATAAAATGACAAGATATCGCTGACATCTTTTGGTGGCATGCAGGAGTTGTCAAACTTCCAGCTATCTTTTGATCCTTCCTTGTCTTATCCATAAGATGGATTTTAATCTTCTTCCCTACTTTACTTTCTTTAAGTCTGATTGGTTGGCTACATATAAAGCTGAACGTTTTATACAGCTGAACTAAAACTGTTTTTTCCAGGTAATTACAGGGCAGAATTTAAAATTCAGGGAATTTATTTTCAAGGTTTTTTGAGACTATTGCTAAAGTTTATTTTGTGGACTTAGCTGCTGTGCTTTCATTACCCTTACTTGTTTTAATATCTCTAGGGAGGTTAATGAAGGGATAGAACTCAGACAGTATGCAGTATATAAAGTTAAATATATATTAAATCTTATTAATAGCCATAGCATATTTTAATGCAAAGGAAAATACATTCTTCAGGAAAGAACAGATAATTTATAAAAATGTATGTGGTTAGGTTAACTTTATAAAATTTTGGTGATTCTTCTACCATATTCTGTCCTTTTCCAACTGCTCTAATAAAGGACAGCTTTAAAGAAGGTCAACTGTAACATCAAAATACATGATCTAGATACAGTCTTTTCCAACCATCTCAGAGACAGGAAAGAGAATATGGTAGGACAAGTTCAGATTCTGCTCAAAATCAAACAGGGTTTCACTGAAAGGTAGAATCCATGATTCACCCCATTCATCCTAATTTTTTTTTTTTTCACACAGAAAGCAAGGTAGAAAAAAAAAAGATTACTATGAGTAGTAAATGCAGTCTCACATTTGTTGGAAGCTGCCTGTCTCCAAAACATAGTGAGCAAGGATTATTTAGGAACACCATTGCTCTCATCATATGCAGTAGGCACAGAAAAGTCTAATTCCACAAAGTACATCTAGTAAGCTTGAACGTAAGTAGTGAAGTTGTGGGGTACGTGTTTGGTGTGGACCAAACCACAACAGAGCTATTCTGTATTCTGTGCTCCTATTAGGAGCCAATAGGTCCATACCTCCTACAATGCTGTAAAGTCTCTGGCAAATTTTATATTCTTTGGATTAAAACTTTTTTATCATATTACTTTATTTGGCTTAGTGTTTTTCTAGTTAATAAATTTTTCTCTTGCCCAGTCACTGAACAGTTGCAGCTCACACTGCAGAACACAGATTCTGTGGAAGAGTACATGCTACAAAACACAGCTCTGAAAATTGGAATATCTGAAGACATTTGCATGATTAACTCCTTGACTATCTTCAGATGATTAGATCTGCTGAAGTCACATGTTTAAAGCATTCAGCCAATTTATTCAGTCTGAAAAGGCTTAATTTATTTCCAAGTGTTTAATGTGATTATTGGTTTAAATCATAAACAAAAGTTAACAAAAAATAGTGAGTGGTGCATCTGTTATTGCTTTATATAACAAGGCATACTGATATTTGACACATTTTAACACCGAATGAGAAGTATATGCATATTTGTTTCATATTGGCAACTGTGTATTATGTTAAAGTAAAATATGTAACAAATGCAACACCTCCCTCTTCAAGTCAGCTCCAACTCCCCCTTGTATGATCACAGCCTGAATTTTCACAGCTCCTGAATCACTGAAGTAGGATTTCAGTGCAGAGCTGCAAAGTACTGAGAAATGATATGACAAGCAATTCTTTTTCTCTCTCACTTTCTTTCTCTCTTCTTAATGAGAAAGAAAATTAATTTAGGTGGTGCTAAAACCTGTTTATAAGGAGCACTGAAAACGAGGAAAATGTCTAATTATAATGGTTTTTGTTGCTATTTGAAATACAGCACAAAAGCAGTCTGCACTTTTTCAGAGGGCATCCTTTATGAAGATGTTCTTAATCTAGGAAACAATAGCATCATCTATTAACTTTGGCTCTGTCATCATACCAGACTTTTGTGTTCTGAAAGTATCACAAAAATATTAACTGACTGATACATGCAACACCCATATGAGGCAGGTAAATATTATTAAAACTGCTGAAATGTGTATCCACAATTAATTGTTTGATGAAAAATTGCCTGGTATTATTCAGAATATTTACTCAGATGACTGGTAAGATGCTTCTCAGGTTAACAGTGAGAAATCAAGAGTGCTAAAGGTAGGAGTTTGCCAGGTATGAAAGAGAAAGCCAGTGTTGGAAGTCAGCTACAAATCACAGTCTTCATTGCTGCAATGTATTTTTAAAAGCACTTCACTTCCTTTTACAGCAACAAATGAGAACAGGGCTTTTGTACAGCTCAGTATGGTGGTTGGGTTTTACCTGTTGTGGTGCGTGTGCCTATTTAGTAAATATGTCTTATGGGTTTCTTCTCACTGAAAACATTTTGTTTGTTTGTTTTGTTTCACTATACCAGAAAGAAATCCTTTCCTCAACCTAGGTTCCCAATCCAAGCATTTTCATGTCTTATTTGCACACAAGGTGTCACTACTGTTTTGCATGGTGCAGAGCCCCCCTGAGCTGCTGGTGGTGCACAAGGGTGCTGCTCCCGAGTGCAGGAAAAGCTTAGTTCCACCCTGTGCTGACAGGACTAGAGTGATCAGGGGCTCCCAGTCTATGTGGTGTTGCTGATATTAACAAAAGTACCTTTATTTCCTGCTGACTTCTTCATTTCTTACGTATTCAGTTTCACAAACACAACAAGATAAAGTGTTGAGATTGTATTTTATCTCTCACCTCAAGTGACCTGTTGAAGTTCATTTTCTTGGGCGCTTCAGAGTGAGTATGGTGTTCACGAAGCGTAGCAGGCCGGGTTGTGGAAGGATGGGTGCTTCTGCAGCTGTGGAACTCTTGTTCCTATGTGTGGCAGCATCTACAGTGTGATAAATCAAGTGGAAAAAATTACCTTCAGTAATGGCACTCTAGAACATTTTAGAATAGCACTTGAATTATTACAGTGCTGGCTAAGTAGAGTATAAATATGATCCTTACCTAATCTGTATAGCACTAGTGTGTGTGCAAATACTTCAAGTATTTTGGACACCACAATGCACCAGTATAAATTTAAAAGGTACTTTTTTTGTTCTCGGTGTCCATTGCACTTTGTTCTTTCAGCTCATTTGGAAAATAAACTGATATTCTGGGGGTTTGTTCCCAAGGCTGTTACTGTGTTTTTAGATCTCTGGTAAGATAAAAGCGCAAAATGATCTTCAGAATTTGCAGAAGTAGTTTGGAAAAGAATAGGATGTAGCTCAGAGTAGAAAGGTTAACAGTATTCCACATGTTAATGCCATGGGTAAAACATCCATTACTTGGGGAATTTTTAATAAGTTTAATTTACTGGCAATTAATACCGGCTTCTGATCAGTAATCTGGATATTGGGGGGGGGGGAAGCCATAAACATTTAAATAAACACCTTTTATCCTCCTTTCTTAGGCTCAGTTTAACCCAGTCACCTATCCTCTGCCTTCCTAAACCCTGGCTTCTGACTGTGCCCAACCCGGCGTGGGCCGCCATGGCCGCTCTCCCTCAGCGCCTTCCCGCCCTCTGCAGGCCACCCCGGGGCTGTCTTCCCTCAGCGATGGCCGGGAGCGCCTCCAGCCGCCGGTCTCCACACCCATCCCTCCCTCCTCGCGTCTCCTCAGGCATCTCCCCACGTCGCTCCTTACGTTTTCGCTCACAAGACTCGTCCCCTCTTGAACAGGCCTGTGGGGCACCCCTCCGGCGGGCGGCGGTTTTGGGGCGCCCGGGGCCGTTCCTGTCAGGCAGCAGCAGCCTGGAACCAGCTGCGACCGGTTGGCGGTCTCCTCACACAGGCGCACTGCGGCAGCCCCCAGCTACTGAAACACCGCTGCTTGTGCCCAGTACAGGTAGGAGAAAAAGTCTTATTTGTGTAATTACCAGCCAGGGAACATCTGGCTAGGTGGGGTGGAGGGCGTGGAGGTTGGGTTTAGGTGACAATTTGAGTGTTAATCACCGACATCATTACGTTAGGAAAAGGCAGGCCTGCTGCCGCCTGTGAGCAGGAGCCTTGCTTGAAATGCACACTAAACAAACTTTCCTTAGTTTTGGTTGTTACAACAGGAAAATAGGATATCATGCAGCATATTTCACACCCCTGGAGAGAAGCGAGAGGGGTGGGCAAGGATTGTGGGAGGCTGAGGGAACCTGCCCAGCTGAAAGAGTTCTACTTGTTCAGTTTGAGTAAGGAGGAGGGAGGACATGATGAGTCTCCAAGTGTCTCCAAATTGCTTCAAAGATAAAGGGAATAATTTGTTTTCCATTGCTTCTGGGGACAGGATAAAGAATAATGGAATTAAACTGCAGCAAGGGAGATTTAGGCTAGACATCAGGAAAAAAATTCCAGTTGTAAAAATGGTTGTATCCTAGAATATATTGCTTGTGGAAATACTTGAGTCTCTGTCACTGTAGTACTTAAGAGCAGACTAAACAAGCATTTCCAAGGGATAATTTGAGCAGAGTTGGTCGTGCTTTGCCTTATGAAGATTAATTAGTGCAGTTCTCCAGGTCTACCTTTCCATTCTGTGATGCGACTTGACCAAATCATGGGACAGATAGAATTTTCCTTTTAAATCAATTGCTGTAGGACAACAATCAAATTGTATCTGTCTCCTGTCCACTACAAGGATGAAGACAGAAGGATGTTAATCTTGTTTTATTTCCAGCAGTTGGTCTCTGTGGTAAAAAGGCTTTTCCTTCCAGAAAAAGGTGTTTCTTTTGGTATCTAGTTCCTTGCTGTGAACTACAAATTACTGCACTTTATTTTCTGGGTATGCTTTTTACTTTGTTTAATAACAGATTTGGTGGAGATGTTGAACTGCAAGGTTCAGGCTGTGTGCCTGTGCTTGTACGTGAATACCTTGATAAACTAAAGAGAATAACCTATCCCATTTAACTTGTTGAGTTCGTTAGAATAAATGGCTAATGCATTAAAAATGAAACTTTATGGTCCTTGCTGAACTTCCTTAATTTATAAAGAATAATGTCATGAGATGGTTGAATTTTTTTTTTAATGCTAGCTCAAAGTAGCAATCCTGCAGTCTTGCTTTAACATATGATAGTACATCATGTAAAAAAAACGCCCCTTGAAAAATAGCAGACCATACTGAGCCTTCAAAATGTCACTACTTATTTACACTATCACTTGGTTCTGGCAATCTTTTGGCAATTTTATTGGAACAGATAGCTCATTCTGACTATATTTTCAGATAGATATTGCATGTAGTTTTGTTAATTAAGGAGGAGCTACTGTAAAGAGAATCATAGTAGATGAGTAACTTTTACATTAAAACGTGATTATTCTATTTGTATGCTTGGGTGATGCACTGGGTCTTTTGCTCAGTGAAAGCACAGTTCTTGTCTTTCAGTCTTCTTTAACACAGGTGTGTTGCATCACTGTGACTGTGTCAAAGGTGATTCTGCCTGCATCAACTTGTCTGAATTCAACTTGCTTTTCACCTTGATTATGCAGTTGCCACACCTGCAACCCAGAAAACATTTACGTCTGAAAGTAGGCCATAATTTTTCAAAACGTTTTCAGGCAGTAGAGTTAAAAGAACTGAGGTTATTACTTGAGAACAGAACTAGAATTAATCAGTTGCAAGGGAAAATTTTCAGTGCTTAAAAATGATAGCTTTTACTACTTTCTTGGCTTATCCATGGTTTCTAGGCTTCACTGTTGACCTAAATAGTTCTCTCTGCTATTTGGTTTTATTTTTTGTGGGCATTTTCACAAAATATCTCTCCTTAATAATTAGTGGAGTTGAATATTCCCAGAATGATAGAATAGTTGGAGTTGAAAAGGATCTTGAAGATGAACAGAAGGCTGGAGCACCTTTCCTATGAAGACAGGCTGAGACAGTTGGGGTTGCTCAACCTGGAGAAGAGAAGGCTCTGGAGAGACCTTATAATCGCTTCCAGTACTTAAAGGGGCTCCAGGAGAGATGGGGAGGGACTCTTGATGAGGGAGGAGGACCATAAGAGGAGGGGGAATGGTCTTAAATGGGAAGAGGGGAGATTTGAGATGAGATCTCAGGAAAAAATTCTTTGCTGTGAGGGTGGTGAGAGCCTGGCCCAGGTTGCCCAGAGAAGCTGTGGCTGCCCCATCCCTGGAGGGGGTCAAGGCCAGGTTGGATGGAGCTTTGGGCAACCTGATCTAGTGGGAGGTGTCACTGCCCATGACAGGGGCTTGGAACCAGGTGATCTTTAAGGTCCCTTCCAACTCTAACCATTCTATGAGTGTATGATCTAATTCCTACCACCCTGCCACGGGCAGAGACACCTTCCACTAGATTGGGTTGCTCAATATTAATTGGCTGTTTAGAAATTTACACCACTGATTAAGATATTTACTGGAGTTTGTGTTTGACCATAACACATTTAGTAGTAACAGAACAAGATAGGAAGAAGTATGCCTAGGAAACAGTTTGGAAGCATCAAGGACAGGTGTCACTATATAAAGTTTTCTAAAAAATATTAGACTGTTCTTGCTGAAAGACTTACTGTATGTACAAATGCCTTATTTTAAGGACGGCTGATGAGTAAAAAGAGGAAAAAGTTTATTTTCAGTACTGTGCTTGAAGAACATAATTTTCATGCACTTGATTTCTGTTAATATATATATGCAAATAAAAAAGCAATTTTAAAACTGCACAAGTCTGCAGTTTCCAACAGGAAGATGTTCATCTCTCTTTCAACATGATTATGTTATGTACAAGGTTATGTGTATAGTGCGTGCACAAACTTGTTCTGTTGTTACTTTCATGCTCTCTGTGCCAAATACCATTTGGATTGATGAACTGCTGCCTGTCGTTGGACCAGGAAAATATTTTTGGTGAAATTTGAAAGTCACATCACATTATGTAACATGTATTGTGTCATGTACTATTTGTTCAATTTCTAGATATTTGACATGATATAACATGATCTGAGATAGAGTAAATAATGTAGAACACATCATGCAGTGTGTCAGAAACATGTTTCATGTTCCTGAATGTTCTTTAGCTTTATGTCCGTTTTACTGATCTGGAGTGGTAAGTAGTCTGTTAGTAAAAGTGCAAATATGTCAAACGTAGAAAAAAATATCAAAAGTCCTGTGCAGTAATGGCTGTAAGGAGTGGCTTCATTATGTTTCGACCAGACCTGTAATGTTTACATTTATATTGCTAGTGGTCTGCCTGATAGCAGATGTTTACTTTACCAGATAACTTGAATGTGTTTGTTACAAGGATTACTTGAGATATACCACACTTTCTCTTATTACTCTGTCTCCCATAAATAGCTCAGCCCTTTCTTGAAATTCAGAGCGTGTTCTATGATGCTTTGCATTTGTATGTAAAACTTTCTTGCTCATTGAAAACTGGAATTTCACTTCCTGAACTCTTGACTGCTGGGGAATATTAGGTCAATACGTATGTTCATATGTCTGATGCTGTGTTTGGCTCTGTCTAGATCTCGAAAGCAGCCAAGTACTCTGAGATTAAGATCTGAGTTTGTTGTGCTCCAATCACTTCACAAAGTGTATTTACACAATTGATTCCTCCAACGTCATCTTTCCCCAGTTGCTTTTGTCACCCATGTAACATTCCAGATTCTTAGCTTCTCTTCCGGAGGCTTTTGATTCTTTTAGAGTGCTTGTTTACTGACAGCTCTTCTCGTCTTACCTACTTGCTTTCAAAGGACAAATTAAAATTTTAAACAATATCTACTTGCAAAATCTTCATTTAATAGATGGATTCCTGGTGACAACCAGGAAGTTGTCGTTTTTTCTCCTTATGTTAGAATGCAAGTCTAGGAACAAGGAATTTTTTGTATTTGTAAGCTACACAAATGCATGCTGGAGGCATCGCAGGCTCCCTGTTATCTGTATATTGCTGGAGCACTGTGCAAACAGAATATAAAAATAATGCATGTAAAAGGCAATGGAAGGAAGAGTATAAATTATGTAAATTTGATAAAAAGCCCTCAATGGTTTGCATGAAGTAATGTGGAAAACGAGGACATAAAAGATATGGAGAGCTTTTTCTGGCTTTTTATTGATCACTTGTGCTCAGGGTATCACTGCACATACGAAATGGATATGAAACTCTTTTCAGTGGTCAGAAAAATCCTGCTGTGTACGGGGCTTTGGTTCACAGGTGTATGGAGTAGACACAAAGTTGCTGTTGAAAACTGAAGAGAAACTAGTGACCTTTATAGGATGCTCTGAAAATATGGGCAAAGTTGTGCTAGACAGTCCTGGGCTTAATTAAAAGCACTAATGCATGGAAAAAGTGAATGAAGTAAAGTTTCGTGATTCCAATCTGTTAATCTATAATTAGTCCGAAAGCAAGCAAAACCTTTGGATTTCTGCTTTCAGATGTAATATGACTTGGGTTGTTTTTTCCTTACATGTTTTGATATCTTCTTCACGTACTCATCACTGAGTTACTCATGTCAGGCAAGCTTTAAATTAACTTTGTCTTTTAATACCTTGTGTACAATCGCACTAGCTTGTAATGAGATACAGTGAAATACCGAGAAACTCAAGATGACAAATGACAATCCTGTTACTGCAGAAGCTGATTCTCCTGCACAGTGTACAGAAATTTTCATCTGTCTGTGCAGTGGAGTACTGCCCAAATACTGACTAATGACATGGGGAAACAATTTGTGGGACTTCTTGAATGAAAATCCCATGTGGCAGAACTGAGGTTTTGCTAAATATGGAACTGTAAGATGGAGAATTTCAGTAAGAAGCATGCAATCTTCAGCATTGAATGAGTTGTTGTTACTCAGCTTCTAGATTTGTATACAGAGAGGAAAAATGTAATTTCCAATATGTCCCAATACTATGCATAATAAGTCTTACGAGGAACATCTGCTTTTTCTTATGTTCTCAGCAAATGTAATAACTTCCTTCTTTTAAGTAACTAAGTAAGCATTTTTTTTAATTCAAATTTATAGGGAAGTTTTAATTAAATAGCATGTTCAATTCCAGAGAGCCACTAGTTACCAAAACGTTAAGTTTAATAATATAGTACACCTTAGTGTGACGTTTGCTACACTGGTATCACCTGTGCATGGAATTGGAAAAAATGTTGGTTTTGTGAAACTAAGGTCAGGAAAAGGTCAGGTTGCTTTTTGTCTTGGGTTTGTGCTCAAATTACTCTCTTTTCCTTTACTTTTAAGTATTTTTACCTTGGAAAAATGGAGAACATTTATATTCTCAGAGGCAGGGACTCTGACAAGATGGATGTGAGTATGAAGGAGAAGCACAAAGTGGAACAACACAAAGCTGGGTTCAAACGATTTGGCTACAATTTGGTACTTGATAAGGCCCACTCAATTCCCAAGCAGCACTCTGACAAAGTCTTTTCTGTCCAAGTCTCCTGTGTGGAGATGATGGATGAGGGGAAAAAAGCATTAACCTGAAGTGAAAGGGTTAAAAATGGGAGTTCAGTACCTTTTAAAGGTGTTCTTACTGTATCTTTACTTACTATAAACTGTCGTAACCCTTGCAGTAGCTTACAACGTATCTGTATTGCTTTAAATAAAGATGCTCAGATGGTAGGATTTTAAAGTGTGTCACTGGAACTGAGATGAGGTTTTTTGTAAGCATGAGTCAAACAAACCAGATTCATTAAACGCTGTTTTTTGGGTTTTTTTCTTCTTTTCATTGATAACAGCAATAAGAAGGAGCTGGAGTTAAAGGAAAAAATATCAAAAAACCCACTTATTTTCTTACATGTGGTGTACTGTGTTGCATTTAAGTGCTTTGAATGGAACAGTCATCAAGAACAAATCCAAAAGGATTGTTTATGTAAGGTTTCGGCAAAAATAGTGTTTTACATCCATACATTTTCAGCTTTCAAACTGTCAGAAACGTGTGGAATATTGCAGAGTCTGGATAGCCTGAGATATTTCCAGATGTATCTTGGGGTTTTTTATGATAAACTGCACTCAAGTAATTCCCACTGTCCTTGTTTGCCTTCAAGAACTATACAACATAGGTGAAATCAACTTTATTTTTCTATAGAAATTTTGGCCAAAACCCACCCAAGTGTCACGTATGTACAGTACTGCTCATGTTGGCTCAATATAGCAGCTGCTCTTGAAGACATTGTCTTTTTTCCATGTCTGCATTCTGAATGTTGCTGGTTGTATACCATTCTGTACCACTTGCTTGAAACCCCGGGTCATTTCTGTGGGAGAAAAGGACAGCCTGGGATGTCAGAATGAATACAGCTTCTGTGTTCATTGCAACTGTTTTGCAAACAGCTTTGTGCTTTCTTTCTGTCCATATTCCCTATCATATATTTCCAAATAAGTAAACATGAAATATCAGTCTCTGTTAGTTTGTCTTGCAGTAGTAGGTTGGCTTTTTGGTTTCTGGGCTCTTCCAAAATGACTTTTGTATGAATTGGTAGAGTAGAATGATTTTCCAATTGTATTAAATATAATAAACAAATAGGCAGTAAGCGGTGTTTAGGGAGCTTTCCATGTATCTGTTTAAATGCCAGAGTGCACAAAGGCCAAAAACTGTTGAGTGGGTTTGGACGTGGTTCTCTAGGGTTTGAATACCTTTTCTGTTACCTTTTTTTCTTTCAAGTAAACTTGACACAAATTACTTTTAGAATTTACTAGAGCTGATGTTCTCTATGCTCCTCTTGAACTCTGCTAACATTTAACCAAACTCATCTTGACAGTTTACCAGGTCTCTCAGGATTTACTGAAATCAACATGACTCTCAGTCACTTGACAGGAATCGGTTTAATTTGCAAGTGTGAAATGGTTTTTGCCAGCTATAAGTACATACTATATCCAGGAAAACAAGTGGGGGTTTTTTGGCCAATGAGAAAGATTCTTTGCACTGCACACAGCACATGCTTAGTAAGTTGAAAATAAAACAGAAGGTAATCAATGTCTAAATTTGGGTAAGTACTTTAAGCATCACTCTATTCAGGGTACTAACTCATTGATTAAACATGTAGACCGTTTACCAAGTACACTTGACAGTTAATCAGTAATTCTTTGCTCTATTCACCTGTATTAATGACATTTAACATTCCAAATAAAACCTACCTAATTTTATCTGTGCTATATTACTTCTATAATTAAAAAAGAATTAACAGTCTGTCCAAAATTACTTTATAGACTGTGATGTTTAAGCAACTCAAACTGTGGACATTAGGATTCAGGTTTCAAAGAGCTTTGAAGCAGCAGTACTATCTCGGTATCATTTACATTGTGCTCTGATTTTGTTAAGTCTTAGTAACATTTAATTCTGCTTTCTTGAAATTCTCCATGGCTATTAACATAGATTGGATATTCTTTTTTAAAAGATCTTAATAATCTTCAGCGAGGTTTTTGTTGCATAGTGTAACACACTCCAGTTTTGAGGTGGGTGTGTGTCAGAAGTGGGTACAGAAGCGATTAGTAGCTGTACTCCATACTTCATGCAGACACTTCTGAGACTTCAGTGAGATACAGTTCAGTCTTACTGGGTTTGTTGGGACTTAACTGGTTGTGCAGAGGAGTTTGATGACATTTCCGTTTTTTTCATAACACCTTACACTTTTCAACTTCTCTGAGCTATTGAAATTCTTCATAAGCAATTCCTATATTATAGGAAAACAGTTGTTAAACTATTATGTGTAATTTAGCATGGCTGAGAAATGTTAAACTGCAGGCAACTGCTCTCTTCCTCCTTATCCACCAGTTTCTAAGTGTTTCTGTCTGGTATTTTTTTCCAATAGTATCCTGTTGTTGAAGCAAGTGACTGTTTAAAAATTACTGAGTGTATCTTCTTTCCAGGAGAATGAGAATATTAGTATATTAATGAGAATATTAGACTATTAAGTCTAGAGTTCATGAATCCTATAGTATTTTGTTAGAGAATTTGGGTTAGGAAGTAAGAAGCACAAGTGTATAACAATGTAAAAACTATGCTAATATCTCAAAATTGTCATCAGTTTCTTTTAATTTTTGAGAAATCCTTTTTCAGCAGTTACATAAAGCATTCCAAATACAGTTTAACAGCTGTCTGCTGCACTGATACATAACTGACAAAATAATACGCTTCGTTCAGATACTCTTTAATAAATGTTCAGTATATATGAATTTGTCTAAAACGTGATCATTCTGTACATCCTTTAGTAATTTTAAATTCTAAGATTTAAAATTGCTTTGTAATGCTTTATAAATAAGAATTCTGATGCAAAGAAATCATGAAGATTTTTGTGAAATTTTTCACTGGTTATGTATTTGTGCAACTCAAGATACAACTCTGAGACTTGATCTTTTCTTCTCTCTGGAAGTCAAGGAACTAAGTGTAATTCTTGCATGAGTTAATCTTGTATTTAGAAAGGTTAGAAATTGATTTGTTTTCAGTTTCACTAAAAATAAATGACTCCTGACAGATTTTTCATTGCATAGAGACATTGTCAACAGGTTTTTTTTCTGTCCAGGTCAATCAGTTTCATTTGATAATGGAATAATACTTGTGTTTTGCAACTAGCAATATAATGTCACGGAGGAAATGCTATTGAGAGTTCAGGTCTGAGCTGTGACACATAAATATACACAAAGGTATGATTTGTCGTATGTCATGTTATCTGTAGTAAAGTAATGACTACCAAGGGTAGCAATACTGATTGTGAGACTGCAGAGATCTTAGCATGACGCACCCATTTGATGTAGGCTATGTTAGACTGTATTTCATTCTAGAAAATCATGTCTGACAAAAGTAATCCATGCAGACTAGGTTAAAATCAGCTCCGATCAGCACAACATTTTTATGATCTACCTTGACTTGGCTGAAGAAGGCCACAAATACTCTCAGTTGTGCAATAGATTAGCAGATATGATGGAACACCTTTGTTGGCTAAAAAAGTACAAAATGGCCGTGCAGAGCTTGAGCAATAGGTAGATGTTGAGTATCACCTTAGTATCGCATTTATATCTAATATGGAAATGTATTTCATGTAAATGTCATGAGATTCCATTTTATTTAACTGACTAATCGCAGAGTGCTATCTAAGATTATCTCAAGAAAAAAAAAAAAAAGGGTTATTGTATCATAAGCTTTAATTACAAACCTCAGTTATAATCCTTCTGGGCCAGTCTGCCATTTTTGTAAATGCTTACTTTCTCTGCATGAAACTAGAGCTTTTCATTATGTTTTCTCTTTTTGCGATGGTATTTTAATTAAAATTCAAGTGGAACTGGAGCTTAGGGTAGCTAGCAAGAGTAGGGCCTCATTGATGAATAACATATATAGTGCAATTTTTTCTCAATTTGTCTAATCCTAATATCAGAGCTGGTAACATTCTCCAAATCTTTTTTGAGTTTGCATCAATTTTTTTACTTCATTGGAAAAATCAAAGCCACTGTCAAAATACTCATAATGTCATTCTGAAGAATGGATTATTATTAAAAACAGTGACAAAGCCTGGTCCTTCTACTGGCAATGACAGAAATTCTGTTGACTTCAGTGGGGTCAGGGCTTGTGTCTCCTGACTATCGGCAATGCAGGAGAAAAGGCAGCTGAAAGCTATTTTTGCATTTCACAGGTCTTGGGATGCTTTATATCCCTTTTAAAATCAGAGTTGCTTGAAACAGGATCATGTTAAGTGCCAAGAACTGCCCCAGTGTCGGATTGGAAACAATTTCTGATACCTGAATAAATGATTAGTTGCAAATAGTGCTTTCATATCTGTAGTCTTTATCACCCTTGTTTCCATCATGTGCAGGATTTTCTGTTTCTTTTGTACAGAGAAGGAGCTAAACTGACAGCTTTATATATGATTCGTGCTAGATAAAAATTTATTAGAATTCACAATGTGGTTATTATCATTTGGGATATTATGTGTCTACATAAGTCATTGTATAAAGGATTAAAAGCCTAAAAAATGTTAATAATAAAGCCCACAGATCTAATAACTTTAGAGATTAGAATTAATTGAATTAGTCTTTGATCTTGGGTGTTAAGTTTTAAAAGAAAAGTTCAGTAGGCATTTACCATTCTGTTTTCAAAGAACCAGCCATTGCTAAGTGTGGGGTTGGAATGCATGTGTACAATCATCTGTATGGCAAAAAATGGACATCAAAAGCAAAGCTGAAAAGAACTTTTCCATCCCACTTTGTGTCAAGACAATCAGAACTGAACTGATTGTTGTTCAGAATGTATAGATATTTTAGTTTTTAATTTTAATTTGAGGAATGTTTGCTGAATTTTTACTAGATGATGAGGTTGTAGTAGTTAAAAATGGTGAAGCCTTTGTACATGGCTGTCTGAACATTATTATTACATGGATTAAAGTAACACCTAAATTATTCAGTTTCTCAAACAATTAGCATTAGCTGATATACACTTATTCAAATTGCTCTGTTGTTACAAGCCTCAAGCAGGTAGTGAGATCAGAACCGTTTATTCAAGGTTATTATTTTTATGTCAAATCTGTAAATGTATCTTATTTCACATTATTCCATCATCATATTTGTATCTAATGCAAATGCCCTTAATTTTCTTTTTCAGTTATACAGCTGTGTAAGGTGTTATGCTACTGTAAAAACCATTGTATGATAGTTAAAGAAAGCTCTATCTCCTGCTACTTTCCTTACTGTATCGGGAGTGGTAAACATATATCTTCTTAGCTGCCTGCTTTGCTACAAGTCATGTTTTTGCAGATAACTTTGTCTTTATACTTGTGTTACTTTTTATTATTCAGAAAAGCTGTAAAAACTCCTTCATTGCTGAGTGAATATAGTGAATCCCAAACACAAATATTTCTTCCTGTCAGATGGTGAAGTTTTATCTGAAGAGGTTTACAATTACCGGGAAAGTTACAAAGGAAGAAAGGAAAGGCAAATAAAAAGGAAAGGCAAAAACAAAGCAAAGCTACAGGAAATGAATATTTAGAACATAGTCTTGGATATTTGTGGCTGTCCAAGATGTGCTATGCTACCTGATGGTATCTTAGCAACTTTGAAAACCTATTAAGGCATCTTTAATTATATCTCTTACTGTTCATGTTTGCCTGTAGTGTGTCTCAAAGCATGTCTTTGCATCTGTATGTGCCTGTATGTAGAAGTGGAATTTACTGAATTCCTGCATTATGTTTGCTGTGATAATTAGTAAAGCATAGCGAATTTTTCAGAATGAATAATTTATCGTCTTAAGTAATATACAAACAGGATTGAACAATCTAAATTTTTATTTTCTGTTTGAAATTGTGGATCAGTTGCAAGCATCTCTCTTAAATGTTGATTTTGTAGTCTTTTGACTTGTGATGATTACTTTTGTTTCTTCAGATGAATTGCGTGATAGCATTGCTTACTTCATTGTTTTTAACGCCTGCTTATTTATTAAGTTAAATATTTTGCTAAATATAGGCAGATTTGAGAAATGCTTCAGTACATGGCTGAAATTAAGCTTTCAAGTAGCAATGAACTATGTCCTTGCATCAAGAAAGAACTTAATATTTACTGTATTAAAATCTTTAAGGGATCTAATTTCTTCTCTCTCCTTTTATATGCTAGTTTTCTCTGTTCCCTAAATATTAAGGTGCTTCATATTGCTATACACCAGCTAGCTCCTTGCATGGGAAGTTCAGATTCTGGGAGGATGGGGGAGGAGAAAGGAGTGCCAGAGATACACGCTAGCCAGATTATGTTTGATTAGGCTGACTTGTAGTTCCTGAGGTACCCTGCTTACCCTCACTGTAGTTCCTACTGCACCATTGCCTTGCAGCAATTGCCACCACACCACAGATATCAATGTTCTGTGCCCAGTGCCCAAAACGTGTGTTAGGCAGCACCCTGCACTGTTTCTGCTCCTTTTTTGTGAAGGTATGTAAGGTCGGCTGTTCCCAGCCTCCGGAGTTCAGTGTGAGCCAGAGAACAGTGTTAGCCCAGCAGCCTGGAAAAGCTTCCTACCTAGTCTCCATAGGTGAAGTGATCATTAAGATCAATGCCAACTCAATGCAGATTTTTTGGGTGAGTAGACCTTTGCATGTCATACATCAATGCGATTTCGAAATGGAGAAATACCATCTTCACGCGAATCTGTTTCTCTGAAACAAAGCTAGATACCCTTATGCCTGCACTTAATTAGCAATCTCAGTAAAGATTGGGTAAGTAAAAGGCATAAAGTACCTGATTTACCCTGATATTAATAGGTAGCTTTCTTTCTGGTTTCAGTGAGATTTGCAAATGCCAGCTGACACAAAGCTTAGACACCATGACTCATTGTTCCATTAAACAATTATGACATGGAAAATTAGAAAAAGGTACAAACACTCAGGAGACTTCTTTGTCTTTTATGATGCATGAATATCCTAGAAGTGACTGCTGCTGCTGCTCTCTCCCCTTTTTTACACTAAGATACTCCTTTGGTTGCATACTGGAGTATGAGTTTGTCCTGTGACTGTCAGTTGCTAAAACATAGTCTTTTTGTTTTCTTCCTGGGAGACGAGGAAGAAAAAAAATCCTCTAAAATTGGAGGTCCTGGCCCCCTTTGATCATAGCTGATAGAGGTGAAGTACTTAGGTCTGACAAAAGTACTTTAACTGATTGGCAAACATAATAGGAGTGCATTTAGTAGAATAGTCTGCAAAAATTGAGGTCAACCATTGATGTTATCCCCTAAAGATCTAATAGGAAAACATATATTTTGCCCCTGCAAGAAAAATGTGGTTACTGTCAGTCTAATCTATGTAAAAATAATGAAAGAACTGAAAAAAAAAAAAATTGTGCTAGTGAAACTGTTTCGTGTGGCTGGTGGAACTTTTACATTCAGGAAGAAGAAACTCTTAATAAAAATCTTAAGCTTGTACAGCGCCTTTACGTTTTAGTCATTCAAGAGAAAGAAACTCCTATTGCAATGGGAGTAATGTCTATAGATTTTAATGTCTTCATCCAAATGAAGTGACTGTATAAGGTATATACATGATCATACATATATACAACTGCATATTAATAAAATCAAGTAGACAATGACCATATTTTGTATCTTGAAGCACATTAAACAATAAAAGGTCTACATGAAAATAGTTAATGCAAAATTAAATATGTAAACTAGTGGGACAAGAAGGTCTGTCATTTAAGTTAGTTAAAATCCCTCAGGCTGGAAGGCCGTTCCCCAGAACCAGAGATTCTCAGTTTTCCACGTGGCAGGCTACCATCTCATTTAAAATGATGTTTTAATCATAAGAAAGCCTTTCTTTTAAAAGGGAAAAAAAAAAAACAAAACTCCTGTTCTAATGAGGAAGACTTGTATTGAACAATTCTGTCATTTCTCCCTTTAGCTGACAGATATTGCTGTTGGATTGAAAAGTTTCAGTTAAGAGAAAGTTTCATGATAAATGTTTCCAATGTGAACTAGTGAATGGTAGTCAGCTGTGATTATCCTTCATTACAGTCATGCTTCTAAGCTGACATTGCTGACATCCTATTTCTGAAACATATTTGAACTTGATTGAATTCTTCCTTTTGGATCTGAAAGGCAATGCCAAACTGGAATCTTGAAAAGAGATCCTGCCAAACTAAGTTGCATAAAGTTTTATTAACTTCTTTGTGAGAAAATACAATTAGAAATTAAGGAAATGCCAGTAATGTTCCATGTCATCCTTATTGTTTGAAAAAAGTGAGACTTAAATCAGATAGCTATAAATACCTTCTTCTCAAAGTTGGGCTGTTGAAAAAATCCATTGTCCATGAGGATGTGAAAGCAGTAAGCTATTTTGTGGGGTTTAGATAGCTTAAATATTTTCATTAACCATGATAAAGGAAGTAGCGCTGAAGTCCTGAAAAATAATGCTGGAGTTGAGTAATAAGCCAAATGGGTTGTATACTGTTGATACAGTGAGTGTATCAAAGTAAATTGGTTGGCTAAGACATCTAGATGTTTTTAAAACTTTTATCCCAAACCTTTATTAATGCTGGTATATGTGTATATGATTATCGTGGAAGCTAACAAACAGAGTATAGGAATATGCTTTGGCATTACTAAAGTTACTACATGATTTTTTAAAACTCCTTAATTGCTTGGAAATTTAACCTGTCATCTGCTACTTTTTGGGGCGAACTATTTGAAATTAGTATTTAAATAATGTTTCTGTAAAAAGACGGTAAGATAGCACTGATTTTTCTTCTTCTTCTTACTTATGGGACTCATTTTACACATATAGATGATTGTGTTACCAAACCTAAATAATTCATTTTGAACCTGAAAGCTTGAGTGCTTGGGTAGCAGAGGCCATGTTGCAGCGGTATCAAAGTATCCAGAAGGGGTTTGTGTAGCCCTAAGTGAAGCTTGCGTATTAGCTTACAAGTTAAAAGATGACATTTTATTCAACGTTTACCTTGATTCAAAATAAGGATGGCCATTACAGGAGAGGCATGAGTGAATTTATCAAAACTGATCTTATTTAATACTTTCAGTTTTGTGTGATTGATCAAATAAGCCACGCAGTATTGTATTTATCCACAGATGGATGAATATGGGCAAAGCTGCAAAATACATGGAAATTTTTTGTAATGTACAAATAATTCATACAATTGCATGAATAGTAATGATAAAAACAAACTTTAAAGGGTAAATCAATTACTTACAGGAAAACTCACTGTGATTCTGCAATAGTATACTTAAATTTTTTATTTTTTTGTCTGAATTTGACCCCTTATTACATTGGTACACACACAGACTCACTGGTTTCAAGGGAAAAAATGTTGCCCTAAATGTAAAAGTTCTCTTACAGAGCCTCAATTGAAAGAGACCTCAAATATTATCCTCTAAATTTACTTCCCTTTTGCTCATGCAGCTAAGATGATACACTTCAGAAGACTTAGGGCTATTTTATTCTGCATTTCAGTTGACTCAGAAACTGAAACTGCTGATTTGACCATAAATTGCTAGGTGTAATTTTAATTGGTTCTAATGGGATTAAAACTTAAGGTGGCATCTGTAGTTGTTTAAACAGTGTCAAGGCTGAAAGATCATGAATGTGATGCTAAACATCTTTTTTCTTTCTCTCATCTTTGCTAAGTAATAGCAGGTATTGACCCAAGGTAGTAGGAAGCAAAACATGAAAATGCACCATGGTGTAAACCCTATGAAGCATATATAGGAAGTACTAATTCTTAGCAAAGTCCTCTCATTTCAAATAATGGATAAGTATTTAGATGCCTACATGTTGTGGTTGTTTTTGTTTAAGTAAGTAAATGAAAGGTGTGGGTAAGAAGCAAATGTTTAACCTGATCGTTTGAAATACTGTGTACCCTTTCCACTGACACACAAACTGGGTACTGGGTACATCTCAAAAGATGGGTTTTATTGTACAATATTGGACTAATGATAATACCAGAACAAATAGATTTAAATGGTTTGAAAAGAAAGCAGTGTCTGCAACAGACTAGTAGGAATTTTAACTTAAATGGGTTATCTCTTTAATGACCATCACTTAGTAAGTAGCTATGAAAGCTATTTTTTTCTTCTTTAGCATTCTTGTCCCTTTCATTGATAAAGCAAATTAGCTGAATTGAGTTCTGTTTTCTCTGTTTCTATCACAGGCATTTGGCAATTCCTGTAATTGTTTTAAAGTAAAAGATCTGATAATTATTTGTGCTTGATTTCACATCTTTTGCCCTTGGGATTTGAAATGCTTTTTAAAACTAAAATCTTGGGGAAAATGTATTTTACCTAATGATTGACAGGTAATTACCAATATTATGAGATAGAGGATAGTATAAAAATAAATACCAGTGGTGGTGTAGAGAAGAACTTGTTCAGATTAACTGTATTTGCAAAAGTGATTTTTCATTCCAAAAGGCTGCAAAAATATTCAAAATTTACTTGCTCTTCAGTAAAAGAAAATTTGAAAGTGCTTCCATTAAAATTAATTAGAAAACAATGCTTTGTCTTCCTACAGCTGGCCTCAGGGTGTTTTTAAGATTTTAAATTAAGTTCTAAATATAACTGAATTATATAACTTTTAATCAATGTCAGTTTAACACATTCTCATAGAGCTTTGCTGAAAAAGTGTTAGGCAAACGTAGACACAGTAACAACTAGTTCTAGTTAGAAGGTATTATTCATGGTAATGGACTTTCACTATTTCACAACTCATGACTCAGCTGAATGCAGTGGCAGACACGCACTTGGAATACATGAGCTAATCAGTGAACTAACAGTGCATTCTGTTCTCAGGCAAAAATCTTGCTAAATGAGCGGGAGCTGTTGCAATAGACTACTCTATTCTGCAGGCAGTATGAGTAGTCGATGCTCTATTTTATCATCCCAAAGTACTTCATTGATGGTTTTCACCTGAGAAAGCTGTTGTGGTTGTGGTCATTATTTTCCCTATTTTGTAGATGGAGAAATAGAGCCATAGGAAGCCCAATAGATTTACCCATTGTCATAAAGGACTTAAGGGAAAATCAGGAGTAGGAGCTGGAAGAAAGATTGTTTTATGCCTCTGAGAGAGCTGTCTCTCGACTAATTATGCCAATGATGCTAACTAATCTTATCTGCATAGGGTAACTGTACCAACTTTTCTTCAGATGCTACAGACAGAATTTCTGAAGCTCTGATAACAGTGTAAATATAAAGATACTTTTTAAGAATACTATTTTACACACATTACTTTGTGTCTATATGTTGCCCTTCATCCCATGTGTTGAATGGCATGGAGAATACTTGTTAAAGCACCTATCCAGCATGTCTGAAGTTTATAAACCTCCCAAAGATGTGTAAGAGAGAACTGAAACCCAGAGCTGAGGAGCTCAGATATAATCAGAAAGGGAGGAGCAGGTGTAGATACGTTTGAGGCACTCAGGCTGTTATCAGTACCGTGTTGTTATGCAGCACTGTAATAGTACTACATAATAAAGCCTTACTGTTATACAGCACTGTAAGAATATCATGATAATATACACAATGTAAATAGATATTGTAGCAGAAAAAGTTTGACAGTTTTTTCAAAGGAGCTAGAAACAACATTCAGTAGGTGTGGAACTTAAATTTCTTTCTTGCAGCTTTCATTTAAAATAATGTAAAAATTTAAGAGAACCTGAATTATTTATTTGCATTTTAAAGTATATGAGATTTAGAAGACATTTGTATCTATGTCCAGTATAAATGTGGTGCTTTAGACTGGGTTTTTTTAGCTCAATGATTTGTTCAAGGTCACATACTAATTGCTGGCAGAGCTAAATAAAGAATCTAGGAGTATCTGCTCTAACCAATATATCATACTCATTACTGGTTATTTTTCTACTGACTGGCTCATGGCTTTGGGACACCGTGTCTGGCTGACTGAGTTATTACTTTTAGGTTTTCAGAAATTCATGAATGTTGAATGCTTCAACAAATAACTACCAATCTAGAGAAATAAATGGCAAAGTATCCTTAACCTGCCCTTTCTTTATATAGAATCTCAGATTTATTGCCAATTTTGTTATGATCTTGGCCAAGCTTAATTTTTTTAGTAGATAAAACTATGACTTCATGATAGATTCCAAGAGTTTGGGAGTTAGGCTAGTGTAACATAGGGCTTACGGTGCAGAACTTGGCGTTTTTTTAAGTTTGGGGTTCTTCTGGGGTTTCTTTTAGGAGAGTTTTGAGTAGTGACCTGTGATTTACTGTCATACGTCATGAAAAAAACATGTAGCTGTTTCTTTACAGGGAACATGCCATGTGAAATGTGAAATTGTAGGTAGTTGATCTGACTTGGACGTGATTGCGCTATTAGAAATCTTCTGGTGTTAGTGATTTTTTTTCCTACCTTTTTCTAGCTCTTTGAATGAACTGCTATAAGGAAGCTCTCTAATGTTATGTGAATATAAGGGGAATAATATTTTTTAAATGTTTTTCTGTTAATAAAAATAAAGTTAGATTTTCTTTAGTTAATCTGAATCTAAAATATAATGAATCAAATTATTTTTGATCCTAATAAAGTTTCGCAGCCAAACTGGGAATGAGCAGAGATTTGAAACAGATTTACTGCAGATTATTTCTATGCTAATGTCTCTGTTAAATGAGAAGCACCACCTATGGAAACAGGAAGCATTTCAGAGGCAGTGAAGAGAAAGAGACTCCTCTTTATGCTTCCTTCCCTATGTTTCTAATAACTAAATTCAGTTTCAGTGGAAATTGTGATTTACATTCAAGTGCTTGTAGAAACCGGCAAGCAAATTACATTACAGTAATGCTGTTCAGTTCCAGGCTTTTGTGTCACAAAATTGTCTCTTTGTATATTTTTTCCCGTTGAATTCCTCAGTCTGGAATATTCTTGTCTGGCTCAACAGTACCTTGAGATACACAGTGTGGGAAGCAGTATTGGAAAGTTGGGAGGCTATTTCCCCTAAAATGGTAGAGATTAATGAAAATTGTAGAATATACTTTTAGTAGCACAGAAGGGAAGAATCTACCTTTATTCTGAAAACATCCTTTACGAGCTGAAAATAAGCTTTCCTATTGGCTATTCAGCCATTAATGGAATTGAAAAGGAACATTCTTCCTTTTGCTGTTGGGAAATACAGTAAGTGCTGAAATGGGCAGAGTAGAATAATAAAAAAAGATTTGCTTCTCTTCCTCTCTGCTGGGTATGGCTGTCACAATATGATTATCTGGTGTTTCTTTGTGACTGCAAGTAAGACAAAGTGACTTCCTAGCTGTTAACGGGACTGCCATTGCAGTAGGTCTTTTACAGTCAATCAGTTTTCAGCAAAAGCTAAGAGAATGAAAATAAGAAATGGCTAAAAATTTTGGAGGAAAACCTGCAATTTCTATCCATCACCAGAGGCATCTTAACTGCATGTTTGCAAGCACTAGAAAACTTCAGGAGATTGATTTTGCGCAACATTAATAGCATTAGATGCACCCTGTCTTTGTTCAGATATGTTTCTTTTTTGCACCTTTGTAACGGGAAATAGGTATTTTGGGCTCTGGTCTCAAAAAATCAGAGAGAGGCACATAAAGCACCCCAGGAACCCAGAAAAGCTCATGCTTTTTCCATGAAAGTACATCATCCAAAAGCAGATTGCTTACTGGGGTTATACTTTGGGTCTGAATAAGGTATATATGCATGCAAGGACTTTACACTCAAGTAGAAGTATCAGTTATTTGATAACCTATATTAAAACAGATGGGACAGATAATTATTTGCAACTGGGCAATATGTTGCTGATATTATATTCAGGCTGGGGCTTCTTAGTTCAAGAATGGTATTCACAAATTGGAGAATCTATCATTATGGAGCCTAGAGCATGTGACCTACAAGGAGAAGTTGTGAGAGCTGGGCTTGTTTAATCTAGCAAAATTGAGACCTAAAGGGATCAGGCAGTTTGCAACTCTGTGAAGAAGAGTTGCAAAGCCAGAACCTCTTTTACATAGAGGCAGAGAGTAAAGCAACGACCAGTAGCTACAAGATCACGCTGGAAGGATTGATAGTGCACATTTGAGAAAACTTGCTCAGTAAGATGGTACAGGAGTGTTGTAATGGGCTCCTTGGAGAGCCTGGAGGTTTTAAAGACTTACAAGGATACATACAAGGAGCCATACAAGGATTATCTGATTTAATACTGCTTCACCAAGAGGTTATCCTTTACATAAGATAATTTGTAAGAGAGAAGGAGTCTTCTTAGTGGTTGTGTATAAAAGAAAAAAAAAGGCAGAAAGTAAAAATGTTACAAAGGGGATGATATCATATGTCTGGATTTACTTTATTCCCTTCTCTTCTCTATTTTCTTGTAAATGAATATGGTATTTTGCTTACCCTTAAGCATATAAAAACATTATAAAAGAGTGAATTGGTAGTAAAATATTTACTGAGTGGCAAGGTCGTAATTTCTTTGTTTATGCAGTGTCAGATAATATTAATCTAAATTTGAAGAAGGAACTGCTTATTACAAACTTTCAATCAATAATATTGGTTGAAAAACTAATCCACGTAGTAGATATTAACCATTGCTGAATGTCTTCTTTAGAAACAACCTGTAGAGTATTGAGAAAGTGAGGTTAAATTATAACCTGAATTTATCACAGCATTGCAGAACCTGAATTACTATGTGTTGAACTGAAGAGACAATACTCCCAACATTCTGATCTTGACTGTATATACTGAAATTATCTTAAGTCCTGCAACTAACAAGTTCACCAGACATTGTTATCAATGGGCATTCATTTTTGTCCTCATCAGAAGACAGGTGGGAAGATATACAGCATTCTTTTAACCTCTGAATCCAGCCTTATAATGCTAATCTGTAATTCATTAACTGCTTTTTTTATCTGACAATTCAGTTACCGGCTCCCCAACTGTTCAAATTAGATGCTACTGGATAAACAAGTAAAAGGTTCCCTGTATTTTTAACGAGTTGTCTATATTCAGCAGTTTGGGCTTGTCCTACACGAATCTGCACATACCTCAAAAGAGAATCCTTTTCATGTTACTTCCACAGTGAATGAATTCTTAATCATTAGATTCAATAAATATAATAGTATAAGTTAGGTCTGTTTTCTAGATGTAATTTTTACTGTATTTGAATGAATTTCTTCATTCTTTCTCTCACATGAAACAGCATTAGGATATGATCAAAGTCCTTTTGTGGGGACAAATACAATGTCAAACTCCTTCCCTCAACCCACACCTCCGCTGTCTGATCAGGTAACAGGCTCAGTGCTTTCATCTGAATTACAGATGCATTGGTTAAATGATCCAAGCTAACTGAAAATCTAGTCTCTCCCATGTGTGAAGAGAAAATGGAAGCATGTCATCTGTGTTAGACTCATCATAAATTTGATTTTTCAATTGGATTGCTCTAGATTTGACAGATGGTCTTGTTTTGTCATTTATTTAAACAGTATTATGGTTTAAAAATTTGAATATACAGATTTTATTTTTTTTAAAGAATTATTCTAACTTTTGCTTTCAATTTGTCATCCTTCAGATCTGCATTTAGTAGCACTTAACAATGCAAAAAATCAATATATTATTTTAGAAATTATATGAGCTTTGGGTTGCAAGAAGTCATAGCTCTAACTAGAACATTATTTACTGGGTCACAAGCATAAAAGTTAATGTACCAGAGCTCCTATCTTTCTCTGGATGGATTGTAACTGTAATGAACCTTAACTGATTTCTATTCATCTGGCTTTTAACTGCTGAGATTTGCAAAGAGAATTAAAAATAAGACCCTGTATGTGGTCATCTTTTCTCCTTTCATTTTAGGTAATACTTTGAATTACACATTTCTGTTTAACCAGATATTCTGGCCATGAACAAAAATTTCAGTAGCCTCCAAAGTGGCATCATGTTGACATACAATGCAAAGAAAATAAAAATGAACTACCACGTCATGATGTGTTAAGAATAGGAGGACTCAAAACTATTATTGCTTTTGGTAGTTCAGTGCATATGAGTTTACTAGTTCAGTATGACTGGCTGCCTAAGTAAGAAAACAGAAAATAATTAGTAATTTGAGTGGCTTAAATCTGAATATTGATTACATAGTCTCTGTTGTGTATTTGCAGCTCCATGGAAAACCACACTTGAGTTACTGAGCCATGTTTATATTTGCATTTATGAACATAAGATGTAAAAATTTCGGAGGGTGTGCCCTAAGGTGATTTGTCCCTCAGTAAGTTAAGCCACTGATCCTTTTCCAGACAACTGTGAAGTAATTTTTGGGTCCTTCTCTCCAAATACAAGAAAGTACTCTAGGACAGCATTTGGAGAGCTGTGAGTACTTGGACATCATCATCTCTGCTTTCACAGTCTGTAGGCTACTAAATTCTTGTGTGCAAGATGTGTAAGCATCTTTCAGTTTTACCTTCTGAGTCAACTTGAGTGTAAAGAAACCCTGAAGTGAGGCAAAAGGATATTGTTAAGAGCAGATGTATCTTAGGAACAATGCCAAAGTGATAGTACCAAATTGCATGTAAATCAAATCAAGCTTCATTGTGAGTCAGTATGGTTATACAGGTGTGAAAGTTTCTGGAAGTGACACTGAGAGTTTTGGTCTGTCTTGGTCCCAGAAGGTTGAGGTAGCTGTTGCACAAGGTCTGTATTTTTCCGTGCCAGTCCTCGTGATACTTCTGTGTGCTGCCATACTTCAAGTCATATGTTAAGAAAAAAGAAAAAATTACTATAGATTTAAGAATAATTTATCTTGAATCCTCTCAAGCAAAATACTAAAATGCTTAGACATGTTTTGGGTCTTCTTCTCAAGAAAATAAGAGAGGCTGAGACATTAAAAAAATTACTTTGAGCAGTAATTCATATTTTTGAGCCAATTCCTGACAAAAAATACCTTTATTTTATATGCAGTGCATATAACACTGTATCAGTTTTCCCTTATGATTGGTGTTTTGGTGACTGATCTTTATTGATATAATTATTTTGAGATGTCTTGGGTAGTTTTTCCATTTCTTTGTGTCCATTGCTCATTCCATTTAACTTAGCATGATATTTACCTTTTAATAGTTCTGCAAAAGTATATGCAGAGTATACTCTCTTACATGGACAGTAGTAAAGCCAAATCAGTAGTTTTTAATCTGGAATTAATGAAATGATTAATGTCTGCGAGTGCTAAATAATTGAGAGAGTCATGTATTAGAACTAATTTTTTCTTTGTTTCCTGATGTATTTAGACTTTCTCCAAGCACTTCAGTCTATCATTCTGAAGATCCACATAATGTAATGTAACTAGATCAAGAGAACTAAACAGAAAAGGTAGGGAAAGCAGTCATCTGTGTCAGCCTTCCATTTATGCTCCCTTCTCCTAGTCTGGCCATGAGTTCTTTCAGGTCCTCGAAGATGAGCAGATTTAGATCATTTCAGAGTGGATGAATGTGGACCATGACTTTGGAATTTTCCGGTTAGCATCCTGGTATACAGGTCATAGATATTAGTTATTGTTGCATTTACTGAGAGTGTATTATTACATGAAGTCACTAAGAATATACCTTTTGTTGATAATATAGCAGAGTTTCTTCTGACTTTTTTTTTTCATCAGTGAAATTGTTTATGTTATTAATGTCATTTTTGAGGATTGCCTTTTGAGGAATGCTGTAACACCGAACTATTGTGTCACAACATTGCCCTTTTTGTTTAAAGAAAAGAAAGAGCTGGTGGGCTCCCAGCCAAATCTAGCATTCTCAAATTCACAATCCTCTCTTCCTTACTTCTCTAACAGAGTCAAAGGTTCAGTTTTTAAAGAACTTTTGCAGAAGAGAAATGTTTAAACAAAACATAGATGTTTATAGTTAATTGCTAATCTGCACCTGAGAAAAGTTGATATCATGGGCGTTTCACCTCTTTGCAAAGTTGTGTCACAGTGACAAAAATAAGATAGAGGGTGATGAATTTATCAGTATGACAAGTAGAATACAATTTTTTTAGTATTTTTATGTCACTCACCATGTAAAACAAGTTGCTGGGGATTCTAAGGAGAGTTTTGTTCTATATAGCGAGGAAATAAAGACTGAGCCAGATTTTTAAGAAAGATAAATGGGCATGGGTCAATCAACGTCAGTGGATTTTCAGTGATTCACTCAAAGTCTGTGAATCATTATCTGTACAAAACAACTCATCCCTCTGAAGTAACTTTAGTCTCTGCTTAAAAGCTGAGCAGACGCCTATGCTTGTAATTAGAATGTTAAGTCTAAACTCACCAGAGCTGCTGATTTTGAACTTATCTCTCTGCTAGGAGATAAAAACACTCACAGAAGCAATGAGCATTGTCAATAGGAAATAATATTTTTCCTATGTAAGCACAATGTTGCATTTCAAATGAATGTGGATGCTACACATTCCCTATAGCAGGAGAGGTGAAAAAAACAGACAACACTGGAACAACTTCTGGAGGCGACCTTATATGTGTGAAAGCCTAGGTTTACCTCTGTGATCAAGCAGACTGCTTAGGGAACAAGGAATTAGTAAAGGCAGTTTTCATTTGATTTCTCAGATAGCAGATTTGACCTGTAAAACATTTGTATCATTCATCTACTCGTTTCAGTTATTGTTGAACAATATTAATGGCTGAACGGTAGTGTTGAACATGCCTTTTCAATACACTTGAAGCATGCGTATAGCTTTTCATCAGGGAATGGCAAAACCAATCTCACTGTAGGATTTGAGATCATACTGAAAGCAGGGAATTTAAGGCTGCCTGTAGTTTCAGGAGGCTGTAGAATAGCCATTGCTATTTACCTTCCTATTGCTAAGTTTGGAGCAGGCCTTTTTCACACGGCTGCCAAGTCTCCCAGTGAAAGAATGTTCAGTGATATTAACCTTGAGTGCCTGATAGCAGCTGCCACAGGGAGACCAAGAAGGGTTTGTAAATGCTAATGCCTAAAATCCATCCAGAATCATGACACTTTATTAAGGAAAAATATAATTTGTACATATTATCAAAAATACCAGAAGTATGTTTTACTTAGGTATATTGATAGCAAAAAGTCTTGCATCAGGGTTATGAAAAAGTGTCAGAGTAACACCAACAGCATGTTTATAAAAGGAATATTCCTCAGCATTTATTTAGTGTTTGATGGTCTCTTTATATTTAGTATACTCCCATGTTGTCCATGTAACTTTACCTACTGGCATATTATTATTTTCTATTGTATAGGGAGTGCAAAACAAACACTAAATTGTCAGTGAACATGTTGTTTGTTTAGTCCATCTTGTTACTTTCTTATTCCGTATGGTCTATATGGTTTAAAAGTCTGGTAAATATACCCTTTAATTCATTATTTTTTGCCATTGAATCTTGATTTGGGGGTTGGATTAAAGCACTGGAAATATGGGGGGGATACAGGCATTGCAATTAGCAATTTTTCTCAGCAACAATGGCAACGTTCTTGCTAAATGATTTGTTATGTTTTTAATTAATGGATTATATCTGAAATAAAGTATTCAACTTTGCATATTTCTAATTTGTTCAAATTATAGTCATATCATTATGTTCAAATCACAGTACCAAAAATGTGGTTTTGCTACAGGATAATTAACCAATGACTTTGAAATATGCAAGCAGGGAGTCTCATTTAGATAGACAGCACAAGAAATAAGAGGAGCTAGTGATGCATTCCATTGCATTCTTATCTTTTGAAAACAAAGCTTCAATTTGCTTTGTTCTTGATTGCATTATTCCATGACAGATTTTGTGATCTATAGTTATCTTACATTGCTGCAACATTGAAACTCTTCACCCTTTAACATGCGCTCCTGAACTAATTGCTTTGAAGTTCCCAAAGGAATTACTCCAGTGAAAAATAAATAACTAGCAAGACAAGTTCAGTGATATGAATAGTAAGAATAATGAGTTGTGTATACTATGTCTTGCAATATTCCAGCCAAATTATTATATATTGAAATATTTATATAGAGAAAGGGTCGTTTTGTATCTTTATTTTTCCTTATTTCAGTTTTTGCACAAAGAGAGGCTAGAATATGGTTTTCAGTGAATTGCCAAATGACACAGCAATGATGCAGTAGTGCTTCTCATAGTAAAACTGCTAGAGGTAAAAGGTTGCTTTTCCTACATTCATTTTCAGATCCACCTCTTTTCTATGGGTATCCATCTTTTCTACATCAGTAGTACTTTTTAGACCTTTAAAGAAGTGTATATAATGTGTAACAACTTTAAAGGGGTATACTCTTCTTTGTTAATGATTTTGTCATACTAAATGATTTAATTAGTTTTCTTAAATGTACTTCTAATACAAGCACATGTGATTGTAAACCTAAGGCATATAGTCAGACTGCACTACAGCATGTTAGCACATATAATATTTACACTAATAGGAACAAAGATGTAATCAGAAAACACGGTGCCCTTAGCTTCTATCTTAATCTCTCATCCTTCCAAACATCTATCCCATTTGATAAAAACAAAATAATGTTTCCATGCATTTAGAGATAAATGGCATCTTTCCTGGACTTCAGATGCCATATATACAGTCCACTCTGTGTATTAATTGCCCTACCAATAGAATGAAATTTATGAAAATAAAAAAAATGACCAGAGAGCTACATTAGTTTTAAATCACTCTCTCGTTTTCTCTTTTTTTCTGATGAGGTGCAGATTTTAGATCATATTGAAATTTGTTCTCACAATATTTCTTGTGCATAGGAGAGAAGTAAATTTGAACCACAAAGTGCATATGAGGAAATTATCTGGTTCCATCCATAACACTCATTGTATTTCCTTTACCTTATGGTCTACACATATTAATTTTTTTTTCTATTTTTTTTTCCTCCCCACTCACTGGCTTTCTTTCCTGCATCACTGCTGTGTAACTTACTGACAATATCACTAAATATTTACTTTAGAAGACTCATACTGTTTGCCTGAAACAGCCATGTAGCAAGGGGAAAGCTTACCCATTCAAGTGAACCTTGGAGATAAGTGAACTATTTCTGACTTTGGAAAACCAGTTTGCAGTACACTCTTGTCAGGTATTTGAACTATATTACATATGGATACATTTTAGGAAATGTTTGAATGGAAGACTGTATGTATGAATACTTTATAATTTCAGGAGCTCTCTATGATAGTACTGGACTGTACAAAAGTGTAATTTATTGGCATTTCTGAATTCAACTACTGAATTTGCACTGGTAACTTCTCTTCCCCTATTCTGTTCCCTGTTTTTCTTTTCAATCCTTGCTCAAGTTTTCTTTCAATTTTTCTATTGAAATTGTTTTTATACTACAGCTTTTCTTTCTGATAACCCTCACCTAAGTCAATGGGAGGATGCAAGATAGAAAGTTATTCCTCATTAAAAGCATTTAAACAATTTTCCCATTCCTAATGTCAACTGATATGGAGTATGCTCACATAAATCTATAAAAGGTAGCTTATGATTTAATAAATGTATTCCAAACCATTGATAGACTAGATTAGAAACAGGAGTTGGCAAGGAAGTGTTAAAAATCTATAAATGTCTACATGCTGCTTAAAGACAGTTAATGTCTGTGCAAAGTTTCACAAGATGATTGCTAGCATGATACAAATATTACAAGAGTACATTTCACCGGTGGACGGATATAGATAATAGTCTTAGGTCTGAGCTGACCTTCTAACTTAATTTTATCATACATGATGTATTTTTATCAAGTAAGAGTTTGCTTGAACATACTTAAAGGGTGCACAGAATCTATGGCTTTTGTAATCTAGAAATAATTTCTTTTTATTTTGGTCTAATTGTAGTTGCACAAATGGTAAGGAAAGTGTTCTATTAAACCCAACAGAGAGCTCAGGCACAGTCTTCATTAAAGTGGTACAAAGACCACACCATCTGCTACAACTAGTCCCAGCTCTCACTGGGTTTGTTTGCTCAGTAGTTCCTGCTGGCTGAAGCCACCTGTTCACTTAATTACAAACACATTCTTAAAATACTGCGTACTACAAACACTGTGTCTCTCAAGAGGTGGGTTCTTAGGCAAAGAAGCAAGTACCAAGTTAGGAAAAACTTTATGTCAAGTTTGGGAAACTGAATAAATGAAAGGAGGAAATAAGATGTAACTTTCAGAAAATACTTAACTAAATTTTGTTTTCTTGTGGGTAGAAGATGGCGTGTTTACTTCTTCCTCTTTTTCAGCAGTACTAGTTTTATTTGGCCTACTGAACTCAGTTTAGATAGTTCTGCATTTCACTAGAATGAAGAAGAGAAAGTTGTGACCTTGCAAATAAAATAAGAGCAAGTACAGGTCTTAATGTTTTACTGTCATTGTAAATCAAGATAAAATGAAAGCAGAAGTTGCATTTGACACTTGCATTGCAAAGTAGAAGTAAAAGTTCTCAAATCTGATCTAAAACATTCTTTCCTGCAAATCAAAATGTGAACAATGTTTTCAGCAGACTATACTGCAAAAGGGAATTATGCCTCATTAGAATAATTGTCACTTACTACTACAAAAACCAAGCCTGCATGAACTGTGAACTTCACATGCATTTCAGTCTCTGCAGAAAAGATGTAAGTTCTACTTGGTTTTCTTTTCCACAGGCCAACTACCTGAAAGCAAGTAATAGCGATAATTTATCCACCCATTTTACTGGGAAAACTGAGTCACAAGGGAATTTAAGATCACAAAAGAGAATAGTGACATGAAGTGCTAGGCATTGGAAATCAGTTTCTGTTCCACTTGGGACGTGTGTATTTCACATCTGGTTTTGTTGATTTCCTTCTTACTGGAGGCCTCAGTAACTATGTAATTGTTCTAGTTTTCTAACTGCATAACTGCAGGATTTGGTCCACTGAGTTCAGTGGACCCCTGATCCCCAAAAGGGATCAGGATTACTTGAACTGTGTATAATAAATAGATCGGTGTTCATCTCTGCTTTGTTTTATGAAATTTATGGTTTTACCATTGTTTGGTAGGATTTGTAGGGTAGACTTACCTTAAACAAGCTTGTGCAATCTTTCCCAGCTGAAATTGTGCAACCCAACAGCAACCTCTGAAAAGAAAAGAACTTTAAAAAAATGTGTTCTTCAGATTTGTTTTGCATAACTGTAGGACTAGATCATTATTGCATTAAGAAATAAATGCTAATTTTTTTATAGTGTTGAAATAGATCAGTAAATGTTAGACCTGCAGGGTGTGTCTCTATGTAACTTTATTGCTTGCTTTTACACTAGCAATCTTAATGAATTGGTTAATTACTTAATGGGACTTGAAGATAATAAACCTTCACTAAGAGACCAATATTAATTATGACTATTATCAAGTATTATTCATTTACTGCAGGAAGGACAGGATCATGGCTGCTGGTACAGAAGATATTGTAGAATTCACAGTATATCTTAATTTTGTCCTCTGTTTAACTCAGGGCGGTTTCTGGCTGTGATGAGGGATAAAGAGTTGAATCGCATAAGTGAATTATTCCCTATTGGAAACTCAACAGTGTATACAATACTTCATGACCAGTCTTATTTCTCTCTCTAATCTCTCCTGGTACTGTGCTCTCATGATGTTGCCAGCCTTGAATTATTTCTTGCCTTCTGTAATTACCTATCCTATTATATCCAGTTTCCTTTCCAGTCATGCTGTAGTTATTATTCTTGCTGTAGTTATTATTCTCTTTAACCCTGCAAACTCCCTTTGGGGTCTACCTTAATTTTGGCAGTTCTAGGGCTGTACATTCTTCATCTCCTGATTTCACTGGTAAATCAGATGTCAATGAAATTCAGTGTAACAGGTCAAGAAGAGACAGATTACCAATTATCCTTTGGGTTTCTGAACTGTGGGCTTGTATTTCTGTGAACTGTATGTGTGTAGTTCTGCTTTTTACTTTGGCCAATGTGTATATATCCAGCCACAGCATATAACTTAATGAGTCGGGCCACAGACGCAGATGAGGAAGGATGTGGACCCTGTCTTTCAGTGAACCAAAGAAACAGTCCAGTCAGTTAACATACTGTGAATTTGTAACTATTTAACCAATCAGTTCTATAACGTCTTTCTTTCACAGCATTGTAATAAAGATCAGAAAATGTGCTTTGAGTATTCAGCTCTGAGCAATTCAGGAATCAGTAATAGATTGCTCTTACTAAGATGCATTCAGATATGGACCAAATTCTTCTGAAGGTCTGGAACAGAGCAGGGTTAGTTTCTAAGGGAAGTTAGAGTGTAGAAGCTACTGACTGTAGAGACTGAAGTGTAAGAAAAGGTGGCAGAAAAAAATAATTAAACTGTATTTTTATGTACTTTTACTGGGATGTGTATGTGTTCCTCTTCATATTTCTTTTTTCAAAATTGTATTCAGGGTATAAATTCAAAACGTAAGATAAAAACCTTGTTAATGGAAGAACCACGGGTTAAATAATATTCAAAGGCTTCCATGATTTTTTTCCCCAACTGATTTAAATGATTGTTTGACTAATTCTGTGGTTGACAAATACCTTTAGTCGTGTTCATTATACTAGAAAATTGACAAGTACCTTTTACACATAGAATAAGTTGGAACTTTGGTGTTGTTTCTCTTTAAATGCTGTCAAATAGGGGTGAATTCTAACAAAGAGGTAAATGTATCTGAATAATATTACTTCTGTCAAGTTGATATAGCAGTTGCCATGGTAAACATACATTGTACATAAGTACTTAAATAAATAGTTGTATATTTAGAATGGTAACAAGCTGTTAACCAAGATTTAGACACTGATAAACAATACCCTGTAGAGAATCCTAGTGCTTTCAACTGCCTATATATCTATTCAATTAGCAAACTTACAATTAAATAAAACCAAATTGTTCCAGTCTTTAATTGGAGGCTGAAGAAGCAGGCGAAGAAGAAAGAATAACGATAAGAAAGGATCATACGAAGTTTTAAGAGAGAAAGCAAGTCTTCTGAATAGCTCACCATCACAATGTGAGTCTGCCTCTGAGACTGTGGGCATTAAAGTGGAAAATAAAATTCTGTATGAGTCGCAAACCCAAATGTTTTGATGATGAGCTAAATCAAGTATTTCAACACAAATCATTATAATCTTTTCAAAATAATAGACCTTGAATGTTTTTGTTAGCCCCAAAAGAAGATTAAGTGCATCTCTGTTTAGATTATGGGAAAGGCAGAAGGTGATGGTAGACTGAAAACAGAAAGGATTTGGGCTAAAAATAAGCAAACGAAAAGAATTATTTTGATGCTACATCACAACATTTAAAAATAGTAGATTTTGAAGTTATTCATGAACATAAGTATTCTTGTATTCTGTGTTTAAATATGATAAATTGCTTGTGCAAAGCCAGTCAGGGATTCTAGTATTTTTTAGGTGTCTTTTGATTTTAACTGTACTTAGCTGCTCAGAGATTCTTTTCCTCTTCCCTTTAAATCATCCTCCAGGCTTATCCTAAGGCAGTTCAGTTTTGTACCTCGTTACTTCTCACATTTAGCCATGGTGTAATAAGGAATGATTCATATTAACAGCTTGTTAAAATAACTTATCCCACTTCCGCTGTCAGCAGTCCTGCTGTTAGACCAGTAGCCCCAACTAAGTAGTTACTTGCTTTCCTGCCAAGAACTTACCAGTGGTTTTCTGTGCGAGTGATAATATGGCCCGTGTGTCCTTATGCTCTATTTATGATTTAAATTATCCCATGTGCTTCTAATGAATTAATCTGATAGTTAATGATCATCCATGCTGTATTACTCTCACCAGTTCAGTTACATTTTTTTTGTGATTTTATGTGGTCACTCATGGAAACTATCACTGAACCTTTTATTTTCTTTAAAAGAAGTTTTCTGTAGCAAGAAGCAGTAATTGTTATTCAGGCAATAGGTAATTGGTTCAAGATCAATGTCTGATGATAGATCCTGCTTCACCTGCAGCAGTCTTATTTGGGAATGATCTAGTCACAAGCTAGTGACATCAGTACAGTGCATAGAGGTTGGTCATTGTCTGGGGCCCTGGAGCCACTTGGGAATCCCCATGGAGACTGGCACAGCTGTCCATAGTCTTCCACCAAAGGAACAGGGCAAGCTATCAGGAAAAGCTGTGGGCAGCCCCCAGTTATCAGACGTGAAGAAGGGGCAGGGCTGAGGTCAAGTCTGGATAGAGGTCAGGAGCCTGGTGACCATGATCAGAGTAAAACAAACCCTTTACTGTCAGCCATGACCATACTGAGGGGACAGGGCTGAGGTCAGATGGAGACATCAGCCCATGGGCTGGGGTATGGATTAACAGGGTCCATGGCCCAATATAAGGCTGTAGCTCAGGTGGGGCTAAGGTCAAGAGCCTCAGCTGAAAGCACCTCCCACGGTCTTAGCAACCCTGTTTGGTTTAGTTTTCTTTAACAGAGAATATATAAATACCAACTCAAACCCATTCAACTGTTGGAGCGTTTTGTTTTATTTGCACCAGCCATTTTCTGTCTTTTAAATTTTGCCCACTTCAGGACAAATTTAGATCTCTATCTTAAAGACAGTTGAAGTTCCCTAGAATAGTTTGTAAGGAATTTGACCAAAAACTTGATAGCCATAAATGCCACCAAAAACTACCTGCCTCTATGTACTTAGCATTACACCTGATGAATGGCTTGGGGAAATAAATAAGTTGTCACTAAATAACAATAAACTAATTAATTACTGTTTGTGTTTTCTTGCTAGGACATAAGAAACTCATTTAGCGCTGCCATTACTTGTTGGGTAAATATATTCTGAGAATAATAAATGTATAAGATTATTCATTGTTCAGAGTAAATACATGATTAGTAGTTGTCAAAATGCATATTCTTGACAACAATAGGGCCTAGCAGCTGCTTTGCTGCACTGTGCCAAGACTTGCTCAGGAACTCCTCAGTTCATGGACCAGTGAAGCAATAGACAATAACAATTCCCTTGCTGCCATTACATTTTGCAGAGTCGCTGTGGATGCCAGGTGTCACTGACATGTGAAACACTAATAGTTCTTTGGCAGACTTTAAAGAAATAGCTGAAAATCCAGCAAACATAGCAATTGCATGCTGAGAGGGGTGTTCCAGTGCAAATCTGAACTGATTGCAGTGAAATTAAATAATGTGTAAAATTGGCTTCTACTTGGAAGCCACACTTGGAAGATAGTGTTTTTCATTTATCAGGCTTTTTAATATGTGGTTTAGAGCTCTTAGATATCTTATCTTTGGGTTTTTTGCATACTTTGTGGCTTAATGTATATCAACTGATATAAAAATTCAAATTCAATGGGTAATATTCAGTGGGAAAAAAACCCTAATGCAGGTATAACATGGAGGACTCATGAAGAGGCTTTACTGAACTGTGCTGCTCAGTTCTAGGAACAGTTACAGTTCAAATGGAAGTGTCTACAGCTATTAAAAGCAGTCTTGGAAAGTAAGTCTGGTTACTTCTGCTAGTAGTGCGTGAACCATCAATACTAGAGAGGGTTCCCTCAGCTTTAATTTCTCTAAGGTATTGCTGTCTGTTACCAGGGCAGAGGAACAAGGACACCTGATAGTTACAGAGGAACTAGCACTCTGATCGAGCAACCTTTCCACGAAGAAATAACTTAGTTTGGTAGATAAGGTACTAGCAAGGGCTTTTTAAAGGATAATGATTCTGGATTTGGGCATTTAAACCCATCCAGTGACTGCTTTTAGTATGTCAGGATTTTATTGTTATGGTGCCTTATAGGAATTAAGGTGTTACATAAAGCGTACCCCTTTCAGAAAAAATAGAGATACTTTGAACAAACTTGTATCAGTAATTATACCTTTCTTTATTGAGAGGAATGAGGATGCAAAAATTACTCTACCTTTTGTTTTTGTAACATTTAATTTTTTCCATGCAAATAGTAGAAAGGAACAAAAACAGTTTGAAAGGGCTTCAAAAGTCTTAACATACCATCGAAGAAGGTTTTGGTGTTAAAGAAGGTAAATTGAAAAGAAAGAGAAAGAGAAGCTTCAGTTAAATCTTCCACTTTAGGTATGAGTTTTAGGTTTTTGACCTAATAAGTGTGATTTGTTTTGAAGATCTGCGGTTCCACTATTTGCTTTCTCTTTTGCTAATTTACCAAAATAAAAATATCCTGTGTATTCTGCACTCCAGGTTTAGCAACAAAGCTGTTTTAGAATGATAAAATGATAAACTCCTTTGCTAACTCATGGCATATTTTAACATATTGAAAAACAGTATATTTTTTTTTGCACCGAGTCCGAAATTGCATTTTTTAGGTGGAAAATATTTTCTAAATTTCAAATTCAAAGGTCTAAACCATTTTAAATAGTGGGGGTTTTATTTAAATGCACAAGATTGCTTTATGTAGACTCCTGTGTTCCAAGCTAAATTTTAACTTGAAGAAATCTTACGCAGTTGTTATATATTAATACTTCTGAAAACAGATATAAAATAGAAATACTAATAACTGTGTGTCTAAGCCATCAGATAGAAGTGATTTTAGCATTCTTTCATTTTCCAGATATGTTATCAGGAATTCTTAGCAAATCTCAGAGTTGCAAAGGCCATTTCATTGCTTTAGCAACAGCTGTCTTTACAGTCATCTAATGTCAATAACTTCATTTCTTTGTTGTAATTCTAATTACGTGAACTTATTATATATAGTATATGCATAAGTGATATGTAAGAGTATTAACACAGTTCTTTTCTCAGTTCTAATATTTGAATACATGATTTATCATTTCTCTTCCTTTTTGTTAATTTTTCTTACATCCTATGCGAATGTCATGATTCTTAAAATATCAAGTTGCTTAAAAACTGCCCTGAGCCTAAAACACAGCTGTGGCTCCTGGTAACTCACCACCTTAACCCATAAAAGTTAACATCATCTGGCAAAATGAGTTCCTGTTACCTCTTGGGCAATCAACAGAAATTTTTATAGACAAAATATGTTCCAGTGTTAATTAGAGTTCCATCCCAACGGAGATCAAGGTGACTCATATGCCACTATATAATATATATATATTCTTTTAATTTACTCCTTTTGGTTTGTTACGAGTTCAGTTACTAAAGGAATTAATGATATCTTAAGCATGAAGCTGACAAAACCACTGCAGCTGATAAGCACTTTAAATTGTGTCAGTACTCTTACATCAGAGAACAGTAATAATGTCCCGTATATACAACTATCTCTCCCTAAAGCACCTCACTTCATTAAAACTTAGACAGTAGACCTAGCATTAAGTTGGTGCTTTATAATTAGAATTTCTGAAAGGAGAATTCAGTGAGAAAAATGAGAAAAGGATTTATTTTGCATATGTTGTGGCTCAGCTGCAAACTGAGGATACCTGTTTAGAGTATCAAACTCTGTAACAATGTATCATAAATACATAAACCCAAGACAATTCACTTTGATTCGTTAGGGGTGTCTAAAGAAATGAAAGTCAAGAGGGCTGGTCAAATGCAGGATTTTGAAACAGTCAAATGATTCCTGTGGGATAAGCTAGCCGTAATGATCATATAGCAACAACAGTGTATACATTTCCTCCAGAATACCTAAGTGCATCTGGTCCTTTCAGCGTGTGTTAACAAAACTCCTGGTGCTGTGACAATGAAAAAGAGATACAGGTTTGAGAAACTGTCTGGGAGAGAAAGGGAAACCAGAGTATTGTGGTGTTGGTATGTCTAGCAAGGGTAGAGAAAAGGAAATTGTTTTCAGGGTTGGCTGATAGGAAAACAACATTTTAGGATGCTGTTTCTCGAATTGAGAAGTTTGGAAAAAAATCCTAAAAATAATTAAACAGTAGTCGGAGTATGGAACATAGGTATAGGAGATAAAAGTGAAATGTTTACTTCTCCAAGTCAAGTTATATGTTGTAACTCCAAATTTTATATTTACTGACTGTTTGAATGTCGATGTTTTTCCTGGAGAGCTGTTCTTTCTTCTGCACCTCTGCAACTGCTGGGGCACAGGAATATTAGTTAGAGGGCAATATATGGAAGAGAATATGTATATTAAAGTGACACAGCAGATGTAAGGAGAAGATCAGAGGTAAAATGGAGACAAGATATTTGGTTTCCTTCTGACAAATGTCATGCAGTGCAATGCAGAGATACTCAAGTTAATGTAGATATATCCTGATAAACCTAGGCTAATTACATTGCTGAAAATCTTGGCACTTAGCCTAGAACAGAAAAAGATGCTTAATCTGTGGGTGATTCTGTTGTTTTGGAACAGGAAGGTATTGTCTATTGTGAAAGTATTCAAAAATTGTCATTTTTTGCAAAGTAATTTTGTAAATAGCAGGAGGGTAAAATACTGGTCTCTGAAAATTTTGTTTACTGTGGTGAACTGGGACAATTATTGTTTGCATACTGCATTACCATCTAAGAGTAATGGCATATTTACTACACTGATACTAAAAGCAAACACTTTAATATTTGTAGTTATAGTTTCAAATTTTGCCTTTCTTTTTCCTAAGGCACCATAGAAAAAAGATGAAAATTAAAAAAAGTATTGCTTTATAAAAAATTGAAAGTGTTGTAAATTACAAGTATTGCTGGAGTTCCCTTGAATTATTCAGTGATTTTTTAAGGTTTTATGCTCTGTGTACAAGTGTCTATGTTTATTTGATCTATTATTTTTATATAGTTGTCTGACACTTCTTTATGAAAAAGAATAAAAGATGTGAAGCTCATCCACGATGTCAAATTTTTATCATGTCCAAACATTTTATGGTTCTGCATGTTTCAGATCAAAGAATGCTAGATTTTCTTTTTATTTAATTTAATCAAACCAAGAGTAACAGTATTTTAGAATATGTTTTACATATACAGATGTTTGGCAAGTGAAGTGGGAAGTTATATTGTTAGTTTTAGCAAAATGTTTATTGTCTAAAAATATTCTGGGTGGATAGGTTTTTTTTAGAATTTGGTTTTCTCTTGAGTAAAGAAGTAGTAGCAAAGTGCACGTGGGAAATCTTGTTTCGCTGCTACATTGACATGGCAACTAGTAGCCTATTCCAGGAAGACCAGTAGTAAAGGATGTTAATTTGAGTTTTTAGCAATACAGACTAATAAACGGTTTTCTTTTTAACCTCAATAGTTACAGTTAGTTATAGCCATTAATGCTTTTGATTCCAGCTGGTGATGTCTTTATTTTGTTTGCTCCTTGTAGCTTAAGATGTTATGACTGTGCAGTGTAGTCTTTAGTTTATACCAGCTGAGGGTCTGGTGCTGTAATTTTGTCATTATACTCATAAAGCTAATGATATACTAGCAGCGACCTTGAACAGTTTTTCCTGTGTTGAGTTTTACCAAGTTTTGAAATACATCTTTATTTGCAGGAAGTATTTGCATTATCTTGGGATGTGGAATCAGTGTCTATTGTATTCAGGGAATACAGTATCTATTGCATTAAATTACATAAACTTAGATTGTATATGGAATTGGTTAGAAAATCTGTATGCTTTCTAACAGTGGGCAGGAAGGCATTTTCATTGGTGTTTACATTTTTGGACTATTTCTGGAAATATCTTACCTCTGCTATACCTTTTATATGCTTTCATGCGTCTTGCTCCTGCCTGCGTAACAGCAAATGTACAGCTTTTCATTTGGTGTGAAAATATACATGCCTCAAACACTTCCTCAAGGAAAATTCCTGGAGATTCGAGTTCTTAGCTTGCCATAGATTAGATAGCCTTTTCCCAGTTTATCACATAGAGAAACATTTCTGAAATATCTTATTTATAAAGAAAGTGTCTGAGACTGCTCAGTTAGGGGGAAATATGTCACTTGCTTTTAGGTCCAATAAAGGTGTATTCTTTTGGGAGTGCAACAGAAGAAATGGCAAATAGATTGACTATATGCACTTGCAAGAAAAACTGTCAGGAGCAGACGTGTTACACAGTGCTCTACTATCCCTTGTGAGAGACAAAGAACTGTGTTGGAGAAATATTGAGTCAACATTGCTACTAGCAAACCTGATATGTGACAGTTTTCCAGCTTCTGTTATAGCCCTGAAAAAATATCTTGTTGTTTAATGGTAATGCATGAATTGAATTTTATGGCACATATGCATAGGTTAGTAGGGAAATATTCATATTTCACATTTCTAGGGACCAACTACATATATTTTTTAGAGATTCAAGCTTTGTAGCATGATCCCTCTGTGATCCTCCCGCTGTAAAGACCATTAGTGTTCCAGGAGCGTTACTTCTGTTACTTCTTTTTGTCAGTTGAGCTTAACTGTCTCATGGAAGTAGAGATTTCTTTCTGCATCCTATCCGCAAGGTTTTTTATACCTATCTTTCCTATCTAAATTGCCTATGCATTTAAGCTGGATTTTTAGAAGGTCATAGATGGTTACCCAGATTTCCTTCTTTGATAGAAACAAAGATTATGTGATTTTGCTCACTTGATTTTTTGGGGTTTGAATATTTGTAGCCATTAGCCTGCTGAAATGTCTTAGAATATATTAAAGGTACAAAATTTTGAACAAAATCAAGAGAATATTCATCCTATGAAAGACTTTCTGTATCTTTTAAGATTAGTAAAGCTATGACCCAAATCCAAAATAAACGCTCAATAAGGTGCATGTTCCAATGTCATTCATAACAGGACAACCTGGGATACCTTGGACCAAGTAGAAATGAAACTGCTACCAAAATTAATGTCTTGTTTTTTAGTGTGGTGGATAATTGCAGGAAAGGATCCAACTTGCAAAACTAGCAGATGCTGTATCTAAACTTGCATTCAGGTGGATACTTCCATTTTGTCTGAGTTAATGTTTGTTGGAAGTTCTCATTTGAGTGCTTGCTGTCAAAGTTACTGTCTTGTCTTTTCATCCTGCTGGAACTTTGTTGAGGATGCAGTTATCACCTTGGGGAGTTGGTCTAGCCTAACTGACTAAGGCATATCAAATCTATCAGCCATTCTCTGTCTCTTGCTTCTCTATCTTTACCTATTTTCAGGGAGAGTGGATAGAAATTGTTCCTATCTCATGCACAAAAGGACAGAGAACTGCCTGCCTTATACAATTTTAATTTGGCCTTCCTGAACAGCATGAAAACTGAAAATAGAAGAGCCTTTGCTGTGCATTTTTTTTGAGAGAGACTTAGCCCTCTGCCTTAGCCTGTACTGTCCTGCAAATAGAATTGGACATACTTTTTATGTTTTTACCAGAATACTGAATTTGAACTGGAGCCTAGAGCGTAAAATAAAATATATTCCTTTTATGGAATTTAAGGACAATCAAAAGCAAAAGTCACTCCTCAAGTCAGTGTATAACGGATTAATTCAAATTGGCCTTTAGGACAGTGCCTGGCTTTGTGTATTTTCCGTACTGTCTTTGAAATTAATATGACTTAACATGGAACTTTAAAAAATGTTTCTGAAAATCTCAGTCATAGTCTTTTTTCTGGAGATTCTATTTCTTTCTCTAGGTTATTAATTGTTCAGTGTGACTGCACAGAGAGCTGAAATAGGCTTACCACAGTGTTCACCACATTTCTAAGAGAAAGGGAGCTTGAATTAAGCAGAAAATATCTGATGATGTCTTCACAGAATTACTCTTGGTAGATAGCATGAAAGAAATACCCAATCTGTAGTCCTGATTTTCCTTGGAATTCTATTTCAGGCAAAGTATGTTCGTTCCAAAGAGAGAAAGAAATTTTACACAACACTCCTTGTAAATATTTCTGAATGTGTTTATCTTCTGCCTTTCTTAAGTTACGTTATTTCCTTAGAAGCTTCTGTAAAACTTCCTCTTCTCCCAAAACATTAGTCTGATCCAATCACCACCACCTGATCTGTGAGACAAGATGTAACAAAGCTTGTCCACAATTTCAGATGATTAAACTCTAGGTATGGATGTTAGGTATTTACAAAGAATTTATTGTGATCAGGACCTAGAAGGAGAAATTTTAAATGCAAAAAATACTTACTGAATATATGTGGAAAACTATTAATTTGTGGGTTGGTATTACAATACCATCACTGACTTGTTACTGGCTACATGTGAACTGTTCCTTTTCACATGAAAAGTATATTGCTATTTAATTAGATACAATTACTGTTAATTAGAAAGTTTAAAAAACCTATATTTGCTGTATTACTGTATTACAGATTTTGGATTCTAACTTTGTTTTATATTGGTGAGAGTAATTGCAGTTTTAAGCCTCTTCAGTGGAAATTTCAGAAGGCAAAAAGAAATACTATTGTAGGCTTTTAGTACAGATGTATAGCTGTAACTCAGATAGGATGATCTGGGAGGTGCTTAGAAGCAAGAACAGCTCCCCACAATCTGACATTCTCTATGTTTTTTGAGAACTAAATCTCACACTACTTGAGTGATTCTGGCAGGATAATACCAGTGCTTTGTCTTTGTGCCAGGCGTCTCACTGAGAGAACTGAGCTGCTGAGAGACAATTCCTTTTTGTGCTCTAAGGCAGACAGGGAGACGTTTCTCACTGTTATCCCAGGGCTTTTTTAGGAACCAGAACTATCCAGTTCTGGTTTTGTGGAATGAAAGTGTGCACAGAAACTGCCACCTCCTCAGCCTTTAATAGAGAATATGGAGAAATTGTCTGTGGCTTCCTTGGGCTGTTACAAAGATGATACAGCCAGATCATGGATTGCAGAGGCTTTTTAGGTATTTGCATATCATGTGCATTTCCTGTCAGGGTTAACTGCATTGCGAGTGTATCATTGCTAACAGTCAAAAAAAATTAGGACTGCCATTAAAGATTATGTTGCTGAAAAGTTACAGTGCCATACTTCTCAGAATGGAATTGTCTCAATAGAATTCCTGTGGTGTGGTAAAACAATTCCTTTGAATAATGTGTTGCAGTGGGACTCTACTACTGTATTTTTTATTTGTTAAATTCCCATTATGGGCTTTCAATAGGTGTCTTAAATATATCATTATTAAAGAGATGATAACGCAGCTTAAATCTAGCTCCCTTTTCAGCTTTTAAATTGTATAGAAATAAAAGAAATCACTTGATTCAGTGTGTGTAGACTACAGCGTATCTTTCTCATAGCCAAAGTAGAAGTATTCAAATAAGGTAGACTGTAAACAGTGATTTACAGAAAGGCATAGTAATCCAAGGTGCCTTAATTTAGTAGGTATCTAATTTGCTCACATTGCTTCTCAAATCCAGATTTAAATTTCCTGAGACACGGTGACTTGGGTTTCACAATTAGATGTAATCTCAGTTTTTAGGTTGCAGTGTAGTTCATGTGTTCTGTAATCATAATTATTCAGGTGTATTAGAAATTTTTTCTGTTGCATTACACTATGTGTCTGGCATATGCCTTTCATGAAAATCCTCTGCCAGGCAATTCTGCATCTTACATTTCAGATTTCTTCATGACTCATTTCACTACTCAATGAAAAAGTAACAGCATGGGAAAGAAATTAGCCTGTCACACAGGAAAGTAGTTGGAAAGCTCTCTGCTTTCTTATAGCAAAGGCAGGCAGTTTGTGTTCCATGTTCCTGCTGAGGTGCTTTCCTACATTGCCAATGAAGGCATTATGATAAATATTATTGTTATATCGAACTATACAACCAACCATATCTATTCCTCTCACTTCGGGGAGAACCTGGTAAGTTTTGCCTGAGTCTATGTGTCAGCTTTATGCAAGGTGGTGTGAGAGTCAGGGCGTTTAAATCAGCCCTATTCTCAGCAGAGAAGAACAACACAGAGTCCAGCAGCTAACCTAGCAATTGGTAAATTCAGTTTGTGGTGAAAAGATTCACAGACTGGGAAACTTCTTTGCCTTCTGACACATTGTCATTTTGAGATTTATAGTAAGATATAAACAAGAGATTTATAATAAGAGGCTGTGGGTGGCCCATCCCTGGAAGTGTTCGAGACCAGGCTGGATAGGGCTTTGAGCAACCTGGACTGGTGGGAGGTGTCCCTGCCCATGGCATGGGGGTTGGAACTAGGTGATCTTTAAGGGCTCTTCCAACTCTAACCATTCTATGATTCTATATAAACCTAAGCAATATACTTTTAAAAAAAATTGCTTCATTTGTAGTTGCACGGAAGAGCAAAACAATTCCTTTCAAACTGCAGTGCTAAGAATGAGTAAATTGACAAAAGGATGTTAAGGACAGAAAAAAAAAAAGTAATTTTTCTTTATTCTGACAAAATATGTAACATTTAATACTGGTGAAATTGGAGTTGAATATTGATGTTAAATGCTGCATGCAGTACAAAATGCATTACAGCATCATTCCTCATCTTTCCTGTAGAATATCTAAATATATATCAATACAGAACCCCTTGTTGCTGATCTCTTTGTATCTCTGCCTTTTGTTTTGCCACCTTGGGCCCATGCTAAATCTTTGTGAATAACCTAAAAAATAGAACTCCCACATTTTCACACCCTCTAAATGCAGTTATCTGAACTTCACTGTTGAGCCATACTACTTGTACTTAGTCACTATTTAATAAATTAAGGTACCTTTTTGATCTCCAAAGTGTCATGTCTATAATTTGTCTAACTAGACACACTTTTGTAATCCGTCAAGATTTGATGGCAGTTTTTAAAATTAGAACCATTAGAATATTTTAAAAGTTTCCCTTCATAGATACCTTTTCCTGTTGCCTGATTCATTCATTTTTATGACATTTTTATGTCTCAGAAAATAAATGTTCAACTGATTTGTCATAGTCTTATCATTCAATATATAAAAGGGGCTTATAAGAAAGACAGAAAAAGACTTTTTGCTGAGGCCTGTAGAGACAGGACAAAGGGCAACAGTTTTAAAGTCAAAGAAGGTAAAATTGGATTAGATAAAAGGAAGACATTTTTACTCTGGCCCAGATTTCCCAGAGAGGCTGAGGATACCCCGTCATTGGTAGTGTTCAAAGTCAGGTTGGATGGGGCTTTGAGCAACCTGATCCAGTGAAACATGTCCCTGCCCCATGTCAGGGGTGTTGGACTAGATTATCTTCAAGGTTCCTTCCAACCCAAAGCATTCTGTGATTTTAAATGTGATCCTCTGTTGTAAAATTAGTTTGATATCATCATGTTCTCCCTGCAAAAGAGTACCAGGCCTTATTGGTTGGACCTGTAATCAGCCCTGGATGTTTATAGCCTATATGTTTATACTAAACCAGTGTTTTAATACTGTGGACAACAAAGAACGGGTATGGTTATAAACATTCAAGTCAAAAGTATCAGGATTTGACACTGCCTCTGTCATTATGAAGGTGGATTAATTGCTGTGAATCATCTGAAAATATCTTGTAAAATATGTGCAGAAATAGGAATTTCAGTAAAATTTTCCAGAATCTTATAAATTGGTTAGTATCTTTGTTCTCAAGAGAGTTTTGTGTTTTGATATTATTAGTGAATCAGTAAGTTTAATTACTAGTGTCTTATTAAATGTTTATCTGATACAACTTGGTACTTTCTCTTGTAATAAATTTTCTTTTTGGTATCTACAGTTGACAGAAGACACTTGAAACTTTTTTTTTTTTTGATATTCACTTCATTAAATTTTCAACGACAACCAATACATTTCTATTTACAGTTTTTTCATATCTTTTGTCTTTGATGACTCTGCTTCATCTGTCCTGTGTAAAGTGCAGCCAGTCTTTTTTCCTAGGTGAAACAAAATTTTAATTCCTTTTAAAATTCAAATATTCTGACTAACAAGGGAGATATAAGACGGCAACAATGTGGTAAAATATTTACATTTTTATTAGCAGATCAAAAATAGTAAATCCAGGTTCCAGTGCTGTCCCAGCAATTGTGGCCGAATCAACTCCTGTGTTAAATAAGAGGGCAAATTGTAAACGGCCTTCCTGAAAACGCGTTTTCCAAACCAGTCACTTCTAACTGCAGGCCTACAAAAAAATGAGTATATACTTCAAGTGTTTGTGTATTAATGAAGTTTATTGAACATATTTAATTGAAACCTGTGGTTAAAAGTCTTTTTTGCTTTCATGGACTAGTAATAGCACTTTCCCACATTTCTTCATGTTCTTAAATGCTTTCCTGAACTGAGGTTTGTGTCTAAAAGTGGGAAATATCATTGGAGACTGCTGGTAATGGGGCGGTTTGCATATTTTACATGCCTTTTTGCAGGGTTGTTCAAAAAGTATGTGGTTTTGAGTATATTTGCAATCCCACATACTTTAAAAGACTTTGGGATGTAACAGGTAAAAGCTGGGTTTATTTGCTACAGCAGTTTGAAGTATTCTTTGTTCGTTTTAGGAATTACTCACTGTTCAGCAGTGTAATGCAGCATTGTGTTGTCAGCTTAATGAAATTATTGCTTTATTTTATGTGAGAAATAGCAATCTTAATCACTTAGAAGGACAGATTCTAGTAAAAGTTGATAAAAACCTTGTGGTGCACAAAATCATCTGATTTAAAGCAGGCTGATTTGTAGCACTGTGTGTCAGCCAAAATCAATACAGATATTACTAACCTGAGAGCAGATTAGTAAGTAATGAACAAAATAGACCTCTCTCTTGAGATTTTCTTAAAACTAGGTGTCACATGCCAGTCTCAAACAACAGCAAGCAAAATTTATCACAGTATTTTACATCCAGATTTCATTAGGGCAAACTTGGAGAAAAATATTATTTGTCTTTTATGAATCCAGCCTTCCATGGAACTCAGGTATTTGGCCTCTCTTTTACATATTAACTATGTTTTGGAGTTTACACTGAAGTCTGAACAACAGTCATTGTATTATTTGTTACTATTTGCAGTTATGCTTTTCAATTTAGGTGCTGAAAAGGTCATCTATTCATTTTTTAATTTCTTTTTTGTAAAGATCATTATGAATGAATGTTGACTTCCTGGCAATGGAGCTGAGGGATAGTGCAATAGATCTGTATTGTTTATGCAGTAATCTCCTCAAGGTATCTCCATGCCTTTCCTGTTTTCTGTTATCAATCAGGAGATATGCCTAAAATCATTATCAATATTCTTACTTGTGACCTATTTGCTTACTAATTTGCTATCGTTTCATTGGGAACACTTATTCATTGATGTAAGAAAATAAAGTAAGCTTGTTCAAAATTTTCGTAGTGGACTTCCAAACCAGATGCAATTCCATATCTGAACAAGTCTTAAACTTAAATTTACTTGATGAAAATTACTGCTTTTGATCATAAGACAGGGAGGCATGATTTTGGCATTTTCATAAGAAGCCAAATTCTGCTTGAATGCAGGAAAATAATTTGTCTGATTAGTGTCACTGTGAAAATAAGCTCTGATTAATTTCATTGTGAAAATAAAAGGAAGCTCATGATTTTGATAATTCTAAGATTCTTCTGATCCTGAATTTAAGGCAATGTAATTTTACCTGGATAAGGAACTAAGAATATTTTCTCACAAGACTTGCTGAGTAAGAATGCTATTTTTCTACCTCTTTCACAGAAGCTTTAGTTTAGAGAAAGATAACTATTAACTGTAATTTTGTCCCTTCAACACAGATATTTTGAAGGTGTGACAAAATATATTTTCTTAGGAAACTCATATCTGAATAGCTATTTTGTTTTTGCTTGTGTTCATATAAGCAGTACAAACCTAATTGTTTAAACCAACAATTGCAAAGAAGTGTAGCACTACTTTGCCACTATGTAAGAAAGGAGAAAAGAGTTGTGAAAAAAACCTCTGTGTTTGAAAGCAAAGTCCATAATCAGATATCTGAAGATGGAATCAAAAAGAAAAAATAATAAGGTTACTTCTGTAATAGTTCAGCCATGCTATCAGTATGTTTACTTAGAGTTGCTTACTTTTCCTAATTTGTAGTTACAATACGTAATGTCTGCAATTCTATTAATTTATTATTATGATGATGATAGGAACTGAGCTATTCGCTTGCTTGTCAAACGGTATTTTGTGTAAGTGTACCGATGTAAGCAGAGGACTACCTACCATCATTGTTTTTCTTGGCTGTGAAGTTCCTTTACTAAGCAGAAAATGGAAACTCTTCCTAACAGTTTCATTGTAGGAATTAACAGTGCAGCCATACGTATGTAAATTTTATGTATTTAGAACAATCTCATGAAGTAAAACAAATATGTCTGATAAACTATACTAGAAAAGATTGGTATATCTCTTGTCTCTTGTTGATTGCTAATAGAACACTTTTATGTTTGGAATTCACATCACCAAGCTATTATTTTGACAGGTCCTAGATGAAATACACTCCAGATATTTTTCCTTTAAGAAAGTTACTTACAAGAAACAGATTTATTTTTTGCCTTGCTTATAAGTTTCAGGCCCGTCAAAAATCCGCTTTTATCTGACTTAGATTGTGTTGGTTGTCAGTCTCTCTACAGTGGTTTAGATAGCATTTTTGCTTGTCAACTTATTTAAAGAGCAATCTGAAATAGCATAAAGGAATTTCAAACATCTGAAGAGCTACACAATGGTAAGATATGTTTACTATGAAACTTCAGATAGGAATTTGATAACTTTTACTGGTATGCAAAATAAGGTCATTCTATAACCCGAAACTCTGTAACCATTTCAAAATGACTTTAAAAAGACTCTTAATGCACTCTGGATATCTGCAGGTAGTTCATCCGTATAAGGAGAATACTTGCTGAGTAGGTGAGATTGGGGAATGGGTTTCAATTTGGCCAAATCCTGTCAAAAGGTTGTACTTGATTTAAAAGACTGGATGTCTTTATGGTCTACTTTAAATATAATATTCTATAAAACAGAAGAATTTGTAAGAAACATCACCATTTACTAAAATGAAATTATTGAACTATTGAAAATAGTTTGGTGATAACTCTAAGGCAATATAATAACTTTTGATAATATAAAATTTCACCTATAAAGCATATTTTTAGGTGGATTACATATTTGATAGTTGTGAAAGAATGCAAGGCTGTCCTTTTTCTGCACAGCACCTTGATACTCGGGCACACCTGTGTTCTACCAGTGGGAGGAAAGGAAGAAATACTGGAGAAATCACAGCACACTTTTCCCTTTTTGCCTCTCCTGTCAATTTTAAGAGTAAAGTGGTATATATTAGAGCTCCAACATATTAAATACTCCACCAAACATCATTTGCAGAGGGGCTTTCCAAGTCTTCTAAATAAGCACTTTTGCCTTTTGGAAATGTTTTCTGTAGGCTGTCAGTGTGAATGGTGAATCTCCAGACTTTTCCCTTTATTGGATCTTCTTCCTTTGCATAGGAACACACATATTGCAAGAGGATGATTTTGTGCTTGGTCTACAAAGTAAAAGGATGAAAATCTTCAAAAGGAACAATAAGCTGCACTTAAATATGCCTAAGATGAAGAGATGGAAATGTTTTAAATAGAATAATGTAATACACAATAGCTCATGTTGCAGGAGAGTATTAATTCCTGAAACGGAGTCAGTGGAATATGCGCTCTCCAGGTATAGGCATGAACTTACTCAATGGCAGGTGTTGCTTTGGCACATAGGTCAGAAAAATGTGCCATTCTTTCCCACCTCTTGCAAAAATGTAGCTTCACAGTGATTTTCCTCTCTGATTGTGAATATTTGTTGTGTCTTTACTTGGTAGTCTGCTCAGTTGTGCCAGGCTCTGCTAAAAACACCTAAATCTACATGATATTAAAAAAAGCAGAAACCAGACTTAACACAAGCATACTGGGGAAAAAAAAAGAAAAGGTAGTTTTGCCATCTTTCCCTCTAGAGTTTGATTATCTTGGAAATCACAGTTTAATGACTGTGGAGAAGTTTCCTCCTTGGAGCCTTTTCAACTGGTAACTCATTACTCTTCATCAGACTCCAGAAGTAAAGGGTAGTTTGACATTACCATTACAGAAATGTAGGCAGATTGGTTACGGGGCTTCTTCAGTGAAGATGGCATAAAACCTAATGCTGGAACCCTTAAATGAAGTGGTTGATCTACTGGAGCAACAGTTTTAACCCTAATGTTCAGGCTGCTAGACCATTCTGCCTTAGTATGTAGGTATATTGCTTTATCTGTGGAGACTTAATGAACAGAGAGATAAATACAGACATCCACCAGAATAAAATTGAACAAACATAGAGTAATCCTTTTTTTTTTTTTAGCCTCATGCATTCATATCCTGAAGCATTAATATTAAGTGTATGAATTTGCTGAAGAGTATGTCTTTGAAGGAATAAATTTCTTTTACTTCCTGACATGATAGTATGTATATACAAGAAATATTTCTTCACATCACTATCTGTGCTCTCTAGATATTCAGATGCTTCAAAGGAGTCTGAGGACTCTTAGTGCTTCTGGTTTTGGACATTTTAACTGTAATCTCTGGACTGTGCCTTATGGAAATGTATACATTCATATAAGTTAACTTTCTCTGCTACCCTGATGGCAGATTCATTTGTACTGAGTTTGATAAGAATTTTGGTGGAGTGCACAAAGAATAGAGATGTGACCCTGTGGTTACTTATGGAAATTCATTACTACTGTGGAGTTTGTTTCTGCTCTCCTTGCCCTATTTAATGTCAGAGAGTTGGCATATGCAGGATCCTCAACAGGACTGTGGTTTCAGAATTTATTCTGAAGATGTCACAGAAGTAGAATGTTACTCCATGTCAATCAATTTTGTCAAGAGCAATAATATTTTTGTAATGTCTTTGGGACGAAAGATTTACAGGAGTGTCTAACAATATAACCAATTTTTATAGTACCATCATGGCCATTTCAAAATTACATGATTGTAGTTAGTGAGAAAGAAAAACAGTAGTGGTTACATTGCAGTCACACAAGGTAGTACTACAGAGCTTATTTTCATTTTGAAGAAAGTTACCACCTACCTCACAATAAGGAATGGTAAAAGCTTCTCTTATTTTTTAATTTCCAGACAAAACCTAAAGTACAACTACATTTATTTACGCTTATAAAAGCCTTTTTTCCCATCAAGGTAATCTTACCACATTGTTAGTAGTGTTTATTTTTTAATTGGGACAAATAGGATTTTCCTATAATGATTTTCTTCATTGGAGTTTAAGGAAATTTCGACTTTGAACTATGAAATACACAGGGAGAGATTTAATAAAAGAGAGATTTATGTGTCTATGAAATATGGATAGTTCAGTGCAAGATGTGCTTCCTGCCATGTAAGTGAACTGAGAAGACTGTGGTATTAACATTTTACAAGGGAATTTGGCTGTTCAAAAAACCTCTGGGGACCAAGGAGCATAATTTCATATTGGATGCTCCGTTGGAGATCTCAGAGCCTTTCTTAAGCAGAAGGAAATGAATGTGTTGCTGTTTGCTTGCTCTATCATTATTTCCATATTTAGTTTTACATCTAAAATTCTAAGAAAAAAGAAGCTACCTCTTTCATGCATTTGAAAGCTTTATTAAAAAATAAATCATTTCTAACTAGAAACAAATGTGGTCAAAATGCTGATATATTCGAGGGAAGAAGTAGACCTAATTTATTAGTTTAAACAACAGCTCAGATAGAGTGGATGGAAAGGTTGATTATAATCTCCAGCACAATGGTGGAAGATTAAAGGAAGTCCACTGACTGAAATGGTAGGGATTAATGAAATGATACTGCTATTTGGCAAGACCTATTCGAAGTAAGCAGGGACAAAATATATCAACTTAATATTTTCAGGTATGAACATTTTGGGATGAGTTTTCCTTTAAGCAAAGAATAGTGGACAGATACAACTGATTACATTTTAAATATTTATATGTATGTGTTGTTCATTGTTTTACACCATTGAAATTATTCTTGATTTATATTGGGATGAGACTAGACTAGACTGATGTTTTAAAATAGGCACATACACACCTTTTAAAATTCTAAAGTGGATATGTAAATAAAAAGATGGACACATTAAAAAAACATTATTAGAACCTGGTATAGTAAATAAAAATGTTAAGAGCCTTCAGTAGTTTCTCTTGAAGTCAACTGTGAAACTAATTTTATCATTGTCTATGTATTCATCGGTTTAAATTTCAAATAATTCTATTCCCTTGGCTTTATCAGTTTATTTGGAAATTTTAGTCCATTTTAGAAATGGCTGTATGGAAGAGCATGACTGGTTTTAATGTTGCTTTATCTTGTAGTCCCCTTACATGGCCTGTCAGTATCTTGGCTCAGTTGTGTTGAGAAGAGCTTCTGGCCCTGCCTTTCTGTATTGTGCTCAGAGGTGGAGTAGTGGAACATAGGTTCGGCTTTGGAGCTGAAAACTAGACAACGGCTGCAGTGACAAATCATCCTGATTTTCAGAGGCTAGAAAGAAAAAGATGAAAACAGATCAGATAGGTGCTGGAACCTTCTTTTCTATGCTACTTTTAAAATTAGTTTCTTCCCTGCAAAAATAAATGATCACTATGTGTAACATTATTCCTCAAAAAGTGGTCATAATATTCAACTCAGTTGTTTTCTACCATGGGTGCTCAGTACAGTACAGTACATTTATGGTTCCATCTGGAAAGAATCTGCAGTAATGAACTCGTGTTGTTGTTTTGCCAATTTAACACTTCATGAAATACTGAAGTGCCTCTTGCATGTTCAGAAAGGATTTTTGCTAGTGATTTTGTGAGAAGCTATTCAAATTGAATACAGTAATTTTGAAGTGTTTGTTTAATAATATGAAGAGCAATAATAACAATCATAAAATCATCTGTGCTTAACATGGAAAGAATCAGAATTGATGTAAGAATGACTGAGTGCCTTTGTCCCTCAGTGTGTGACCACTGGTTCCAGCAGAGCCACCAAGCTGATTTATACCTCTGAATGATCTGGCACTTTAATTCTCTACAAATTCAGGTTATTCATATCAGCTGTTCGTTTTGTATATAATGTTTTCCAAAGCTGAATAAATATCATTAAAAAAATGAGCTGATGAATATTCAGTTGAATTCTAAATTGAATTCACATCATCCAGGCTAGTGGCCCTTCATTTGACTTTCAATTTAGTCTGAAAAGTAAGTTTTACTTGCATGAATGTGCATAGAAAGTGAATGTTAAACCGACTTGAGTACTTGTCTAAGTCGACTTGATTTTACTCTAAATGGAGCGCATGTAGATCAGGGTCGCAGCTCAAGAATCAATGGAATAAAAAAGTGAGAGGAGAATCAAGCTAAATTACTTTTAATATATCACAGAGACATAGCACACTTTGTGACGCTATGTGCACTGTGACAGTCTAGGAACACTATTTCCCAAAATTACTAATTAATATTTGCTATGTGTCTAGTATTTAAATGCATCCTTCCCAGTATGATTGTCCAAATGCAGATTTTACTATTAGTATTTACCAGAATTTTATTAAATTATGGAGGAGTATGTTTAGAACCGACTCTTCTTTTTTGAATGAGAAACATTGCTTGGCACTTCATGTATCCATTTGCCTCTAAACAGAAGATCAAATTGTCATATGCGTTGCAGCTTGAGCTTCTTCTTTTTTTCTTTTTTTTAATCAGTAAGTATTTGACCAAAATTACTTCATATGGCTTCCTCAAGTTGTTTTAATTCTGAAAAATGATGGTTTGTAATACTAAAATTTCTGAAGGTTTTTTTTTTATAGCCAATTTTAATTGTTTTATTTAGTACAACATAACCTTGGTATAGGTCAGAAGAATATGCCATTCTTTCCAACCTCTTGCGAAAATGTAACATCACAGTGATTTTCCTCTCTGGTGAAGAGGGTGTATATGGATAAAATTTCTGTCCTTTATATGTGTTCTGGCTTCTGACATAAGCTATCTCCTATTTTCATAAGGGTATAATTAAAGTATTGTTTTAATTTACAGCATGTTTGAACCTCTATATTAATGACTACTCGTTTTCCTTTTTGATACTATATAACAGTGAAATCATCAGGGATGCTTAGGCCAGCAACCTAGGGATGAAGCCCAAGGGACAGTTGCAGTTAAAGGACTTGGCATGGTTTGTACCAGACTGGTCTGAGGGCTACTGCATGCACATTCTCTGCTAGCAGAGGACCACAGCATAGAAATGTGTTCCTTTTTATCCCTGAAACTTTTTCACTTTTAAATTGTCAGTGTCTGTTTGATTTCCCAAATATGTTTTCTACAGACAACCAAAGAGTGAAGGGATATAAGAATTGTTTTATTTACCTTTTGTTTCACTTGTTTTATTCGGAGATTTCTTGAGAGGCTGAGTAGTAAAGATCAGTTTTAATATCAGACATGCTTCAGTGAATTTCTTCTAAAGTAATTGCGTGTGCAGTATCTGTGTATCTGCATAAAGGTGTGTAGATTTGTTTTAGGTTACTAGTTATTTAGTTTGAGATGATAGACATAGAAAAAAACACAAGCCATGCGGAGTCTTAGTTTGCAAATTCTATTTAGACTAGAATATAACCATACATACTGTATATTCTTTCAGGTATGAACTATCTTTTCCTACCTGGGATTTTAGATTCTGTGGCAGCTAGGTTATTGCTCATCACAGGAATTCTGAAGTACTGCTGAATTAATAATAGTGATAGTGATAATGATGATGATAATAGTAAGGATAGAATGATTTAAAGCAAAATCTAAGACTTTTCAGGCATTGGTCTGTTGTAAGGGTCTCTTGGGGCAATTTTTTGACAATGTTTTCCATGGGGACTTATGACTGCTCTGCTTTACTGTGTTGGCCAACCAGTTGAATATGAAATGTCTATGATAAAAAAGTAAGAATAGAGATGTAAGTATGTGCAGCAGGTAAGCCTGGCATGCATTTGACAGCACTGGAACTCTGTTTGCAGTCCCAGATTGGCACCATCTGGATTGCACTATCCGTAATGGGATCATATGTGTACATGCAATTAGTTTATGTCAGTAGCTGTGGGGATTAGATGAAATTATGGAGCAGTAAATGCTGCTTTGAAACCAGCTTGATTTTGTAAACTCAACTTGAAAGCCACTATAATTCTGGCAATTACCTTAGGACTGCTGGGTTTAGAAGCAAAAATAGGACTCTCATACTCCTAACGCGTCATCACCTCTTCTTCTGGAGCTGAAGAGCTTCTTAAATGCAAGGTTATTTGGGGGAGGTGTTTTTGTAAAACTGGAGGAGTATGGAGTGGAAAACCAGAAACTGATGATAGATATAAGGGAGGACTGGTGAGAATGATGACCATTGAGGCTTACTGTGACAAAAAAGAGGAGGAAAAGGCTGGAAAATGGAAAAAAAAAAAAAAGCCCTTAGAAGTGATTTCTTTATTGGTGTGAGATATCTTCTGTCAGAGATATGTTTAGTCAGAGGAATCTTTAATTAACATCTGCTTGCTTCTCTTCAATGAATTAGGATGAAATCCACCATATAGATTAATAAGTACGTATTTTAAATTGTACTGACAATTTGTCAATGACTGTTTTCATGTAATAAAAATCTGGAGTAAACTTAGAGTCTGAGTCGCTCTTCCCCAGGGGTAGCAGGTGAAATTCCAAGATGATGTCAGTAGTGAAACAACTGATGTTGGCATTAAATTGCTCTCAGTGTAGAAATTAGTCAAAATGCACATCCAAACTGAAATCTCCCGTGAATTTGTTGTGCTTACCTCTGGGGCTGAAAGGACCGGTTTCTGTGTTCTTTCCGATCTGTCAGAAACTCTACATCTTTATTATCCATCTTTGACTATTTTTAATGGAAAATGTAAGGAAAAAAAAATCTTTCATGCAGGTAAGATTCCCTTAGTGAATAAACCCCCAGTCATTCCACTTCTGGACTCTCAGGAAAACAATATATCTGAATGCAACAATGGTCTAAAAACATTTGCTTTAAGGATCTAGGAAATGAACACACATCTATATGCACACATACTTACATACTTAAAAGACTGCAGTTTTCAATGGAATTAGTAATAACAAATGTAAGAAAATCCTTGAACATCAAATACTGTAGATAGTGATATTTTCAAAAGCCTAAGGAATTAAAAACTAAGTGTTGGGCCTTCTGTTCCGTGGTTCAAAAGTTTCTTTACTGGTGGCTCTGATACTCAGAGAAGTATGAGTATATAAGACAATTTTAAGAAAGAATGTTTCTGAGTAGCACTTTTAGATGTTCTGCATTATATACATGATAAAAGTTGTCTCTACTTAAGCATTAAGTGTTTCTATTTATACTTTGTAACTTAGAAAGCTTTGAAAATAATTTCCTTTAATTTTTTCACAGACAGCGAACTAGAAGAGATAAAAATAATTTCAAGTTTTAAAAAAGGGGCAAAAAAAGAGAGAGGATTCAGTACAAAACCAACAACAATGAAGAATAGGAGATTACCAAATAGTGCAAATAGCATAACTTCCCCAAAATAGAAAATACGTTGCTAAAAGGTTACACATCACAAATGTATTTGTAACATTATAGTGAACTCCTCCTTAGATTGTATCAGTAGCAATGAATACTTAAGGGTTTTGATATGAGGCTTGTTGAAGGAACGCTTTATTTCTGTATTTAAATTATTTATGTTTGTTTGCTTTCCAGTAGAAATTAGCTTAGTTTACTTTGGGATGATGAACTGAAAATAAACTGAAAAATAAAATTTAAAAAAATTGGGACAACTCTCTTGCTACTGTAGCTACAGTTATTAGCTACAGTTATTAGCTAATTAGTTATTACCTTATTAGATGATCTGCATGTACTCTAACTTGGGCTTCAAGGTTTACTTTTTTTTTTAATCCATCACTGAATTGATTTTTTTTTTCATGCTTTCTTCCGATATAAGAACTTTCTTTCTAAAGATGGTTAAATTGGTAAATTATATTAGACTGTGTACAAGTAAAAGTACACACACACATAGAGTACAAAATGATGCTCATTTCCCTACCCTAGCACCTCTCACTGTACCCAGCCATAGCATATTATCTTCCCAAGACCCTAAAACTGTTATTTATGCATCAATATCCCCCTTTTACATACTTTGTAAAGGTGAATATAGGCAGAGACGACACAGTGGTGTGCCATATTGATTTTTTCCAGCTGGGTCAGTGATGCTGGCTTACAGGATAGCCACAAAAGCTTCCTACACAGGTTTTATAACACAGCTGTAAGGCAGGCAAGTATCTTCATTAGCACCACACTGGGTGCGCCAGGTGCCAGCTTGTGGTGTGGCTCACAGCCATGTCCCTTTGTTGTTCCCAGCCTCTTGCTTATCATATGTCCCCGAGGAAAACTTCAGGAAGAAGAACGTTAGAGACTTCACAGGGAAGAGAAACAGCCAGTAAGAATGAAAGCTACAATAACAGCAGATAGTACTTTCTAAAGAGTGCTATGGTTCCTATTCAGTGAAGTCAGATTTTATTTTCATGAAAACTTGACTGTGGATACAGAGGAAAATAAAACATGTCTGGGGCTTGGCCCAGTATGGGACTGGGGATACAAATGGAACTTTTCAGAGAATAGCGTTCTTTTAGTTGAGTTACAAATTGGCTGGTTGTTACACTCCTCCTCCTGCTCAACGTCATTTGATGTCTCTTTTCATCTTAATTTCCCTTTCCCCCATGTCTTCTCACCCCCATATGACTAACTTAATTTTCTTTCCAGTAGCGTAATTTCCTCCTAAGTCAACTCACATGTTCAAATGAATCATGTCATTTGTGTAAACTCAGTGTTCACTCTGTTGAGGCTGCTGTTCCCTTTCCCTACACAGTGTCGATCCTTTATCTTTAAATTGCAAATATTTTAGGTACGAATTACGTACATGATCACAGTGACTACTATTTCAGCACCCCCATAATAAATGTGTTGAATAACAATCCAATAAAACAGTTTAATCATGCCCCACAGTCATACCAAATATATTTCATTTATAAGTTACATTTAAAAAAACAAATAAATAGGTATAAATAGGTAAAAATAGGTAAAAATAAATGAATCTGTGATTATGGTCATGTATGCATTCACATATCTGTGTTAAAATACATCTCTGTAATGTACATACATCTGTGTACAAATTGATACATGCGCCGTATTCCCATTACATATTTGTTTTCTTTTTGAAATAAAAGCTAATTGCATTGTGATTCACAATCAAAACACTATACTCTCAAAATATTTTCAGAATAAACTTATTTTTAGTAGGTTCAGAATTTACAACTGTGCATTAAAATAATAAAATAAGCGTGCCGAAGTTTTATTTTTCTCTGAAGCAGACGGATTTGTCTTTCTGAAAAGAGGAGAAAAGTAAAGAGAGAAGGATTTATATGCACTACATATGTATATATGCAGTGTATGGATAAGTATGGATATCAGCTTAGAAATACAGAGGCGTTTTAAACCAGATCTAGGAACCTAAACCTTCTTCTCTGGGAATAAAAAAAAAAACCATATAGAAAAAGCATATAAGCCATAAGCTTTAGGTTCCTGGACGTGGCAAAATATAACGCCACCTCCCCTATCATTTTTGAAGTTACATACTGCTGAATCAGACAGCTTTGTGTTTGGTTTTCTTTGTTGAGAATAATGCATTGCAGGTATATAGCCAGAGCCTGAAGAGCCACCCAGGATATAGTAACACTGTAATCTCTGGAGGGAGAAATCTGTACCTTTTACTGGTTTTGCTGAGAGGTTTTAACTCTTCTCATGACTTTTAATATTCAATATTGTTATTTTGAAATTACAGTAGTTTACTTAAAATGAAATACAGTACTTTGTGTGTTCAAAAAGTGTTTGTGATAAAAGTAAGAAAAAATACAAGCCTCACTAAAATCCTGTTATTTCCATAATTATTTTTGTATCATTTTGCTATAATGATCTCATTCATTTTTACAAGATATACAGAGCTCAGGGCACTCTGTTTTTACTGCTGTCATAATGAAAAATTGTATTTACAGGGAGAAGTGTCATTTTTTGCCTTTTGACAAGTTCACGGAAATCTCTTTTTTACTTGCAAATATTTGCAAAATAAGAATTGATACCTTTGCACAGGTCTACCTTGTGAGGCGCTATGACACTTTGAAGTTCTTTGATCATTTTATTGAGTTTGTCACGCTCTGGGCTGTTTAAATATACTTGGGCATCTTGATAGACTTACAAAACTGGCGAGCAGGGCTGTCTGTGAAGTAGAATTCATTACTCTGGGATAGGATGTAATAGTTAGAACAAAAGACTGGAAGTTAATAGCAGGTATTTGCAAGTTTACAACAAAATTTAAAACCAGGTAACACTCCAGTCAAACCTGAATGCATAGTTGTCTTCAGTTTCCTCAAACAAATTGCAATGCAAATTAACTGTAAACTGAACTTAGATGATGTCTCATACTGTCAGTGCTACCCTGTTTATTTCATAATGCACATAAAAGTCTAGATGCTGATGAAAAGATTTCTGCAGTGCTTTCTGTGGAGCTCTTAGAGTAAACCACAAGGTCAGGACAGAATAAAGAAAGCAGTTAACAGTGAACCTATCACCATCACCAGTTGCTAGAGTAAAGCTAGAGTCTTTTTAGAAGGTTTCTGTGTGGCGGGTGAGACTTGACAAAACAGCCTTTGGCAAAAGGGACCCTGCTGGAATCCACTGCGGAATATGAATAAAACACCTCTGCATTACTGAGAAATGTTACTGTAAAGCAGTGAAAAGTGTGCATTGACCTTCACAAATCCAAAGTCTTCAGATGTGTGACTTTGTAATTTTAAAATGTTTTCAGACTGTAGGAATTATATTTTCTCCACAGAGGTGCTTGCTATGATTAATTTATTATGGTGTTCTGTAGTAATCTGCAATTTCTGCCAGATTTGGTATATAAAAATATAAATATGGAAAGTGTTTTCTTAAATAGGTGCCAGCAGTGCTTTCTTAAACTTGTATTTATCAGTGTTTAAAAGAGGAATAATTAACGAGACAAATTACTTAGCTGTGGTTAATGTACTTCACTGAAGAGCTCCAGGTCTTCAGCTCAAAACTGTAAAATTAAGTACCAGGCAGTTAAAAATATGTACCTAGCCCAGTATTTCATATTTAATGGAAATTCGTCAGAAATCCATCAGTCAAAACAGACTTGTACAGAAGGAAAAGTAGTATTCTGTCTCTTTCTATTTCTTTCTCAGGCTCTGTGGCACCAACTGCATATCTGAAATAGCCGCTATGGCGCATGCGTTTAATGTAACTTAGCTGGTTTATGCCCTCTTAGAATCTGTGCCATAGTCATTAGTGGAATTTGTTTTGCTTTGTTTTACCTCTGGTTATACTGTGATATATACAACTTGAACAATTAGCCCAGAAGAGGTGTTAGGCTATGTGAAATGTCTCTTCACTTGAAGAAAATAATGGTTTTGTTGTTGCCACCATAAATTGGATTCATATTTAATTTTCCTTTTGGCATGTACAAAAGGTACCTTTCTCTTCTCCATAACAGAAATTGCTTTCTATTGTAATAGATGCCTGACTTTTGATGCTTCCTGCAAAGCTGAAGGATTCCTTCTGCTGGGAAAATAGCTCATCTGAAAATGATTGCTAGGTCTAATTTATAAAAATGTGTCAACATGACTAATTGTAAGATGAGTGGTGAAGCTTATTATGTGCAGCATAATGCTGACTATCTTCGCTGAGTACAGCAACATATTTCAACTGTGGCAGTAACATCTCAAACCCTTTCTCAAGGCAGGTCAGGAAAACAAATGTCATGCTGCTTCAGAATAAATGGTATAAATGGTTCTAAAACACATGATAACTGGAAAATCCACTTCTGTTTAAGAACTGCATCACGTTTTAAATCTGTATTTCACAGTGGTCATAGTTTTCGTTAGAAATCTTTTCAATTTGCTTGCAATTTTGCTAGCACCTTTCTGTAATACTTCCCACTTCTTTTTCCATGTGTTTTCTTAGCCTCTTAGGACAAAAGACAAGACAATTCTTAAGGGAAAACTGAGATGCAGCTGTTTTTACTGTGCTGGCATTGCAGTTAAACTAATAACGAATGCATATTCCCCAAGAGATGTATTTCCCAGGGAAATTTTCCTAATTCAGCATGAGCTCAAAAGAAGAAAGGGAAAATGTGAAAAGAAAAATTCCCTCCACCCCCTAAAATAAAGTTTTGGCTTCCTCTTACTTTAGAAATAAACTTCAGAAATAATTACATGATGTAACAATGGGAAGACTGTCACCAGATATCAGAGTTGATAGAACTGACACCAGTCTTGCTCTTTTCCTTGCCTTTAACACTCTCAGATTTATAAAGCTGACTCACTACCTTCACCACTCATTGACTTCAGTGGAATTTGAAGTTTTCACAAAATGTCTAAGAATTATGCTTTTGGCTTTTGCATAGTTTTACCATAGCTGGTAAGTCAAGAATCTGACGATAAAAATACGACAAGTAATTTATTTCAAATCCTTTTTTCTTTAGTTTCTGCTTCTTTTTCTTTTAATCGTATTTAAATTATTTTAAATCAAATTAATACTCAGATGCTTTTCCTTCTGCGTGTTTTTTTCTTAACCATTCCTTTTTCTTTATAGCCTTTCAAGTGAGACCTGTCACTCATTTCTCCCTTGTTGCTGTATGAACAAGACCGTCTTGCATGCATTGAGATTGATGCTCTTTGCATAGTCAATTTTATTGCACTCTTAGGAGTCTCTAAACCTGTATGACCTTACCAGTAGCTGTGAGGATAAAAGTGTATTGTAAAATTATGGAGAAAAGAAAGTCCAAACAACTATTCCTGTGCACTGGATGTGCAGGCAAGTGATAGACTGTCAGATATAAAGGCATGGGAGGGCAAATGCAAATGAGAGAAGTTGTGACAGATCAAGGAAAGTGTTGAGCATTGACAAATTATTGTACGTGGAAGTTCAGAGAAAGATTTTTGCAATACCACCATTTTGAACAAATCTTGTTCTTTCTAAAGATGACAGTCCTTAGAATAAAAAATCTTTCAGATTAATACAGTCTCTTTTCAGGTAGAATAGTCCCCAACATCTTTATTTTATATCTATCATCTAAGAAACTGTAGGAGCTTTATCAAAGCTATAGTCTTGCAAATTATTTTTGCTTTTGGAGTGGAACTGGTATGACATTTACACATTAGGGCTATTAGAATACAGTTCAGATTAACTCTCTGAATGTACCAAAACCAAAGCCTTCTTTCCATGGAATTTTCAGAAGCTATCACCAAAGGTAGTCTAAAAGAAATTCAGCTTCTCAAAAAGTTTTCATATTTTATTTCTCCTAACAAGCTATTAATAAAGAGCAGTGTACAAATTAATTGCCTGCTATAATAATTCATCTGTAGGGAAGATCGGGGAACATAAAATCTCAAGAATTTTTCAGTAATTCTTGTGGAATTAAGCTCTAACACTTTACTTTGCCACCTGGATGGCTTGATAAAGTCCCAGGTTGGCATTTCTTTGCCTCATCAGCTTTCCATCTGCTTCTTTCTCTCATCTGAAAAACATCTCTTCATTCCATACCCATGTTTTCTCCTTGTATTTGTGATTGCTTTTTGTTTTAACCTTTTAAAGTCTAGTTTAGTCAACTGTGTATACAAGCCAACTATTTTGCTGAAAGGACAAAAAATTTAATACATGGTTTTTGACTACAGAGCACAGCATGATTCATTCAGTACTGGTTTTCTGTAATTCCTTCCAGGTGGAATAGTTTATTACAGAATAGAAGTAATGTATAAAACTCAAAATATTTGCTATGGATAAGCTTTCTAAACTGGCTGTTTAGCTGAACATCATTAGTTTGGAAATCAGGCTGTTAATCTTACAATAACAGAGTTCCTCCTTAATTTTGGAATGTTTTTTGGTTGTTAAGACATCAGAGAACCAAAATAGCTGTGAAACTCCAGGTTATTGAGGATGAAACCTGACAATGAATCCTGACATACCTTCGTATGAATGGAAAAAACCTTTGATTGCAAGTTAATCTAGAGTCTCAGCTGCCTGACTGTGTGAACTACAAAGAACGTTCCTCCCAAGTCAGAAGGCACTTTTGTACAGGTTCCACATGTGCAGAATGCAGTCTTCAGTTTGATACATTTTTAGCTCCAATCTGTATTGCTTAAAAAGTCTCTGCTAGAAGACAGGACACAAACTTCTCTTAAGTCTGGCTTTATATCACAGAGTCAGTGCTGCACCTAGCAAAACCAGCTTTCCTTCTGGGAAAGCAATAACTTGAATCTGTCTTTTTTACAGTGATGTGTGAATTTTTAGATAGGAAAATGTGATGGAAATAGAGTTAATGTTGTACTTTGTTAAAAATAGAAATCTGAAGTATGGAACCATGAATCTAGAATCCTCTATGAATTATTTCTTTGCTATTAAAAACTCCCACCCTTACAATAAGGAACTCTGCATCTCTATGTTAGGAATGTGTAACTATATGTAACAAAATACTCTTTTATGTCACTTTACAAACAATTATAGGTATATTCCTGCTGTACATCATCTTATAAGATTAGCAAGACTAAAAGGTTTAAATTAGTTCTGTGATCCCTAGTCCTTTAAGACACAAAGACCATGGTGTAATATTAAAAGAAAGATGTTCTTTAGCAGGTGCATGATTTTCTTTAGTCAGTGGACCATTGACTTAGTCTCCATAAGTTCCATTTTTCTTCAGAGATCTCTAAGGCCCGAAACACATTAAAAATCTCAGTAGAGAACACCCCAATGTCTATTAAATTTACCAATAACAAGTCCCCAGATGACAGCAATTAAGCTGCAAGGATTTGAAGACAGTTCACGTGGATGCCTTTTCCTTGTTTCACAGAGAAGGCACTCGGGCAGCAAAGTAAAAATGAAAGGAAAATAAAAAGCAGAAGGGTTGCTCTAAACATACCAGACCATATAAAGCCCACTGACAGCAGAACAGCTACTGAGACTGTACCCAGAAGCAGCATTATAAATCTGAATGGTGCAATCCAATGATCTTAACTCTTACCTGACAAAATATTTCCCAGCTGAGAGTTAGAGGATGCATTTCTTGCTTATTCAGATATTTAGGAAGTTGTACTTGTGTGTACATTGAGGTATGTGTGGTACCATGTAGAAATTTAAAGATCATTTATACTTCATGTTTGCTAGAGTCTGTAGGCACAGAAGAAAGCAGAGGTATTCCAAAAACTGTGCTTTCAGTCTGTCATTTAAAAAAAAATACATTTTCCAAAGGTTTTGGTAACATAACTAGCTCACTGTGCAGAGTATTTTTACAGTTTGCTTCTATTTGCTTGTTCAAGGTGGCTTTTAAAAATAAAAATCCACTTCATGAAAAAATAATTTTCATAATTATTATTTTATATGAGCTAACATAGTTTTATCGTTATGCATATGTAATGGAAAGTGGTTATTCTTGACTCTTGTTAGAGAGCTAGAATTAATTTCCCACTCTCATAGTTACTATAGTAACTGCACTGGAATGTGACTATTTGGATATTTTTATTCTGAAATAACTAGAGTTTTCAGTGTAAGTTCAGCTGCATCCAGAGTGATGCATGTTAGAAGAAAGAATACGCGTCAGAGAATTACATCTCACCCAAGTTGTATATTGATATGCCAACAGCGTTTTACATTCATAGTCTGCCTTTGGCATAATTTACTGAAGCAGTCAAAGTTCTGTAGGTACAGCTTACAGTGTAGCTGGAGGGAGGACATATGAGGACAAGTGACTTAGACCTTTTCTTCACTTTGAAAAAAAACTTATGTTTGAATGAGCTGTCTGAATTTAGCTAACTCGAGGTGCAACACTAAGAAAGAGAATGGAGTTTCAAGGATCCTTTATCGCATCTTGCTGATTTATATGAAAATGATGCATCATATGCAATACATAGAATTTTAATTCAAGATAGGCAAAGCTGAGACAAAGACACGTCTCTGACCCATACTTAGTTTACTGAGAGAAAAAAGATTATGTTGGAAATTATTTTGATTCCTTAATATATCACCGTACAAACTGGATGGGATTTATCTCACCAGAACTATGTAATAGCTATCTACTCTTCCTGTGTAAATAGAGGAGAAGGAACTTTTACAGCTATGCATTTCATATGAAGGTAGATGTTTGAGAATATGTAGTCTGGAAACCTTGGAAACCAGCTTTGCTTAAATGCCTGATTTACAAATGAGATAAAACTTCCCTTAGTATACATTAAAATAATTGGGTTTACTTACATAACTATTGTGGAGAAGATTTAAGGGAAGAGGCATTCCTTCCCACTTGGTAAGCACCAATTTTTGCCTGCCTGTTACCTGAGAAGCTGGGAAGTGTCTGTAGAGTCCTAATACTAGGGGAGTAGATTCTGACTCCTAATCTTTTGAAGGCATCAGTTCTTTGTCAGCCTAATGTGAAATAATTTTGCTTCCCAGGTTTTTATTTAAACAGTGTTTCATGTTAGTTAAAGAGCATTTTTTCAACCAATCTATTCATTTATCGATTTAATTATACACCATGGTTTCAGTTTTACAGGTATAGACAATTTTCCCTACTTTAATATCAAGTAACTTCCCAAAGTCATGTTTTGTTAAGTCAGTGTTTGAAAATCTAGATTGTATTTTCCTCAGATTTCAGTGAATAAATCTTTTCTGAGTTCATTAGATTGTCTACTTGAAATGCTATTTAAGCATCAGAATCCCATAGATAAACCGATGATCTGTTTAGTAATAAGAAAGATGGAAACTAATTCCAAAAAACAGCTGCTCTCATACATTACTAAGAAACAATATTCAAATCAAAGCAGATGATACAGGTTCATTCATTTCACAACCACACTTTAGCAGTTATTTTGGGGATCAATGCTGCAAAGTAAAACTGATTCTTGAAACCAAAAGAGAAAAGCAATCCACGGGTGTGCTTCATGATTTTAATCTTACTGAGGATTTCAAGTTGTGTTGTTCAAGAGGTTAAAGTTATTAAAAACCTGTTTTCTTTAAAACTTAATTTCTGTCTTTATTACTATTTTGAGAGGAAGTTTAATTCTTTTGTCATTTCAGATGCTTTTAAAAATGTGGCCTGGGCTTAAAAGAGTGGTAAGAAGGAGAAAAAAGTCTTTACGTTTTAGTACTTGGCGTCTTGTTTTGGTTTCATGCACACATTCAAAAGCAGGTTTTAGCTCCTCCCCGCTTCCCTCTCTGTCTGCAAGGCACACTTTGCTCTTGATCCTGTTGAATCAATACCAAATAGCAATTCACTGCGAAACAGAGATTTAGAGACCGGTCACTTGCTGGTTGTATTCAGCTAGATTGAAACCCAGAGAGCAAAATTATTGTATTCTGTTTTAAAAAAGAAGTTGTAAATATACTTCACAAAGTCCTCCTGTGTTTGTCCTGTGGTTTTGGTTTGCTGTTTTTCTTTCTTGAGGTGAAAGTAGTCTTGAAGAGGAAACACATGTAGCGTTTTTCTTATCTAGAACTCTATAAATAGTTAATAATTTATATAACTTTTTTTTGTAGCCAGATCTAGAAGTTGGTAGTAAAATTGTGTCAAACTGAAATTATTTTTACAGTATGGTTTTGCTTCCTGGATTTTTTTATACCTTTTTCTTTTCATTAGCCATGTAATGGATTGTTATATTTTTGAGCGCTTGTAGGAAAGTCAAAGGAGATAGAAGTATGTATTCAGAAAGCTGCCAGGCAGAAAGAGAGTTATTCCTCTCATGAAATAGTTCAGTAGTGAGGGTACTCAGTAAAGAAGAGAATTGGGTTTGGTTCCTGTGATATAATAAGTTTAGCCACTTGTGTTTCCCCTTTCCAGAGAGTTTTTAATCAGTGAGGTTTATGTTATTCAGTGAAAGGCATTTGAGAATCTGTTTTGCTTTGTATAGAATTAAGAATGAGGCAATGAGAATCATGGGGGTTTGAGTATTTATGTGGGGAGGTTCTTTCTGTAAACCACTTAACCTTTCTGTAACCTATTAATAAGAGAGATTCTCACATCACACAAGTCTCTTATGTCATGTAGCCTGGTGTCTGGAATGTGAAAAGCGTACGATGTTGCACTGAGTTCTCCCAAGCTGAGAATGGATACATGCCAGCCTATCTAAGAAAAGTTAGCAGAGTTTGTTAAATTCTGTAAACATGGACTCAACTGTTTGTAACTTCCTAAATCATGAAAAATTCTGACAAACTTGATTCTCTTAGAAAAACTACAGCAAAACAAAGCAATGTTCTACACAAGTTTCTTCTGGACATTGTGAGTTAAGCTTTAATAGGTATTTTCAGTGTGTAGGGAGTCAAAGGGTATGTATTTGTTGCTTTGTTTTTTTTTTTTTCCCAGCGTAAAAATCTAAAACAGCACAAGAGGTGAAATGATAATTTTCATGTTGCTGTTTTAACAAATTTTTCTGATGTTCAATACTCCTTGAAACCTCATCTTTATTTGGAAGAGGAAAATATCATATGCCTGATTGACAATAGTGATGGAATTACCCTTTAACCAAAACCTAAAACTTCAGAGAAAAGCCACCATCTATCTAAAAGGATAAAATGTTAAGTCTGCAGTTTTTAATTAGGTAATATTAAGCTAATGTATAACACATTATTAAGTTTTCATTTTACTTTTCCTAAGAGTTTGAGATGTTCAAAATACTTTTTTCCCCTCACCCAGCTTTTTCTTGCCACTGAAGAACAAGATTTCATAAAATGGCCAAATTGTTTAATAAATTCTCAGTCTCTCAGGTTATTGACACTCATAAATTAAACATGCTTGGGAAGGTTCCCAGATGCTGAGGCCAATTGGCACAGATTAACCCCGTGCTAATAGTTTTATACTTGCCAAAACAGGGTGGCTGCATGTGAATGCCCCTTTGGGAGTCATCATTGGAATACTTTTGCTCCCAGTTTAGGCTTGGAAATTATTTGGGAGAGTGCAAATTGGCCTAGGCCAGAAACATTCCCTAGATTATTTTAACAGTATACAGGACCATATTTTATTGCCTGGGAATGATACAATTAACAAGTATAGATGTAGCCACAAGTACTATGTGGAAGAAATTTCACTGCCAAAGCACTACATAAACATAATAGTCACTACTAATGAGCAATTAGGTTTGTGTTTTTGATGGCTGATGACAGTGGACATTGTAAAGTGCTTTGAAATCTAATAATAATAAGCTACGGAAAAGAGCTGTGTGGTGTTAATTGTAGAAGTAAAAATATATTGGAGATCTGCATTGCTGTGCCATCATTGCAAATGACACAAGTTCTTCTTTAGATGGTTTCTTTGTTAACTGCTTTTGCTCAGATCCCTCAGGATACTTTTTCATTCAGCTCACAAATGTTGTTCCAAATGTGGTTTTTTTCTAGCAAATGGAATAGCTCAGAAATGAAAGCTTTGAGCTGACAGTTGAATCTTCACATCACTGAGAACCTCATTATTTGTTTGCAGTAGCTTGGATGAAATTGCATCTTGATTGCATCAGTTGCACACGCACATTTCAAACCCTGTAAATATGAAGCTAATTCTAAATATCAACATCAGATTTTAGAACCACCATGGGACAAATAAGGTTTCAGAAGCAAGTTGTTCAGCTATTGAGACTTCACACATGGTGATACTAAAATAAAAAAGAAAGAATTCATCTGGAATAAAGCAAGGAATTTATTAATTCTCGTTGAGCTATTCTTCCCCAGCATCTGTATTATTATACCAAGTCTATATAAAGAAAAAGAGTACTAACTACATTTTGCTACTGCTCCCTTTATCCCCATAGCCTTAATTAGAAGAGATTTGCTCTTACATCAGAACTATGTCTGTCCACCAAACTCATTGGTAGGGCAATTATAGTAAAAGATCTCTGAACTCCACTGATTAAGGAAACATGATTCTGTGAGCAAATATCGAGCATTTCTGACTCAGATTTGTGCATTAATGCATGATATACTGATACATTATACATGTATTATCCCTGACCACTCAGATCCAAATGCCTTTGATCAGAACACAGATAACTCAGTTGTTTGTTCAGTATGCAAATGGTCAGTCTTCTTGAAGCTGCTAATTAAACAGTTCCTTTTTGTACCCAGGATATTCTTTGATGTGTATTTTACTAGTTGAACCCATGTGTCATAGTTACACTGTGTACTTCTTTCCCTTTGTTACGAAGCTGTCTTTTGAGTCAGCTTTGAATATCAATAAGCCAGCTGGCTGTTCCTCTCTGGTTGTTCATCGTTAGGCACTATTTGTCATTTAGAGAAGTTCACATATTTCTAAAGGGGATGACCTTTGAAAAATTAAAAGCACAACAGTGTTATTTTTGTAATATCTTCAAAGATATGTTACAGTCATTCACAGTGCTCTGGTTAGAAAAAAGGAATTCATCGTGCTGAGCCATCTTTGATAGAGGAAGAATACGCAGCTTAGTGTCTTTTCTGTTTTCATGCATCCCTTCCACTTGTATAGGCTCTGCACACATGCTTTGGTGTGCATAATTCCACAGGAATAGGAGACATGATTTAGTTCTCTGAATAAAATGAACTGGTACAAATGCACACTAAATAGTAAGTTAATTTGGTCCCAGTTTATACAAACAGAACTACTTCCAACTCCATTTGGTTTCTCATGTCAAACGAGCCAAGTGTTGCATTTCACATAAATAGGATTTTTGGTTTTTAATCTTGCATTGAGGGAAAGATTGAGATCAAATAATAAAGGGCTTGGGCAAAAAACAGTGGCAGAAAAGGTAATTGACAGGACTTTTACATATGTAAAGCCCTGCTCCTTTTGAAATCAGTGATAGGCATTGAAGCCCATGATATTCATCTTGTGGTTATTGAAGGAGACTATTTAAGTGAAGAGGGGCTTTCTGACGATCCATTGGAAAATTAAAAATAACAGATATAATATATTAAATTTTATTAGTACTTTTCAATTACTTTTCAGTTTCCTTTCATTAATCATGCATCTCCATGAACAAGATGATAAATTGTAAAGTGAATACTCAAATATCGCAATTTAAAAAGTGAGTTTTAATAAGAACTCATGGCTGACATGAAATACCCTTCAGGAAAATAGAAAAAGTAGTTTTGACAATTCTTCAGGTTTGTTTTGTCTAAAGTCATCATTGCTTTACATCAGTAACAGAAGTCCTATTTTATGTCTAATTATGTATTTGCATTTTCTTGAGGAATTACAGCTGATACAGAGACAATGCTTATAGTTTCTGCATGACTATTTACTTACAGTTAGGCTTGGTGAGTCAATCAATATTTGAAGTAAGAGATACCAATGCAATATATTCCCCTCCTATTTAAAGCATTTGGTAGTGAATTAATTAATCTTGTATATTGCTAGGTTTGATAGATAATGAATGATTTAGCTGGTACTCTCCTTACCAATTCTGGAGTTAAGGCAATAGCATGAGTTAAAGTAGATATAACAAGAAAAGACTTCATACCACAGATCATCCCACCCACATATAACTTTTCTAGTCCGCTCTAATCAGAAAAGAGGGATCTTTATTACAGGGTTTTTTGTGCTTTTAGACCAGGAATCATAAAGGAGTCCATATAACTTTCTTGGTTTTTTTTCTTTCTTAAAATTTGTCGTATGCAGTGTGTAGGCTTCCTTGGAATCATATTGTGCTGTACAGTTACTTCGGTTTTGTGGTGGGAGTAGCACTGAGAGTGCCTGGTTGGTTCATCTTAACCTGGTAGATAGACAGATTATGTCCCTGTATCTTATTGCAGGCATACATAGGCAGATATTATTCTATAAGTCACTCAGACTTACATGTCACATACACACTTTTTCAGACAAAGGAGTTTTCATATTCTTGAATGGAGAAAATGTTAATATATCAGTAGTTTCCATGTGTGATTTTAAAGGAAATAATCTCAGAAAAATTCCAATAATTAGTTTGCTTATCAGAAATGTATGTCCTCTGGTCATTAAAAAAAGTTTTAGTGACTGAGAGTCTACCAGTTTTAACTACTTTTGGTAGGATTGTGTAAAAAACGCATCTGGAGTAGAAAGCAAAGAAATAGGAAGCTCAAACTGAAAGGTAAGAAAATGCAGTTTGGGAGAAGGGAATCTTTTTATTTCCATCTCTCTTTATTTTCATTCAACCACTGATTAAAATGCAATTTCTTTTCTAAAACTTACAAAGTATTTTATGAATTACTAAGATCTTAATTCATCACTAAGGAATTTTTGAATGTGATTAAGGACCTCAAATTTGATCACATTTATTAGTCTTCAGAATGACATTTTTCCATTAAAAAAAACCCTAACCCAATAAAACCTCACCAAACCACAGCTCAGACAAGTCAGTCAAACACATCATGTATACCTAATGTAACACACCCATTTTTCTAACTACATATAAAATCAGAGCTGTCTTATACTAGAAAAGAACATTATAGTTATAATTAGAAAATAAAATACTATGTAAATGATACACAGGTAATTTCAGAGAAGAAGCAAGAGTAAGAAATTGTTGCTCATTAACATAATTCTCAGAAATACTTCAGACTTTCTTTCACAATTTCTATGTGATTTTATAAAAGTTTTACTGATATTTACAGTGGTAGTTTCATTAAGGATAGAAGCATTAACAAATGAGAGGTAAATAGAATCTCATGGTAATTCTCTCAAGAACATAAAAAAATGGCTGTGTTTTTTCAGACATTTTGTCTGAAAATTGTATTTTTCCCAATAGTGAACAAAACAAATATTTTGTGAAAGTGCAGTGTAGGTTAATTAGCATATTCATCTTCTCCCTTCCTTATACATAGGAGCCATAATTCCCTTCGATGTAAAGCACAAAAGCAACTGGTAAAGCTTTAAGATTCTAGGTAGGAGAGGACACAATTAGTTGTTGTCTGTAAAGGCAGTTTTTTCAAAATGTTTTGAAGGATATTTATTACATATTTGTCATTTGCAAGAGAATGGGGAGGCTAAGTCTGGGAAAAATTATTGTGATAAAAAAAGCAGTACGCTTCATATATGAAAATTTATTTCAAATAGTTGGTAATATATACTTCACATACTGTATACATGCAATCCATTTATAACAAAAGCTTTTGTTGGAGCTAATCTGTATTTTGCTGATCGTATTTATCTTTTTTTTTTAATTTTGGCATTGCTCCCTTATGAACTTGCTGCTTTGCTTGTATATTCATCTGTTTACATTTGCTAGGTGATTTGTCCTTGATAGATGCTAAAGCTTATTTAACAAAATAGCGTCAGCTTTTTATATCAGCCAAGAATAATCAGGAAGATAGAAAATGGGAGGGAAAAAAGTCCATTGAAAGTCGATCTGATGCTTAGTTTTCAAAATACAATCACTTGGTGATAGGTCCTTCTAGGGCTTGAAATGGTGATGCTGAAATTGCCACACTGTACAATTAAATGGCATACCTACTCAAAAGAAATTTTCAACCCCAAAACCTCTTACATATGAGTGTTTGAATTAGAAAATGATTTAGGAAGAATAGCCTTACCTAGGTAACATATAATCAGAATTTGCAGTAATAGCGGATGTGTAGTAGTACAGTAGTAGCGTAAACCAGACCTGGTTAGAAAAATAATTGGTGAAATCTGTTTCCTTGGTTTGGCCAAAATCACATTTCAATAAAATGTTAAGAAAGGTACTGTGAGTGATGAGAAGAAGTATTTCAGTGAGTGTTGTATTTAAAACAGAAGAACTTGATCTTGAGAAGAAGCAAATTACCCTTTTTTAAGTAAGATTCAATGAATTCAAAACTGTCAGAGTAATACAAAATTAAGTTAGGTGGCCTAGATATGTGCCAAAACTCCCTGTGTATGTTAACATTTTTAAAAATTTAGTCACTTAGGGAGTTTAATGCTCGACTTTTAACTTTTTTTTTTTTTTTTAAATGCAGTACAAAAATTGATATAATGAAGTGTATTATAAGACACAAATAATGTTCATAAAGCCTTCTGAGAACTCATAGTGAGTAGAAGATATAGAATATTTCATTTAATTTTTATTATACGAAGTTCATTCTTGCTGTACTTTCCCAAAGTGTATATATAAAGACCCTGAGTTCCACAGTTGCAATAGACCCACAGCAGTGTATTAACACATTTTCTCTGCTGTTCTTTATGTTTCTTTAAGAATATGTTTCTTGTTATTATGTACCATGGAAATATGCAGAAAATACAATCTGCAAGGTGGCACCTGCCTAAAATTGTAGAGAACCTGAAGCAATCTGAGGGGAATTTTTACTATTTGATGAAAATTATTTCACATGTTTATCAAGACATATTAATGAGTAGTGTTGTATTGTTTAGTACTCTGAGAACTTGATGCTTTTTGAAGCAGAGCGCATCGCACACATACACACACTTTATACGTTTAGCTTCTTCCTGTATGCTGAACTAAATACAGAAGTTATTTCATGTTTCTCAAGTCCATGAATACCCAGATACTTTACAATGGGAATCTGTGGATGGACTGTTATTTCAAACATCTCTAAGCTGTTTTTTACATATCTTTATCTCAGTAGAACTCTCCCTAGAGACAGCAAGAATCTGCAGGGAAATTATTAGCTGCGAGGTTACAAAGTCCTCTTGGTGCAAACTGCCAGATGCCTTCCAATTGAATCCAGGGTCTTGCTGGGCTTAATCCGTGAGGATTTTTACAATATTCCCTAAAGAGAATATAGAGCAAGATTCAATGGAATTAGTAATAATGCAATGGGTGCATATACTCAGTATGTAGATGACAACTGTCATGGAAAACAGAATAAATATATGGAGAGGGCAAAAGGGCATGTGGTTCAATTTTTTTTTATATGAAAGATGTATCAGTTTCAAGTAACAGGCAAGCTCTACTTTTGGGGAAACTTAAGAGAGGAGCACGGGCAACAATGTCCAGGAGCATTTAAACACACTGTGTATCTTCATTAAGTGCACTATATAAATCTAACTGCCAGCTACCACAATGCCTTTTGCAGGTTGTATTAATCTCAGTGACAGTTAACACAATGCCCTCAGTATGAATCTAAATGCCGGTTGCATTTTTCCTGTTTAACTTTTGAGTAGAGCTGTGCAAATGACAAGAAATCTGTCTGGGGAAGGCTTGAGTTACCAGCATATGTCTTCATGCCAGGTAGGACAAACTCACTAATTCAGAAATTCTCTTGACTAAAATAAAAAAGGGGGGGGGGGAAAGAAATTTCAGGTTAGTAAGTGGGAATCCGTGATCCAAATATTACACCAATAGTAATTTAGATAATGCTCTTATCTTTTAGTTGACTGTACTATATATTCTAAGTAAATCAGCTAAAGCAAGCTTATAATAAAGTAAACCTGGAATTTTTCACTCCAAAACAGTTTAAAGGACTTTCTTGACCTTTTCTACTACCAATATTTTACCCTTGATTTTCCCCCTAATTAAAATTGATAACTATATCATTTAATATTTCAACCTTAGTCCTCGTGTAAATGGGATTCACATGAAGATCCAGGTATTATCAAGGCATGAAGATTCAGACCTTTTAATGTTTTCTAAGTCTTTAAGGGAAATGGGAATCCAAATTAGTCCTTATTGAGCAGTAGAAATTACAAGCAACTAAAATTAACTTCCCTGCCTAAATAAGATCACTCTTTACCTTTTAACCCATTATCTTTTGCTCTATGTGTGTGGTTACTACATTAGTAAGTAAATGGCAATCTGATGCTACTTAAAAGAACACAGAAAAAAAACAACGACATGCACACACCCCCCCATCTGGCTAAACACCATTCAGTGTCAAAAGATACAACTTTTTTTCAGGGACTGGCCAATTTTGTACAAGTTTGAGAGCAGGCCAAGCAAATATGTATGAATTTTTGTATATGAAATAAATTTTAATCAGTTATTGCTGACGCTTCTCAAATACGTGTATGTGTGAGTAACTCAGAAGTAATGGTTATGAGACTTACTGCTTCCACTTTTATAATAGTTATTTAAGAAAAATAAAAAATTCCTCTGAACATCTTTTAAGCATGTCTTAGAGAAAAAAGGAATTTGTGCCTGGCTTTTAGAAAAGTCACATTGCTGAACATTCCCTGTGCTGGTGTTAAAAAGGTTTATACTGGCTGTTTAACGACTTTATTTAATCATGTTGAGTAGTTTAGAAAGATAAAAGTAGTGACAAGAAGTTTCGTAATTAATGTGTAAGAAGCCTTATAAATTAAGACTTCCAAATCTTCTTGAGACAAATAGGAAGCCCTTTAATATAAAGTGCACAAAACAGTTTGATGTCTTTTTTTATTAGACTACATTGTTCTATTCATTTCCATAAAAGACTAAACAAATGTAATTAAACATATTGAAGTAGTTTAAGTAAACAGACATTCTTTTTGGCTTAAATTTGATCAAGATTTCTACTGAGAAAAGATGTACTTTCCTTTAGATGAGATCCACAGTGTAAATGCAAAATGCTATATTCTGAAGGTCAGCTTTGAATCACATGAACTTTGACTTAAAAATGCAATCCTAGTTCTGACATAGTAATTAGTATTAAATTCTCCATTTTAAAATGTATTAATCTCATGAGTTAGAAGCAGAAGATCAAACAGGGGAATGCTTTTGTTTTCTGTGGCTGTTTCTTTTAATATTTATGGTGTCTAGACCAATAGGTCAATCTCCTTAGAACCAAGTATTGACAGGGAAGGCACAAAGTATCGTCTCATGGAGTATTTACTTCATTCTCTCATTTTATTTCTGTTTCGTAGCATGGAATGTTCTTCTTGTCTGAAAGTGTCTATACAGCTATCTCTCTATATAGGTGTATGTATGTATATATATACAGATATACTTATATATACCTATATTTAGGTTTTATATAGGTTTTATATAGACATTGCAGTGCATTTTGCTTTGGTCAGTGGCAAGAAGTTTTCCAAGTGGTTATTCTCACTGTCTTTTCATTATTCCTGGCCTCATTGTGTTCTCCCTGTACAGCATGGGGAGGAAAAATGCTGTCATAAGTGAAGGCGCTTTTTTTTTTTTTTTTGTCTACAGTTTTCATTATAACTCACTCAACATGAAAACATTTAATTTAGGGAGTAACCCCTGTGTGATGGTTGTATTGTAAAGGTATGCTTATAAAATAGCAGTGTTGTTTGGTTACTGATTGATGTTATGTTTGAAGAATAGAAGAATGATGGGTGCCAGGTTGATTCTTTGATCTCACAAGCACTTTGGACTATGGCCAGAGCCACTCTGAACTACATATAAACTGTGAAAGCATTTCCACAAATACTTAAGAACTGCCTTTTCTCTTTTATATCTCTTAGATTTTACATCACACTCCATGCCTCTATTATCTGAACGTCTTCCAGCATTCAATGCAGGACCTTCATTCTGTCCTTCAAAAATTAGCCCTCTGAAATGTTTTAATGGTGATGGAAGGAATTTTTTTCCTTAAAATATGTATTTATTTCAATTATCTTTCCTCATATAAATGTTAGTAACTCCTGGCATAAGCCTCTTTTGTAGCATACTGAGAGTTAATGAATCTTGTTTTACCTTAGGTCCTGAAAGCAATGAGCTTATTTAGCCCAAAGATGTGTGATACACCAGGTTGTAGGTGCTGGCCAGCTGACAAGGAAGGCCTGGCTCCCCTGGGAGGGAGCAGGCAGCTCTCTTCTACCCAGGGTGCAGAACAGTCCACAACAGATAAGATACTTGGTACTAACTGCAGCTTCTTTTAAGACTGGTGTATAAAAACCCAGATATGATGTTTTGGACTGAAGAAATCTAAGGATAAGTAAGTTCTCAACAGTGAAGGAATTATAAGTCACACGTGATAAAATTGTCAGGAGTTAGTTATTATTGTGTAATAAGATGGAGATAGTTAAAACATATTTGAACACATACATACAAGGTGTCTCTATGTTCATATGTGTGTGTATATATATGTAGTAGTCCAAGCTACGTGGCTACTGCATTAAGTAGAAATCCTTTATTTTTTCATGGTAGTTTGGTGGTTTGCAAACAGATGTTCTCCACTGAAGGAAGCATGCAGTGCTGTCAAGTGTTTCTTTCTGACTACTAACATTACCCCTGTCTTGCTTAGATTTACCAGCAAGATACTGGACTAGCTGGTGGTACTTCATATGGTGTGAAAGATAAATAGAACTGACTGCTACCTCCATATGGTTGGGATTTGACTTTAAGATATCTCTCAAGTGCAAATAGAATTTCTGTAGGACGGAGAAGCAGCATTAACTTGAGTGAAAACATAAATTTATGAAATTTAATACTCTGTCCCCTGAATTATTTTCTGTGAATAAATGGCTTATTTTTTAGGCAGGTGGCAGCATTCTGAAGACTTTTGCCAAAACCTGATCGTGTTATGTAAAGTTGTATGACCTCTAGCTGAAGTTGATTCATTAGTACCATTATCTGTTCATATCCTGGCCTAATCAGTGACTGGAAGAGATGTAGGAGCTTGGCAGAGGAGTGCATTCTTCTGTGTGATTCTTACCTTAGTCATGGAAAGGAGATTTAATTCTGTTAAATAAGTGACAAGTCTAGTTGCAGCAGAAAATAATTTCTTAAAAGCTGTGTTCTATTGTTGAACTGTTTCTATTAATTGTACAAGATTGATGTATTTCCCATAATATTTGTTGTTCCATATTGTTTTGTATACTACTAACATTGCATGAAATACCGCATACATAAATGCCCAGTTGCTGCAAGAAACCTGGAGTTAACTAATAACTATAAAAGTGAAATACATATAAAAAAAAAATCATATAGACATTTCAGTGTTTACTTTAATTGTACTGAATTATTTACTAAATCAAAGACCATTGAGTAAATTGATAATTTCACTAGAAGTTCACTATTGAAGGAAAATGCCACATAAACATAAAGTTAGCTTTGGCATCAGTAAACCAGGTCTGATGTGTTCACCGACAAAGGGAATTTAAAATCCTCTTGTTACAATTAGTGAATGTACTAGTTTGTTTTGTTACTGATTCAAAAGCTATAGAATATTAGGGAATTTTGTTGGGAGAAGTTTTTTTGAAACAGGATTCTTCAGTTCTTATGATGATTTTTCTTCTATGGACTTACTTATTTGTTTTTTATTTTAATAAATGTATGTGTCAGCTGCAGAACTGAAAAATTTTGCTTCAGACGTTTTCACCAATTTTCATATATGTTAATTTTCTTCCCTGATCTTTTACGGTGTTAAGTCAAGCAAATGGTTTTCTCACCTTTATTCTTTTCATTTTCTTCTAGAGTGGAATGATCGTAGATTATTAATGAAGCTAAAGGGAAACAGACCCTTTAATCCTTTGCTTAGTATTTGATCTTCTAACATATATGGCAACACTTTTCAATCACCCACTGATTGTAATTCTTCTGAAAGTTTCAATGTAACACAAAAATCAATATTAACAGATGTTGTTTGCTTTAGTCTGAAAGTGTTCCAGAAAAATGCTCGTCAAATGCATCCCATCTATGGTTTTATAAAGTTTCAGATTCACAGAATCAATATCAGCAGATGTTCACTACTTTTATTTTATTTTTTCCCAAGGCATTTCAGAAGTGCTTCTTCCAGCATAATTTTGAAAGAAAATTGAAACCACCGAGTGTATGACAGATTTTACTGTTGCCAAAGAATATGCACTTGTCAGCTCTTTGAGAAATACATTGTCTTCATCTAATATCATTGGAGACCAATAACTAAACAGAAAAAATTGTTTTAATTAGTTCATGATGAATTATTGTCTGAATTTATCCTTAATGTAGTCCATACATGTTAAATTTTATATTAGGGCTAAATAACATTTCTTTAGCTATTGAGAAAGTTAATGCAGAAAGGAGATATTCTCGAGAAAGTTAGGGGTGAGACAAGAAACTCACTTCAGTGTGCATTGGTTTGCAACTGGGTTTTGGATGTCAACTTGACTTAACATCATTTTACAGTTTAGCGTGTGTTTTAAAAGGTTGACATGAAATTTGTAATTTCTACATAGAACATTATAAGGCTTCTTTTTTAGAGAGCGTATTAGAAGATTCCTGCCAGCAGAAAACAAAATAATGAGGAAAAAAGAAGGTAACAAGCCCCCAAACATTTTCCTGGGCGGTTTGGAGGAAAGAGTTCTTAGCTGTTTTATCCTTCTTTCTAGTACATAAGAAAATGTAGTGGTTGAAACTTTGAAAATTTGGTGGATGGGCTTGTTTTTCTGCTTAAAAAAAAAGTCTGTATACCTCAAATCAGTTATAGAAATGTGTATGTGCTTCTCTTTGTATGTGTATAATTTCTGGTCATTTTAAATGGCAATTAGATGGCTTCTTAGAACCAACAACATGCATCTACTGCAAGTTGGGGAAAAGTGGTCAGCACTAATTATAAAATATATTTGATATTAATACATATTTTTGCTGCCTACGATAATCTTTATGTGTATATTAAATATGCCCCCTTATTAGGGCTGTATTACAATGACAATGACTTTCCATGATAAGTAGGAATATAATGATGTCATGATAAATTGCAGCAAGATAAAGCCTGCACACAGATCTGCTTTAACATGATTATGTATTTCATGTCAGAGTTTTTCTACAAATGGCATCATTTCAGTAGGAATAGCAATTGGTTGGTGGAATTATACAGGCAACATCTCAAAGCTGATTACAGGTTCTAGTATATCATGGTTTTAAAATGTGGAGATATTATTTGGAGGTGAATTTAAACCATTGGTATGTTTATACCGTACATCTGGGATTATTCTGTGTGAGCTCAGAGCTAAAAGAAAACTGTGCAACTGTGTTAGCACAGCAGCAAGTCTACACAAATAAAGCTGCCTCTCAACAGGGTTTATTAATGTAGGCATCACATCATGCTACTGCAGTTATATAGCTTCTTTTTTTCAGGCTCAGAGGGTAGGCAGAGTGTGCTTACATCTGCCCACAACACATAGCATAAACATATGCCAGGAGACTTGGCCCTGTGTTGAATTTATTTGAACAAAATTGTGGAAGTTATGATGCCTGTTTATTATATTCCGATGTAACACTCATCAAGAAGAACCTAACATTCATAAATTAACTGGGTTTTTTGCTGGATGGAGTATAATAATAAAATACACAGTTTTACAGTAGCAACTTTTTCTTTAGACCTTTTTATATATATATCTGTGCCAGTGCCATTGTGATTGCAGTTTCTGGTATATGATGTAGTTTATTTTCATTGTTTCTTGTAGGATAGAGTGAAAAGAGAAAAAAAACTAAAAACCTTTTACATTGTACCTAAACCTGGGGAGTGGACTACTGATTATAGAGGTTCAGTATTTCTGGGACACTAATTTATACAAATTTTTTTTCCTCATCGATATAGTTCATTTCTGTGATAAATGGTGTAATATTTATTATGTACATACTGATAAATAGTAAGAACAGAAGAGCAGGATGTGGAGAAACATATGGTATCGCTATCTTTTGGACACATTTTGTTTTCCTATTTAAAAAAAACCAGAAGATAATTTCTCTTCATTTTATTTTGTACCATAAGAGGTAGAATTAAGGAACTTTCTGGGGAAAAAAAAAAAACTGTAAAGAAGAAGAAATACCTGATCTAGGCTGTAACCACAAATCAATGCCCTTCATCAGATTGCTCAGCATCTCTATGCAATGACTTTTCTGACTGTGCTTAGCCCCATGCCAGCATAGCCTTAATAAAACCGTATGGGCAATTCCTTCCAGTAAAATGGCTTTTCTGAAACAAAAGAGAAACCACAAAGCCTTGAGCTGTTATTATTAGTCTAATTGCCGCTGGTTTGGAGAATAATAATGTATAACTCCAGAACTCTCCATCCTTTCACCTAATATGAGGAAAGCTTTCTCCATCCATATAAGGAAAGCTTCATTCCCTTTTTCCATCATCACCGTCTATCATGCTAGTAAAAGGAATTAATTTGGAATCTTTAATACTTCAGTGGACTTCTGCATGTGCATCTGTGACCAAGTGAAGGAATTTTCATTATAACCTTTCTCAAAAATTAAAATAGGGATTTTTTTAAACATTGAAATATGTAAAAGCAAATGATTTCACAAGATAACACCTTTGAGCAGTCAGTCCATATTAAACATTTAGGAAACAAGAAATGTTCCATATCTATTATTAAAGTAAGTGTCAGTACACGAGAAATTTTAACAGACTAGTAGTCTGTGATGGAGACAGTGCCATCCTGTTTTCAGCCATGAAACTAAAAACTAACGTTCATTAGTTTCAGCTGATGGGTGACTGCACTGCATGTGATCATAAGCAAGAGGATAGAAGGTTATTGAGTAGATAAAGTAGATCTACCTGGTAAAATGTAGGAACATTAGGATTATCTATGCATGTAGAGAATTTTTGAACCAAATTTTATTTTTCTAAGCTTAGAAAAATATGACTGACTAACAGTAACATAAGTTGATTACTTGTCTAGAAATTCAAGTCCTTGTCACAGTTTTCTCAGTCACCTCTGGCATGTCTGTCTGTTTTTCAGCCAGTCTTAAATTTTGCAGTGCTCGCCCGTTTCTAGGATAAATAGGTATAATTCATATTGCCAGCTGCTGGGGACTACTGTATTTGCCAATAAATGGATATCAGGAATAGCTGAATGAAGACATGTTTGAATTGAGAGGAAAAAGTTTAAAATTAGCAAACAAGATGAATGCTATCAGAACTAAACTAATTTCTATCCAGATTCATCAAGGACACAGCTGCATGAGTGTGTGACAGGAGAGCGAAAGTCAAGGAATATTTACTTGATAAAACGAAATATAGCAGGAATTTGCAGATTGCATTAACTGAAATAATGTTGCATGAATACTTTTTTTAGAGATTGTGAAATAATGAGGAGGAAATGTAATAAATATTTCACAAATAAACCCCTCTTTGCGACAAGTAGCATAAAGATAATGTTCTGTACTTTAAAAAGGTGCTGCAGGAGATGACTAGGTAAGGACTGTTTTGTTTAGAGAATGGATATCTTGGGACCTTAATTTCAGATAGGTTCTAGCATACAAGAAAGCAAATTTATTCTTTCACATAATTTTTATAAAGATTATTTTTCCTGTTTTTACAATCAGCTGAAATAATCAGCTAGGATTGCAGTTACCAGAAAGGTTTAAGTTCATGACACTTCAGATTTGCCTTCAAAATGTCAGATTTTGAGCAGTTTCTCCTAGACTAAGAAATTACTTGAAAGGGTGGGAGGGGAAGGGAAAAGGAAGATAAGCTACAAAGTCACAGAGTCTAATAGAAGAATTTTACTTTCCATGTGGATCTGACAATACACTGAAATCAATTAACATTGAAACTGAGTATAAATGATGTTTGATCTTTCTAAGGAGCCTGCCCTTGAAATGGAAGAGATTGAGAGAAAAATACATTTAGGATTAAACAGCCCAAAATGGATTATGCAAAAAACATTATGAGTTCTTAGATTAAATTATTAGTTCTAGAACTTGAATAGTGTAGAAATGAAGTACCCAAAGTTAGTGTGGGAGTCTAGGGCTATATTGACTTTAGAACTTGTGTAACTTTTGCAGAATTCACTATTATGTCCAATTTCGTTTGACTGTCACTTGGAAGATTATGAAAATAATTTTGAATGTTGCACCTTTTGATGGTGATATATCAGAAAGTCATGTAGAATTCATACGAAGGACGGCTTAATCACAAGGACAAGGAAAAGCAGTGTAGTCCACAAAATTATATATGTATTACCTATATATAATATAGCCTTGCTGTATCCCACAAGAGGCAGATCCTGTGTTATGAAGCAGGATAATATTGTCAAGATGGGCTGATGGGCCTCATATTTTATTAAAAGGTTGAGGAAGAACATAATGTCCTTTCGGGTTTTGGAAGTGTGAATAGGCATATTTCTAAAGGGTGGGAGAGGAATTTGGGCTGCTCCCAAAAAAGTTCTTTTTTCAAAGAGCTTATCCAATAGGCAAATGGTAGAAAACTATTGAACTTTAATGTCCTATTGCACTTCCAGATACTCATTTGAAACCATAGGACTCTTCCTTATGTACTTGTATTATGTCATTCTTTGATTTATTCAGGCAGAAGTGTGTTTATTTGAATTGTGCCCTGAGAAATGGAAATTCAGAACAGCTTTGTGAAACCAGCAACTCTCTGTATTTGACTGTCTTCAATAGAGAAGAACTCTTGATCTTCTATATTGAAGAGACTTTTCAGATACCCTTTTATGCGCCTAACTGAATTTAGTGTTCTTTTCCTGTCTTTTTCCCTCCAGGACACAATTCATTCGTTCTTGAGGTTTGTACCTATGTTCAGATAGGATGATATTTTCAGCATGATGCCACAGCTGTGTTGCTCACAGTTGCTCTGAACCACAGTTTGCTGAGGTTTCAGCTTCAAATCATTCATTCAAACTATCTATTCATCTCTGCCACAGGTCCCAAAATGAGATGTAGAGAGACATCTTTACATTTTTTGTATGTCTAATAAGAATGATAAAAAATTGCACATGGTGGAGAATGACCACCTATTTTAAGTCTGATTCATTACAGACTCTCGTCCAAAAAGACTTCTCAGTTGAACTAGCATCTTCTTTACGTTCAGCTGCTGCAGCTGAAACTGTATGGATGGGGTATGTAAATTCAAGGCAAGCTTCTTATTTAGCATTTCTGCCTTGCCAAATGAATCATAGATAGGAAATCACTCAGCTTGCCAAAATTTATCATACTGTGTCTCCAAAAGTTAAAACAGGTTTTTCATATAGCAAAGGAAATGCTGTGTTTTGCCACAGATAATATTTTGAAAGTTGGTGCAAGGTATCTTTGTAGCACAGATATATTTTTTTCCAAACTGATTGCATACTTCAAAGTACCAAGCTTTTTGAGATCCCCTTAAAACTAATTAATCAACTTTGCAAAGTGTATATCTTCCTTTCAAGTACAACCCACAATCCCTCTACCTTGGGGAATAATTTTCTTGTTTTCCTAGCATTTTCCCGATCCAATTATTGTACCTCTAAATAGGAGTTTTGTTATTATACAACATGATTAATTAGATACGTTATTTCTTTATCAGGTGAGAAATCACTGAAGGATTGATGTTAAGCTTATGAAATCAACAAATACTGTATAAGGCAAAATGCAATTACTTCTCAATTAAAAATCCATTTGACATATTTGAGAGATTAATAAACAAATTGGATTTGTTTCTAACAAAAAGGATTGGATTTTTTTAAAAAAGATGAATCATATTTGATACACATCATCTGAATCTAAGCATAAACCAAAGCAAAAGTTTAAACGTGGTCAACTAGAGTAGTAGACACTTAATTTTTCATTTATTAACTCTAAAATGACTGACTTATAAGTCAATTTGTAACCTGGACTGTGAAACATTCATTATCTTGCCATTTAACTACATTTAAACTCTTTGTTTGAATTCAGGCATTGCATTATTCCCTCTTTAACCTCACAAAATGTCAGAAATGCGAGTAGTCTTTATTGCTATTTATACTTCTAGAACATTTATGTCCACTGGATAGAGGTCTGTGAAGTAAAAAGACACTATATTCAGTTTAAAAATACAAGCATGAAAGTATTAGCTAATAGTATTACGTTCATTGTGGAACTTAGGCATTCTTGAGATATAGGAACTCAGCTGCTTGCCCTCTTAAGCAGCTGCAAAACAATCTTAGCAATGCCCAGTGTTACAAAAAAGTACTTCAGCAGTTGACAGTGTGAACAGAGTGTTATCTCTTAAAAAATATATACAGTAACAAATTTGATCTTACCACCATAACAAAAAGTACTGTCAACGATCCTCTCGGCTTCATCAAACATCCTCCTTTTACCCTGAGTTCCTAGGTACAGCCTGATTGCCAGTGATTCCGCGTGCTTGCGACTTCTACTGGCTTCTTCTGTGCTATTGTGTCACTAAAGTGTTAAAGTAGGGTCAGGCTATGCCTGGTTTCAATTACAAAATCAAGCAGTCCATTTGATATGTCACTTAGGAATCTCCAGGGACTTTTAAAATTAATGGATATTTGCCCATCTTGAAAAGAACTGTAGGAAACAGAAACCACTTCTGGTGGTTAAGTCTGGTGCTTAAGTCTGATGGAACGTACTTCCATCACATTTAGCAGAGTTGAACCACTCTTGATTCCATGCCGTGGCTTTTCCAGGCACAGTTGATTCTTACAGCAAGACTAATTTCCTGACTTCTGAAGGGCCTGGAAAACACGGAAGAATGTTATGATAATCCTTTAACATCTTCTGGCCAGATGAGAAGGTGTTTTGCACAGAAAACTTGTTCTGAATTGAGTCTTATTAATGCGAGTTTTAGGGTGCGAGGAAGGCTTTTTCAATCAAAGAAAGCTTTCATCATATTCAGACATTATCTGGAGAGCCATATGGATGACTCTCTGGCAGTCTGCCATTTATCAAGCCTCTGATCTATCAGTTTCTATATCTACACTTGAAAGCCTTATAGAAAGGCCCACTGATTTTTCTTTTTAATACTTAGCGATCAAGTAGGCTTTGAAACAAGAAAATACATGATTTCATGATTTCGGATTCATAAACTCAGAGTTAGTGAATAGCTTCTCCTAGACTTCAGCTTTAAAGAATGGCAAAAGACTTTAATCATAATGTAGCATAGCTGCCTTCCAAGCAGTTGACCTGGGTTCAATTCCCGGCCAACACAGGCAGGACTTTCTTGGGTACGTTGGTGGTATAGCACAAAAAATTTAATTATCCGATAGGATTTCAAGCTAAATTTTAGTCCTAATTAATGTTACAAATACTGTACAACAGAAATGCAGTAGTATTTGTTTCTAGCATTTAGTCTAGTGTGTATAGTATGTGGAATTACTGGCATTCTTTTATTAAGTAATTTATTGGAGTAAAAATGAAGATATGAGCAGATCAAAACTATTTAAAAGTTTCTGTTAACTTTTAAAAACTATTCTAGATGAAAAGGATTTTTGCTGTGTTGAGAATCCAGATACTCTGAAGCTTTTAAGTAAATGTAGTAATTTTAAAAGGATTAAAAGAATAAAAAAATTGAAAGGAAAACGTTTGTCTTAAGGCAGGTATTTACTATTCTGCTGCATACTTCCTAATAATAGTAAGTAGAATTTCAGTCATATGACTTGTATACAGACTGACTGACGTGGGTATTTGTGTAGCTTTTTATATGTGCCACTTAGCAGGCTGTAATCTTGTTAATGTTAATAATCTCCCTTTTAATTTCCATCTTTGTGCTGTATGAAATATTCTATCTAATGAGTTTCAAAAACAGGTGAGCAGTAGAACCATTCCCTATTAAAAACTGAAACAGGATGCTTTTCAACCTTATAACTGGCTGGAGCTCCAGAAATATTCCAGAAGACTAAATTATTTGTGAATTTTGAATACCTTAGTTAAAAGACAAGAACTCTAATAGCAGGCTGTCTTATCAAAATATGGAAGGCCAATAGAAAAAGTTTCAGCCGTCCCTATTTAAAACATTTTGCATAGCATTCACATTTCAGCCAGTGATTGCTATAGAGAGACAGCCACACAGTTAGTAGAACAGATAACCTTGGAGAAGAAAACTTGTATGAAATTTCTCTCCCTCCACACATACCACACTTTATGAAGATACAATGCCCACATAGTCTCTGGATTTAATCTCTCCAATATACTATAGCACTAATGCAAGGCAGTGCAGGCCAGTAGTCTGGGACAGCCATTAAGTCACCAAAATGGGCCTTAATGGAGAAGAAAACAATGCAGGACAGTACATTTTTGTCGTATGTTGCTTTGTAAAGGGACCCCTGGATATTTAGCAAAAGGGGTCTTGCGCTCTTTAGGCCAAGTAGAGATACCTGACAGGAGGAATGGTGGTGGAAGCCCAGGCATGATTGTTTCAACTAGTGGGCATATGATTAGCAGCTCCTAATGCAAGAATAGGAATCCTGTCTCAGTGGCATGTGTTTTTCATTCTAATTCTTAAATTCTTGTTCAAATGGAGAAAATCTGCAAGTCTCTGCATATTTCTTTTTTCAGGAGTTCAGCCTTTTGCACTGAGATCTGAGTGTGGTTTAGATATGCTCTTACATTACTTACATTTCTTCCATTGCAAGTGGGTGACAAGTAGCCTATAGATGTGGAAATTACCTGTGCATTCAGCATGGAAAACAAGTATCTCCAACTAGTAAAATAAGGAAGTTTAACTTTTTTGGCAAAAGGGATATTTTGTCTAAATTTCTTAAAAAGGTAGTGGCTAATCTTGAGATTAAAAAAATAATAGTTCAGTCCTTCAGCTGTCAGCGTCTGACAGCAGAAAGTATTTTGGTTCATTTGGGGGTTTTATATAGGATAAGGGCTACATATTTTTCCTGTATAATCATAGTTAATATTCCTATTGCTCATAGTATGCCTAGCGCTATGGCATATTTTTTCCTCTGTTGTACAGTGAGTGTTTGAATTTGATCCTGCATTGCACTTGGACCATATGTCATTGGAGGTGATAGAAAGCCTGTGACTCTGAATGCTGTTGCAGTTTTAGTTGGGTGTTTGATAAATCGCAACATGCCTAAGTGTTCTGGGATTTTGTTTCATTTTAGTTTACTAAAGGCCTAATACAAAACATATGAAGGCAACGGAAAAGCTTTTGTTTTAGGATTGGGCCCTAAAGAATTGCCAATATCTATTGAAAAACCATGTTGTACTTTTCAAATGAAAAGATCAGTCATGATTTCTAACTGACTGCAGTAACACCTCGATTGAAATAAGATAACTTGATATTTTCTGTTATTAAAAAATGAGATTTTTCCCTTTGAAGTTTCATAATGAAATAGAGACTAAACTTAAATTTTCTGCATATGAGCTAATCACATTTTCTTTGTAGTCTTAATGGTCTAAAGCTCTGGATCTTTGCTCCTCTAGTTTCAGCAAATGAATAATACCTGGAGGGATAGAAATTTCATATACTTTTTTCCCCCAAGGTTATCTATTCTGCTGACTGCATGGCTGTCTCTCTAAACCATTCTATCAATTGCTCAAGTGTGAATGCTATGTAATATGTTTTATATCTGGAAGGTTGAAGCTTTCTTCTCCTACTGGGAGTTTCATATTTTGATTAGACAGTCTTAGTTTCTTTATTTTTCTACCTCTTAGGAATTCCTAAAAAAATGATCTTTTTGTACAAATAGTTTGGCAACTACAACTTTATAGTTACTTACGTAGAATTTACTTAGTAAAACAGTAGAACTACTCACCAATTTGAATAATCTTCCACATCAGTAATGGCAGGCTATAAGTTATTTGTTGCTGTAATAAATGCTATACTCAAATATATATTTTTTGAATAGTACCTCCTCTAAAGGTGTGGGTCTTATAAATATGTTAACTTGTTTTTTTTATATTACATGGGCACTGTTATACTGTTTAAACCTCCTTTTGGTCAGCAGCCATCTAAGACTAAAGAAAATTGCCTGTAACTTAGAGGTCCTGCATTGCAATTGCACAAAAGCAGGTCTGGGAAATGTGGTTATTCTGATTTATACATACCAGAATAGAGGAGTCCTGATCTACATGAGGATGCAGTTATTTAGGTGCAATACAAAGAGTAATGAGTATGTAAATAAATCCAGCATAGGACTTAGCACTTACCCAAACAGCAAGAGCTATGTTATGAGTAGATTTTAGGAATGATTTATTCCTGTTTACATGCTTTGTGTAAACTCAGAAGCTAGGGAAACTATCATTTCTGTCTTCCGTCTGTGTTCATAGTGGCTCAGAAGAGACCAGACAAGTTCATGGCAAGGAAGTCCTAAGAGGGTTATTAAGAGACAACGTGGAGCTGAGCAGGTTGCTGAGCTGAAAATGGTTGGAGGTTGAGAGCACAGGAAGGGAAAGGATTGGGTGTGCTTGGCCTTACACTCATCACTAGACATTCCTTTGTGGCTGGTTGTGGAGAACGGGGAATGAGCTCAGTGAACTTTTGCTTTCACTCAGTAATCCTGTCCTTTTGTTTATCTGTGTGATAATAGGAAGTAGAAGGAAGGTAGGATTGATTATAATATTTAATTGAATACAGTTGTTGGGCTTGTTTGGCTCTTGGATTTTTAAGTGACTTCAGGGCCTTATCTGTGGGCATTAATTAAGGAAGAAGTCTCAAGAAGTGTCTGTTCCCCAGAGCACTCACTACCCACTCAGACAGACTAACATAAGAGCAAGGAGGTCCCTGTTCCAGGAGTCAAGCCAGCCTTGCCCAGTGTCCTTCTGTGTTGCTCAAGAGAGGGCTACATCACAGCACAGAACACCTTTTTTTGCCCCTAGCGATGTACACGGTTGCTATTGCAATGGGAAAGTTTTGTGTATGGACTGCTGACTTTGGAGCAAGCAGTCTGATCTGATAGAGGGTTAGTTAATGAAACTGGGAAAACCCCTCTCTTAAACTCCATCTTTTGATTGTAACTGTCACAACATATCAGACTGAAATGTTATTTTTTAAGATTGAAAAGGCTGTGTTTCACTTAATGACCAAAAGAAAATAATTTAGCGGCTGAAAACCAAGGATGTTTTGGCTTTCATTGTCTCTCCTTCCCCTCCCCAAAACTATAATACTCTATGTCAATTATGTACTAGCAGTGCATCTACTTCAGTGCCCTGTCTGGCAGTGGCCAGTACTATGTGTTTCAGAATAAATAAACTGTATAGCATCAAAATAGTGCTTACAGAGATCTTTTGTAGTCAGTGAATGGATGTCTTACATCTTTCAACAAGAGTTAATATTAATGTACACACTTGTAATTAATTCCATTATGATTGTTTCCTACCCACTTTGAATACGCATTTACTTTTTTTTGTAAATGATCTTATACAGGCTCATATGGCAATTAGTTCCACAGATAAACTGTTGTATGGTGGAATGAAAAAAAAAATTCCTTTGTTTGATATTTAAGTTGTATTTACCGTATGCTTGACCTTGCAATCAGACAAAAGAAACAAAAGTTCCTGAAGTGCCTTTTTGATTTTTTTTTCACATGACACTGTGATTTGTTCCATGCTGTATGTATTCTACAGTGTATAGCATACTTTCAGCTTTCCATGGGTTTGGGTGGGGTTTGGGGCATTATTTGTAATTCTTAAATGCTGTGAAATTTACAGAGAGTTAAATGTGAGACATGAGGAAAAATGCTTTCCTCAAAACAGCATCCAAACATCTCCTTTGGCTGATGTGATTGAGAGCAGAAAGACATAATTCCTGAAACACAAGCCTTTTAGTTTGCTTTTCAGAAGAAAGCAGATGTTAATTTTAGCAAAGAGAACTATAACTTTCATATTTGGTATCGGAAATAAGAATGTGTTTTTTAAGGACTGTACTATTTATAAACGATGACATTTTGAACTCTGGAGAGATTAAATCCACTGATTTATAACTTCTGCCACATTAAAAGAACTGAATGTAAATTCATTGGATTAAGCAAATAGAAAGCTGCATTCTTTTCAAATATATTATGTAAATATTCTATTTATCATTTAGAAGCAGATTTTTTTACCTCTATAGTGCTTGCAAAAGACAAATTTGGTTTAACTATTTTTTGGGTTCACAATGGCACACATGTTATAAAGAATATCTTATGGAGAAAAAATCTGTCTGTTCAGACTAGATCAATTCTATTTTAATGTAAAGTGAGCAGTATATTGGGTCCTAAGTGTGATTTGAGTTTGCAGACAAGGAAAACTTGCCAGAAATGTTAATCCCAAACATACCTTAAACACTCAAGATTATCTGATCTCATCAGCTCTTGAAACTAGTTCTTGAAGCTACTCCTTTGCCTCTTCCAAATGTCAGTAAATCCAGCAAAGGTCTTATCTGGGCTCCAGCTGCCACTATCATGCGGCTCTAGTCACAGTTTAGCACGAGAGCTTTTTTTTTTGCTACACAAATGAAATGCGTATTTTGACTGGCATCAAAAGACTATGAACAATGTACAGGGAGAATGTTTGGCCATGAAATAAGTGGCATGAAGATGCTTAGTTGTAGCTTTTTAGGAAGCTAGCAGGTTTAATTCAGTAATTTTTTTTGGAGAGATGGAGAACTTAGTAGCTGATGCAAACCTGATCTTTTTTTGTGGCACAATAGGGGGATACTGGTGTTACCAGCAAGATTGCATTGGTATGGAGATGCTTATTCTGATATCCAGAGAACATAGGATTTTTAATGAGTGTTTTGTGGTTAAGAATAGAAAGCAAAGGGAATGCCTCAGAAAGTCCCTGAATAAACAAAACAATGTTGTTGTTTAAGCAGTGTCTGACAGAGTGGTGATACATTTTGTGTGGTTGTTTTTTTCTCCAGGACCATACTGTTTTACCATGCTGCTGAGGACTTCTGTAGCAGTAAAGCCATCTGCAAGGTTGCTTCCAGATCAACCCCTTGTGAAGCTCAGGTATTGCAGTTGGAAAATTATCGTGTTGCTCTAGGGTTCTCAGAAGTCTCAATCCCTCAGCTTCCTTAGGGCAAAGCTCCTTAATGAAATCACAATATTTGGATGGCACAATCCCCAGGATATGTAAACATGCTGCCTAAACAGCTGTTAAATAATTGTCAATGTTTATTCAGACTCTTAATCAGGGAGAGGTAGATTTTAACACACTTTATGGTGGGATCTCCATAGAGAACAAAGTTAATCCTTCCTGCTATAGATGTATTTCAGAGCTCTAGCGCTCTTTTCTGATTTCACTGATTTATTGTGGGCCTTGACAGTGGTTTCTATCCATTTCTACCCTACTTTGTTCAGAACTTTTGTACTAATGTTGCATTTAGATGATGATGAGTTATTCAGAGAACTCCATGAAACTGTGTACTTTTAACAGACGGTGCAATCAAACCTGAAGTCTCAGCACAGTGATCTCTAAACAAGGCATGTTTGAACCAGTTTGTGTCCAAAATTGCATGCAAGAGTTTGCATTTGTTCAAATGCCATGACACAGCGTGCAATATGGATATTTGCTGTAATACATCTGTACAGTTCTATGCTGTTAGATGCCTAAGGTTAGGCTTGATGCTTCATACAGAGAATAATTTATTTTCAGACAGAAAGATGTTCCAAGTGATAGAGCATGAAGGTAGGAAAAATGTGTGAATCCATTAAAAGAAAATGCTTTTTAGATATGTATTGTGTGTTTAGATATTTGCAGATTTGCACTTTATATTCAGGTTTTGTAAGGTGAAAATAACGAGGGAAAAACCCCACAACATTCCTTGGATCTTATGGGGAATTCCTTTATAAGTGGAAGATCAAGTTTCCACATTAATATCAAGTATTTGATCACTACTTATGGTGAGGTTTTGCATTGCTATAAAAAGGTTTAGTTTATTTATGCTTTGATGCACATGTGAAGTTTTCATTAAGAGTTAAATGAATGGAGTAAGATAAGACATGCTTTCATGTCTTACAAGTCAAGATCTGAAAGGGTAAATACAATATAAAAACTGTTAGATATATGATGTAAATATATGCAGTGTGATTGCTCTTTTCTAAATATTAGCTGTATGACAGTACTTTGCACTGTGGCATCATGACAGTGTGAGGCCTGATGTGATATAAATGATGCCAATCTATGCACTGTTGGCATGAGCATCTGTCTCCTTGGCAGACTCCAAAGGCAGCTCCTGGCAGCTTTGGAGTTGCCTCTAGGTCTATCATATGGTTAAGCTTCTGACTTTTCCTCTTTAGCTAAAGTCCACTCCATCTGGAACCTATTTAATTCTCTTTCACCTTTAATTCTGGAGAAACACGTATGGTAACACTGTACATTCTGTACTGCAGAGTCTGGAATTATTTAAATGTTTATGGATGTTACACTTCTACTGAGGTCTGAAACAAACTCTGGATGCCACACACTAGATCTGAAATCTGAAAAAGGGTGATATAAAACTAACAAGGAAATTACAGTACAATTTCATTTTAGTTGTGTTTTGGTTTTTGTTTTTTGGGTTTTTTTCCAGTCAGTTCAGTACTACTGTAGTAGTGTTTTACCTCTCAGGAATATCTGAGATGCATATTCAGCATCAAGGAGCAAGAGGAAGGTAAGAACAGTCACAGTATGTCTGATAGAGTTCTGGATTGACCTAGAAGATTGCTACAGATCAAAGCACACTGCAGCCCTGAGATTTATCCAGCTTACGCTATGGCTTGATTCAACTATGGTCATTTTGACCTTTAAAGTTCTAGCATAGGTCCAGGGTCATATTGTACCACACCCCACAAAATCAAATTATTCTCTTCCTTCTTACTTCTTCCCCCAGTTTCTTTAGTCTAAAGGCCAAGTATGAATAGTTTCCAGTCGCAGCTGTAGCAGGATCTGGCCTTCTTAGAGAGAGATGAAGTGAAGAAGGTTTCCAAAGAAATTAAGAAACTGTCAAAATACAATGGTTGCTCATTTTTTATTAAGTCGTTTTCTTTCCGTCGTGCTCCTGTATTGCTATTTAAAAAATCTACTTACCTCACAGTCTCCTGGTAACATCAATGTCTAGCACATGAAAAGGGGAAGGCTCATCAGAATTGGAATATTTCATACTCATAGTTACTGCAATACAGCACATTTGGTCAGAGGTAAAAACCACCACCACCACCAAAGTCATATGCATTGGGAGAAAACAAAGAAAATGGAGGATTGGAAGAAACAGAGCTTCTCTGTAGTAAAAGCAGACAGCTTTTTCACTCATCCTCTGGATCCCAGCACACTTCTTAGGGTCTCGGTGACATCTGGCTCACTTGCATTGGTTTCTCTTCACTCTTTCTCTCGCACCAGGAGAGGGCTGTACATGCTGCTCCATCCTGCCATGCCAATTACAGCAAGGGGATAATGACACTGACTCCATTCCAATGCTGTCTAGGCTTATAGCCGATTAGACAGATGGGCAAAAACATGGGAAAGACTTGACTGTAACTTTGAGGACTGTGATCTGAAAAGCCAGAAACTTGTTTTTCCTTCTTGCTTAGGTATAACATAGACTTTCACATATTTTTCCATGGAAGAGTCATTATCTTAACAAAAGTCCCAGTTACTGGCACTTTTTCTGGCTTGTCTAATATATTCTATTTCCTCTGTCTGTGACAATGACTTACGTAGACAAAGGAAAAATGCTCGTGGGAGCTGCTGTGTTGATAAGCCTTATGTAAAGTTTTTAATTATGTCCTCTCAGGGACAAACAGTGCATCTGAATGCTTGGACATCAGTTTTCTCAGCTGAACATCATTTGATTCTGTTAGCCTCTGAGGATCATTCAGATCAGTCCGAGCCATCCATGAACACTGACATCAATTTGTCTGCCAAAGTCACCAGTTTAATAAATAATGGTATTAGCCAGGTAAAGGTTATGTTCCTTTAATATTCATATAATACTTCACTATGCATTATTATATCTTTTTTGAGCAGTCACCTGGAAAGACAGCGAGCTTGTAAAGTGTCTTGTGAAGAGAGCAGTGCTAGATGCCAGGTTGTCATGCAATATGTTGTTTTTCCTTCCTCTGCTGCATATCTAGGAGGTTAATTTCTGTGGCAGAGAAGACTGAAGAAAGACACTAATTTGGCTTTAACATTTGACAGACAAAAACAGATGCAAAATGAAGAATATCGTTATAGGTATAGAAATAAGCAAGAAATCAAAATTATCAGAAACAGAGAGAAGCAGGTGAGTCATTGTGAAATAAAAGAAACCATTAAGGATAACTTACTTTTGAGTCTTCTCTTGATTTACTTTGGGGCTTTCAAACTACTGTGCATTCCTCCTCTAAATCAGTGCTGATGATCTTTATACTTGGTAGCAAAAGCCTTTTGCTTATTCTGCGCTGGGGTTAGCATTTTATTTACTTGTAAATGTAGATGTAGCTGCCAGATTATATAACTGCCAGATCATGCAACTCCTACACAAATTCCCAACAGAAGCAGGATTAACTGAGGAGGTATATACTTCACCCGTCAATGTCTTTGCAGACCACAATTGGCAAAGGTGCAACAGAAAACTTTAGACCATAGTCTTTAGCCTCTGTATTGCTGTCTTGTTGCTTCATTGTAAGAAAGAGTTAGAAAACTAGAATATTTGTAAAGTTATCATATAAATTAGCTGCCACTTGTAGATCTGAAGACATATGGTTACATAGCTACGTATGCATACCCTTTGAAATATAAATTTGGCCTGTTTTATGAGAAACAGATATTCAAGAAGGGAGAAATATATCAAGGAACCTTACAAATAGTGTTAGAATACTGATGACTTGCTTGTACGCCCGACCTGGGAATCCTTTGGTGTATATCTATCAGTTTTTTCTTGACGGATGTATTTTGTGTAAGGCATGTTCTGGTAATAGATGCCATAAGTGCAGCCTGCTGAACAATACCAAGGGCCATCTCAGAATAATGGAAAGTTTAGAGCTTGAATCCATCCATCACAAGGAAAGAATACTTAAGATGTGTGAATCAAATAAATGTCTGTATACTACTCAAAAAATCATAGCAAATTCATTTCTTTTGTGCTTTAAAGAAGATTAGGATAACTTTCACCTCACTTCACCAAAATAGCCCTAGCCTTTAAACTTCATATCACTAAAGACAGAAATGAAAGAAAAGAGGACATTTTTTGCGCTTCATGTATTGATTTATGAGTGATTTGAGATGAGACACTCCCTTTTCTTAAAAAAAAACCAAACACCACAGTAGCAGCATGAAGTATACAAGCAGTTTTTTTGTTTTACAAACAATAGTTCTTTTATGTACCAGGAGGATAAGTCAATTTGTGCTAAATAGAAAAGAGGGGGAAAGGTGCCTAAAGATGTGAAGGTTTATTATTCTACAGTATATGCTCCTGGTCATTTATATGACACGACTAAGAAATGTTAATGGAGCATGCTCTCCAGTTTATATTTATTTGTCAATATTCATCTTCTGCCATTTTGCTGCTAAACTAACTAATTTAGAATGTTCAAACCCCTGCAGTTATTATGGCCCAATTCAGGTACGTTGTGGTGTAATCTGTCAAAGATTTAACTCCATGTGATTTGAAAACAGGAGAATTGTAGAGTAATTATCCTTTGCTATCTCTTTCTCTTTTTTTTTTTTTTTGTCATGGAAAACCAGTTTCAGTTTAAAAATGGAAAATGCCACAACACACTATTACAATTCCTTAAATATTCCTGATAATTTGAATTTTCTTAACTGTTTCTGGTAGTTCCATGTATTTTAGGTTTATATTTTAAAGGCATATGTAGAGAAGGAAAAAAAACAAACAACAAACCCAAGCAAAACAAAATAAAATTATGATACCCTATCTACTATGTATTGTTTCAATCAGTGATTTAATGGAATTAAACAACAGGGTTAATAGCTCTTGTCATCACTAAACATGTCTATAAGTAAACAAAGGGAGAGAGAGAATGATGACCTTTACATGAAAAGATTTATTAGATGTGGTTGGGACTGAGTATTATTACAAAAATTGTGACTTTCACACGTATACAGCATCAAGTAAGATGAGTGTCAAAATGTTGTTGAGTCCATGGCTCAGGTCTTCAACATAAGAGGGACCTTAAAAAAAAAATTAGTTAAATTATTGTTTCTTTATGGTAGAAGTCAGTCGAGGATGTTTCTCGTCTGAGTTCTGGTTATGAACAAGTTCGTTCTGTGATCTTGCCTGTGCTAGCCTTTTGAAAAAAAGATTTAAAAAGATAAAAAAAAATCACTTATACTGGTTGAGAATGAGAGAGTAAAATGTGTTTTCTTGGGGAATAAAATCTTAAAGCTTAACACAGGTTTTCCTTTGGCAAACTTGCTAATGATCTATTTTGAACACATTTAGAAAAAGTAGCTTCCCAGTAGGAGACATTTGTAGTAGAAGACAGAGAGTTCCAATTTAGTGAAGCGTTTGATGACAGAGAACAACATATATGAGGAAAGGAATAAAATCTGAGGGTTGCCTCTCTCTTGAATGCTTGGATAAACAGCAAAGATCCTACTAAGCCAACGTCTCTTTTCAGATAATACACAGTTTTGCTTTCAAGTTTCAAAGAGGTTATGCTGCTTGTATAGGACTATGCAGTCGACGCTAGAGATAGAAACAACATTCCTGATTTTCTATCCAACAGTACACTCAAATCACTGTAGAACTAGGTTGTGCATCAGGGCCAATAATGAGCTCTACACTCAAAATATAATAGATCACTTGGAGTACATCCTTCTTTTGAAACTATTTTGATTTTCCCTTGAATTAGCAGTCTTGTTTCATTGTAATTTCTCTAATTGTTGCTCTAGAGTTTTTTAGAAGCTACATCAAAGATGGAAGAACCACAGGAATAAAATCCATATATGTCTTTGGATCTTTTATTTCTTTAGATTTAAGATAAATGAATATCCGTATGCCTAACCAGGTCTGTGCTCTAAAAAATGAGAGTAGAAATTAGAGTGATAAATAATTGAAAGAAAGTGTGAATTTGCAATGAGATGAAAAGTGTATACTAGCGTATGGGAGAAGAACTGTATGCGGAATGTATGGCAATGAACTTTCTACTAAGAATAAGAAGGAAACATGACAAGTTCTGCAAGGGGGATGTTAGAATTTACTGAATGAATTTTTTCCATTAAAAACCTACCTAACATCCCAAAAATCAAGTCCTTAATCAGCTAGATAGCCTGCACAGTGCGCTGTGACTAAATGCCTTGCATATTTCTTTCCCCAAAGAAAATGGTTTATAGAAAGCTTTGACTGAGACACTGTTCTCTCTCTACCTTACGTAGCATTTTTTGTCACCTTAAGCAATGGGTCCAGTACTAAGCTTGTGTGGAGGAAAAAGGAGGGCAAGATTAGGAAAGGTCCATGGGAGATGGTGAGCTTTTCCCTGGCCTTTTTATCTCCATTAAAAAAAAAACAAAAAACATTAAAGATAGTTTTCAAAGTAGAAGGGTGCACCAGAATTATCAGCTTTGCCTTAAGAACAACATTCTACAGCACCAGCTAGATCTCTAATACTAAACTGATTTCCTCTATTATAAAAAGAATGCTGATTGGTGGTTATTTTTGCTGTAATATGTTTCTGAACTATGAATTTCTTATTAATCTGTGAAAGTAGTTACAATACAGGAATCAAAATATTTAGGTGCCTTATGATGGAACATGAAAAAACCCTACAGAGGTTCACATATATATTTCTTTATATTTGCAAAATTTGGCTTATCTTTGTATACAAGAGAAGTCTGGTCAGGTCACATAGGATTGTAGCAAGTTTCTCTTGCCTAAAATACTAATATCGATATAATGAATTAGGACAGCAGTGTCAAATTCAGTTACTCATTTAGGTTAGACTCCGTTTCCTTGATGGCTGTAGGATCATTAGGGAACAGAAACTTGATATGATAATGAAATTAAGTTTTGATATAGGGAGTAAACTAATAAATCACCACTGCGGCTAGTTGGCACTGTGGCTATTACTAGCTTAGTGGCCAACTTGATGCCTTTTTTAGTAACTCAACATATTTGGAAATTAGACACAAATTGTAAAGACAGGTAGGATTTTCCTGCAACTCTGTAATGGCTTAGATAACAGACAATTGGGGTTATAAAGAAAGAAACAATGATGTTATCACAGTAAATAAAAAAGCACTGTGAAAAATCATGCACTTATTTCCAGTGTACTAGGACCATTAAATGGCAACAGTGAGGTAAGACAGAAATATTGCTATGGTCTGGCCGTGTTGTGCTGTGCAGAGAACCAACTAGGTTGGGAAGGTAAAAAGAAGGGCTCCCAAATTTCACATCTTGGTCTGTGATCTCTTATCAGATTTTAACTGAGTAGAAGTGGCTTGTTGCTGCATATTTATTACTTTATTTCTTTGATTCTAAGAATTAGTTTAAGTGCTTGATGGCTGCATGGCAGTCTTTCAGCCAGTTAGAAATTAGCACTTAAGAAATGAAGCTTATTGGAAAAATGAGCAAATCTCTAGCTGTTTCTGAACTTTTTTTATGTTATTGAAATATTGCTGGTTCACACTAGCTGAAGTATTTGAGCTGGAACTAGCAGCTAAGAAGCTAAAACTTCTTGAAGCTATTTCTTCTTGACTCTGGGAAGGTAAATGGTCTTCATGGCTGTTTATGAAATACGTACATGGAAATTAAGTTTTGCTGTTCAGCCTTACTTTGGCTGTTTCCAGGATCTCAGGAGTCCTGAAAGCCTGACACACTTGTTACATACTCTGTCTTTTACATGCCCATCCCTGACACACTTGTTATATATTCCATCTTTTTTTAGTCATTAAATACAACCATCTTATCATCTTACATAAATCTGGTGCCAAGCTAATCAAACCTTGAACATATTGAGGGCTCACAAATATTCTCATTTCACAAAAAGGATAGTAAGGTACTCTTTTTTGATTCATAGGTTCAAATCCTATTAGCATTTGTATATCCTGGCATTGCACAGTGTAGAAGGTAGAGGTGAGATGATCCAAGAACAGATACTGAGAAAACAAGAGATGACAAGATAATGTATAGCGTCAAGGTCAAGGAGACATTACTGTGTGAATCAGATATGTTTTGGAGGATGAAAAGAATAAGTGGAGGAAGAGTGGAAGGAGGAGGAGGTGGAAATAGCTGATAGATCATGTAATTTTGTCTTTCAGGAATTAGTGGGCTCTTGAGATGAGTGGTTAAAAAGAAGGTGGCTGTACAGAAATAGCTGAAAGCTATCATGCTTTCCTGAACAAAGAGTTAATTGTTTTGTGAGAAATGCAGTCTGTAAGTGTATACGGTTTATTGTTGGGTCATATATTTTGCTTGAGTAGTCATTTACAAACAAAAGGAAGTTTCAAGGGAACCGAAAGAATCTGTGAGTTCACACAGAATTCAAAACACAGTTTCAGTCAAAAATGAAGGAATAAGGAAATTGAAAACATACTGTGAAATAGTGGTGGGTTTAGTTTGGCAGTGCTAAACTGCTTTATTTCAGAGTGCTTTGCAATCAGCTTTTTAACCTGAAAAAGATTATTTTTGTTTTAAAGGTTAACAAAAAAGAACAAAAGCATATACTGTATTCCTTTTTCTTTTACATCACAAGAAAAATTTGAGTTAGCCCTTAAATTCCACTGTATGACATTTTATTTTGTTTCTCTTAAATAAAGTGAGGGGAAAATGCTTAACTTTCATACCCAAATAGTTTTTTCTTGAACACAGCTTTCATATTGAACTTCAGCATGTAGTTGCATGGATCTACCATATATACCTGTGGCTTTCAAAGTAGAAAATCCAGGAAAAATGTCTTTTCCTGGGAAATACTCCAAAAAGAAAATGAGGATCAGAGAGCTGAACTGTACAAGGAAGGCTAAATGCTCATACATAGTATTCTGAGTACAGTAAAAGTTATCTAGTATTGTTCCCAATCTTCTGCACTTCAATAACATACTGTCAATTGTGAAAAAAAGAAGATAGGTCGTATTTCTGAGAGTTAAGAAGTACTAGGAAATACTTTAATCCTGTCTTTTTACTGAACTTTTAAACTTCATAAAAAAAAAAGAATCCTTTCAAGGTGTGCAGATTGTTCGTACATTACTGTATTTTTCCTGGTTTCTATTTTCCTAATTATTCTAGCTTGAGATAACAGTTGCACACATGTTGGGATAAAGATGGCATTTTCTATTATGATTGGCAGTTTATTTTCCGTAAGCTCACATAACTTTTTCAGGTCATGTATGATGTGTCATTGTCATTGAATTGAATTGGTGAAAATACACGTAATTGTAAGGAAAACACAGACTCATTTTATTTTACAAGTATTTATACTGAGTTTCTCCCCAGGGTCTGAACGCCTCATATAGACCTGAGAGCAGAGCAGGTATCATTTGCTACAATTCTTAAAGCTATTTTGATTATGTCTTCTGGTGAGGAAGGGTCTGTTCCACATAGTCAGATCTGATAACTGCCAAAGAGTCAACTGCTCAGAATCAGTGCTTTTGGGGACCTCCTGCTGGAAGGGACAGGCATAGCTTATCTGAGAACTTAAATGTCAATTGAAAAGAGCTTGATCGATGTTTAACTTAGGCATTTTGCTGATTTAAATGTGGAAGTCGCTGTCCAGTATGTTTTGAATTAATGCCTTGGTAAATTCTTTCATTTTTATGTTGGCTTCTTAATTAGTAGCAAGAAGTAGTAAGGAGAAAAAGAAAATCTTTGTTTCTTCCAACTATTCTTTTGGAATCTCTTACAGCTTCTGATTTTTCTTAACAGTAAAAACAATAAGAAAACAGATAAACAGAACATTGGAGTTAAAAGTGCTCTCTTACAAACTGAGATACTCACGAAGTCAGAATTAATAAAAAATTTAGTGATAAATCTGTCAATTCTAATAGAAGAGACAAAACTAGATATTCTGATTAGATATTAAGCAATTAAACAAGTGTTTTAACTAGTAAAGTTTCATTGCAAAAAATAATTAAATATTTTAAAATTTTATTAAAGATACATGGGGGGAGCTGATTCTGGCTGGATGCCAGGTGCCCACCATAGTAGGTCTATCACTCCCCTCTGCAGTTGGACAGGGGAGAGAAAATATAACAAAAAGCTCGTGGGTTGAGATAAGGACAGGGAAATCACTCAGCAATTACTGTCATGGGAAACCAGACTGGACTTGGGAAAAATTAATTTAATCTGTTAACAATCCACTTAGTGTAGGGTAGTGAGAAATAAAAACCAAATCTTAAAACACCGTTACCCTACCTCACCCTTCTTCCCAGGCTCAACTTCGCTCCTATTTTCTCTACCTCTTCTTCTCAAGCGGCTCAGGGGGCTGGGGAATAGGGGTTGTGGTCAGTTCATCACACATTGTCTCTGCCACTCCTTTTCCTCAGGGGAGGACTCCTCACACTCTTTCCTGGCTCCAGCATGGGGACCCTCCCAGGGGAGACAGTCCTCCATGAACTCCTCCAACATGAGTCCTTACCACAGTCTGCAGTTCTTCACGAACTGCTCCAGCATGGGTCCTTTCCATGGGGTGCAGTTCTTCAGGAACAGGCTGCTTCAGTGTGCATCCCCCATAGGGTGACAAGTTCTGCCAGCAAACCTGCTCCAACGTGTGCTCCTCTCTCCACGGGCCCACAGGTCATGGCGGGGACCTACTCTAGCACAAGCTCTCCATGGGGTAACAGTCTCCTTTGGGCACATACACCTGCTCCAGAGTGGGGTCCTCCATGGGCTGCAGGTGGATGGATATCTGCTCTACCAGGGACCTGCATAGGCTGCAGATGGACAGCCTGCCTCATCATGGTCTTCACCACAGGCTGCAGGGGAATCTCTGCTCCAGCACATGGACCACCTCCTCCCCCTCCTTCTTCACTGACCTTGGTGTCTACAGAGTTCTTTCTCTCACATATTCTCACTGCTCTTTCTGCTGCTCTTTTCACAGTAACTTTTTTCACCTTCTTAAACACATTATCCTCGAGGTGCAATCACCTCTACTGATGGGCTCAGCCTTGGCCAGCAGCAGGTCCATCTTGGAGCTGGCTGCCATTGGCTCTATTAGACATGAGGGAAGCTTCTAGCAACTTCTCACAGAAGCCATCCTGGTGGCACCCCACTACTAAAATCTTGCCACACAAACCCAATACAATACCTAAAAACAAAACTGCAAAAACACTAGAACTGTTGTAATTAAAGTTGCACTTTAATAGCATCTCTATCTTCAGCAGAGGCAAGCTTTTGTATGGAATAATTACAAAACACTCCTTATTCTCTTCCTTTGTCCTATTTTGATGTTAGTGATGGTGGTAGAATTTGCTCTTCCAAAGGAAAAATAAAAGGAAGACTGAGGTTTCTTTGTTTAATTTGAAGCCTTTTACTGCCAAGCTAAATGTACATGAAGCAAAAGGGAAAAGAACAAAGCAGATGAAAGTAGTTTCAGGTATCGAATCCACTTTGTACTGCTGGATGGTTAGTAGATAGGTGGAACATGCTGTCTTTTCAGGCTTACAGAGATCTGGAAAAACTGTTGCAGAACAAACTTGTTTAAAGTAATAATCTATATTTGCCTTTCTAGTAAGGAATTTACAGGGGTCTTGTGAGAGCTGGCTTGCTAAGCCATTATAATTAGACTGAGAAGAAGGTGGAGTAGAAAACTATAGAAGAAAAACATGGTGTAAAGGGAAAAGACTTTAGGAACAAGGTGTAAAAAGTAGCATATTGCTTATTTCATCTGTTGTTTAGAAAGAATAAGGCAGGTTGGTTAACAATGTTGCTTGATGATACCTCTTTACTTCTGTGAAAATATCTCTAAAAATCACATGATAAATGCAGTGGTAAATTCTGTAGTCACAAAATGATTGTACAGCTTGCTCTGTTAGCCCCTTCATTCTTTTCCTCTTAAGTGCAAAAAATAGTGATGAGAGGCAGAGGAGCATCTTTATGTAGTATGTATTTGTGACTCACATTTTGGGTCACTGAAATCCAGCTCCTCATGCCTTACTTTTACAAGTTGCAATTTAACGTCTTCCGATGCCTGTAGCAGATGGATTTATATATGTTATCTAGGACAAAAGATCTAGGGCAATTTAAAATACAGACTTGCACTAAAAAATGCAGATTTTACTGGAAACGGATGTCATTAGCCTTTTTCCCAGTCAATTAAAATTTCCCCTGAAATGACTGCAGTATATCAGTAAATGATCTATGGAAACCTCCTAGATTTCTGGTCATATTTCTGTATTCCAAATCTTATTACACAGCTATGTGTGTCTATTAAACTCAAATTTCTAACATTAAAAATATATTAAGTAAATGTAAGCAAAATTTCATCTGTGTGTGTATGTATACTTATTTGTAGCAAAGTTGAAGTTCTGTTACAGAGATGTATTGGCTGGATGAAATGGCTGTTTTTACAAAATCCATTATACAAATAGGACAGAAAAATTCCGAAGCAGAAGGAAAACAAAAACAAATATCCAAATATTAAACACTGTCATGAAACAAAATTGTAAGAGCCATCAGGGAGGATGCCATTAATCTCCCTATCAGATTTCTGTAAACTGCTTTGAAATTTTCACTTGGAAATTCATTGCGAAATAAAGTAAGGATGTGCTGTGTGTGGGTAAGAACTTTAGCTCCATCACATACTGGAATATGAGGCTCTGCTGTTTGCAGAATTGTTTAGATGAAATCCTGCAGAATCTCTGCAATATGCTACGGAAACAGTGGTGGAGCATGGGTCAGAATGTGTATGATAAAAACTACTTTGTTTAAAATTCTGTGATCATGAAGAATAAATGGATTTGGACTGGAAAAGCAAACAGTCAAATAATTTGTATCATCTTTGCAGTATGTATGGTATAGCTTCTAACATTTCTAATGTGTCACAGATGGTCTGGTTGGGCAGAAGGACTGCCAAAAGTGAATGTATGAAATTAATCTCTTTTTCACCATATCACACCATCTGTTGCCAGTTCATTGCGTCTGTTACTAATAACAAATAATTAATAATAATTGTAATAATTTAATTAATAAGGTCCTGCTTCATTTGAAACAATTTTTATTGGGGTTTACTGTTGTAGTCTCCTTTTTTCATATGGGTAGGTTAAGTTTTAACCCTTTCTCTAGGTGACCGATCATATGTTAATTGTGTATCTACTCTTAATGCTTATATATAAGCTTTAACAATGTATCTTTGTCTAGAAAGTCGTTGTTGTGACTGAGGCTGAAGAACAGATTGTAGATTTTTACTGGATTTTGATTATAATGAGTGTACTCCTTGTGTTAACATTGGGTAAAGCCTAGCTGCCTAAAGGTGATGGTCTCTAGCAATATCATTGTTCTAATATTGTTCTTTCAGAGAAAAAATTATATTCAACTTGGAAAAGATAAGATTATCTTTCAGTTTATTCTCTTTCCACTATATATTTCTCTAATATTCCTTTCAGTTTTCTCATTTTTTGTTTCTTCCCACAAATACAGATTTCTCATTCATTTTTGTTGAATGCATGTCCTTTTCAGTGTTTTCTGATTATTATCATGTGAACTCTTCACCTTCTCTTAGCAAATCATTACTCAAAAATTTCTGATATCATAATTTTGTATCTGTGCTACAGGTTTTCAGGCATCGAAAAGAATTTATTATGGGTAATAACTACAGTTTTTGCATCTTTTGCTTGTAAGCCTGTTTTCAAATTTAATAAGGCATAACCATATTTATAATAAGGTGAAAGGTTCTGATAATAGCCACAAATACTGTTCTTCATGATTTGACTTCTTTGCATATGAACATTAATTGAATAATTTGCCCCGAGCATATTTAGCTACTTGGTTTATTTCCTTTTTACATTTGATTTTTATTTTTCATATATGATGCTTTATCTCTGTCTGCTCCTTCTAATACCAAAGCATGTGGTTGCATCAAACTGCTATGGAGGCTAACCTGCTGGCTAGGGGAGAGAAACCAAGGACCACAGCTTCACTGTGCTGCCCTTTGTCCCCTCTTACTCTGCTCTTCTTCCCACTCCCCCATTCCAGACATATGTTGAGAAAAAACAGTCATCCCTCTACTTCCTGCCGGGTGTGCACCAGCCACCACCGTACTCATATGATGGAGTATATCCATTACTTCCACTTTCTTACTCTTTAACGAGGGTCTGTAGCGTATGGAGGAAAGGCCAGGATTGAACCTTTCCCTCATACTTTACCATCTTTTACACATTCACAATACGTTATTGTGGTATCAGTTTTTAATATATGAGCATTTTTTACTTTTGGCATATATTAAAAAATTGGTCTGATTGATGTCATGTGAAACTGGCAAATGATTTGTCTTTGGTAGCAGCATCTGCTCCCTTTTTTGCTAAATATTTACATGTAGAAATCATAAGCCCCCTCCTTTTTAGAAAGCAGAAATTATTAATTCTGTAGTACATTCAGTGCAGTTTGCTTTATCAAATTCAAACTCGTGTTTCAGGTTAAGATGAAGGAAATGCTGAAGTTCTGTTTCAGGCACTATGCAGGTTTATATGCTGCACGTTAAATCTGGGTGGAAGTTCTTGTGTCAGAATGATTAGTAGGAATTCTGGTTTTGAATTTAGAAGTTTCCAGAGAAAATTTTCCTGGGATAGTTCTTTTTAAGCTTCAGCATTACATATGTCTCTTGGTGTAAACGCTCACTTTTAAAACCCACTTAACATATGGCCTAGATGCACTACAGCAATGGATCTCATGTGTTTATTATACATAAACTAACACAGACAAAAGTCGGTAGGTATTCTAGGTGGTTTCTGCATTGTTTCTTGCCTCTTTTTTGAAGCAGTATATGAAATTTTGAAGCAGTTTCCGAAGAATGATGCTGCAGAAAAATAAGGCAGTGTCCAGCAGGCTCAGCAATTCTTGTGTTTTCTTTTGTAGAAATGTACTTTTATGAAATCTTACAACTGTGTTTACAAGGATAGTCAACCTTACCCACTTTTTTCTCTTTTTTTTTTTCTTTCTCTTCACTTTTTTCTACAAATATAAGATCATATTTTGCAATATATTGACAGTGAACATCCTCAAACTATAGTCAGCCTTGCAGGGTTCAATAAACTTTGCTATTGTGTCAAATCAAATTATTAATCTGTTACGGTTTGTAAGTAGTTTTCTTAGCAAAAATTTTGTGTATTTCTACAATGCAAGTTGCAGTTTATTTAGTACTGTGTTTGTGTATCAGTGGGTTTCTGTATAGAGCAGCTTCTAAATCCTGAGCCTTTCTACTTTATAGGATACATCATGGCAGCAAATGAGTCACTGATCACATAGTATATGAACTAAATGCATGTATCAAAAGTATTCTACAGATAATTACTAGAAAATAAAATATTGTAGAGCTTTCATGAAACTCACTATACCTCTCTCACTCTTACATGACACTGCAAGAGACTCTTTAAAAATCAATTATTTATCTATCCCTCCTATTCTATAATGTCAGATTTGATCATGACTGCCTATCATGTATTATTTCTGAAAAATGAAGTATGAATTTTATTTTGCCATCAAAACAACAGCAAATAACATAGCAGGTTTTTGTAGTCATAGTATTACGTAAGGGTTGTGAAGATTCAACAATATGGTTTTTTGGGGAAAAAAGAGGTGGAAGAATGTTTTGTGTATATCCATAGGTATCTTCCTACTTATTTGAATCAGCTCTGAATTGTTCCCACCTGTGTACTGTACTGAGGATTCTAGGATATCCTGGATGTCTCACTACAGGGGAATACAAAGAAGAAAATATTTTTTTCTCCACTCAGTAAGCGCTTCTACAGCCCAAAAATCAAGGGCACACAGAAAAAAAGGCTTTTATAGTTTTTTGCTTTTGGAAGGCTTAAATTTATGTACACTGCAGTAATCTGATTCAAAAAATAAAAAAAGGTTATTTAAAATGAGATATCATATTAAAGAAACATATTGAAATCTTGTAAAATGGGTTTCTTGTCTCAACATTTGCTTAGATTTTATTAATGTTGGTCACATGGAATCCTTGTTTTTGTCTTTGAAGTCAACTGAATTTTTATGTGTACGTGCTCACAAGAACTGTGTGGAGGGGTATATCAGAGTTGAGGAGCAACGTGAATTAGGTGTCACTTTCTCTGCCACTTGTGTAATCTGTAATAACAGAGACATCTAATAACCTGCATTTCTTACTGACAGCTCACTGAGCTGGGAACGCAGGTTCTTGCTGCAAGGCAGGAGCTGGTTTGTTGACAGAACTCTGGAGAAGTAGTTTCAGGCTTAAGGGTATGCTGAATTATAGCCCGTTGTGCTGGTGGAGGGAAGGTAAGTCGAAGTCCTCAAAATCTGTCTTAATTACATATTTTGCCAATAAGCGAATGTAGTGAGAAAATCCCACTCTTTCCATTTGATAACACACAGGAAATATAAACAAGATTAGAGTGTGTCTGATTCTTACAATTTTTGGTTCTTTCTCATGAGGCAGTCAGGTAATTGTTCCACAACCTGTGTCTTGCAGTTCTTTTCTGAAGTAGTGAGTCACTGCACCAGCACAGGGAAATGTACCTTATGTACTCTGTCATACCGTATTGTCAATACCCAACTTACTTACACTTGTTTTCTCCCTTAGACTTTAATAGAGGAAAGTTGAAATTTGATTCCAATCTTGATGGCAAGAACAGGCAGTCCAATCAGGGACAGAAGTCCTGTCTTCTTACAGAGGACTATGTAGGCTTTTGGTAGACTAGTATAGCCTCCAGTCAAGGGAAGTGAATGGGAATATAATTTAATAAGATTTTTTAAACTTTGAGACTGGAACAGAATATAATTCATAGCAATATTTACTTGACTTAACATTTTCAAGCCGAGAAAAAATATCAAGCAATAGACTGTGACCTGTAAATGTAAATATAACTTAATGGAGCCACCAAAAAAACTGTAACATAGCAGTCTTCTGGCAATTTGAGCTTTTGTGGAGACATCCAAAAACCTGATTATTTTCTCTGTAATTTTGTGTGGTTTGTTGCACTTGTGATTTGATTCAGGCCAGACGTGCCTTTAAAGCTCATCATTTTTGTTTGTTCCATTGACATGGCTGAATAGTTTGCAGCATTCTGAGAGCTGGGCTTATTTCATAACTCAGGGCTGCCTGTCTTCCGCTCCGCCTCCTTACTCCACTGCGGACCAGATCTTCAACAGTTGTGCACCTGGCTGACTGAACTCTCATATAGCTGGCATCCTCAGGGTTCAGGTGATGAGGAAGTCAGTTATGACTGTACCATAATCATTTCACCTGCACTCAATTTTATATTTTTTTTTCACACAGTCACACAGTTTGGTTGTTTTAACAGCTGAGCTCTTTTCTTCCTATTTGCTTTTTGTCTCCAGAAAAATGAATAGTGGTTATCAGTGTGCTTCTCATTTTTAACTGTACTATGTTTTAGTCTTTCATGCTTGCTACAAATATGAATACAACATTTGGGTTCATAAAACGTGATATTTAATATGTCATTCTCAGCTCCTCCTTGTGACTATGCCCTGCGTAGAACTATTCCACTAACGTTACAACTAGCAGGACTGCAGCAATTATGCCGATAGTAATAACACCTGTTCTAAAATGTGTTACTAGATGTGAAGTAGACTTGGCAGCAAACACTTTTTGTTGTATTATAATAAAGTTGCTGAGTATTAAACTGAAGTTTAATCCAAAAATACATGTTCATCTTGGAATGGTATTTGGGGTAGCAGGTTTGGCTTTCATTTCAGCTGAATGTCCTTAACCCATCTCAAGGTTAGGAGTCTACCTCAATTAGTTATCTGTACTTCCTCGTGATACAATGTTGAGATATACCTACTACCTTGGCATCCATTTTACTGTAGACGTTTATTTTCAGAACATGCTTTTCTCTCTGTGTAGATACCAATATCCTGACTAACTCAGAACAGATACTTAACTTCTAGAAAACTACAGTTAGATGATAGGATTCATAGCCACTGTTCCCAATGTTAATTTATATATGCATGTTATATATGTATGTATGTATACTCAGCTTTGTGAAAACTGGACTCCATGTCATCTTGCCCACCAGAGTACTCAAGTTATTCAGGTAATGTTCAAACAGTCTGCTGCCGTTTGAAGGATTCCTGCTAGAGGCACTGCCCTTTAGTTTCAAAGTATGGCAACTCAGCATATAACTTTGGTCGGTTGTTAAAGAGAGAAGAGCTCTATTTTTGGTATATGAAAAAGGAAACAAGAAGAAATAGTTAATATTTCAAAAGTTTTCAATAAGAATAGGTTTGCTGATGAATTTTAACTGATATTGCTGTTCAGTTTTTCCTAGGAGTTTTAGCATTGCTCATGGCTATTTTTTGTGTTCAGTCCTGTATGTGCACATAAGTTCATTACCATTGAAATGCTCTTGAAATGTTTGAAGAAAGGCAATATTGACTCAGGAAAAATGTAAAAAAGGTTTAGTGCTATTTCAGCTTCCTATGCCTGTTTTGTGTGAAAGTAATCATTCAGTTATTAATTCATAACTTGGTTCTTTATACATCCCACTGAAATAATAGATAAATATTAGTCAAAAACCAAATAGCTTTGTGTCATGTACAATTTTTCCCCACAGTTTAATTGTTTGTATGCTGGATGTTGTTGCCTTTGTATCATTTTATCCTATGAAAATCTCCTTTCCTAGGATTTGGCAACAAAACAAATACTACACCCACTTTGTTTATGATGAGGACATGTATCGCTCTCATGTTAATGCGGGATTTAATTTGACATGCTTCAGTTTATGCCAAGTCAGAGCAAATCACTGCCTTGTTCCATGCTAATCTATCTTGGGGTTTTTCTTGCTAATGTACCAAACCCCATCATTCTAAGGAAAAAAAAGCTGGGGGAGAGCACTATCTGTAAAAGAAATATTTGATCCATACAACATCAGCAACTTCCAAAAGAATGATGTAGGTACAATAAAAAAGAAAACAAAAGTAAAATCTACTTTTAAGAGAGAGAAGTGTCTGTAAATACACTTGCAGGACTATGTATATCAGAAAACTGACTGGGAAATTGCAACAGATACAGCACAGATCTCGTTCTTCCATACTTCATCTTTCTCATAACAGGAAAATGAACAAATTATTATTTTGCAGTTGCTCACTTAAAAGATCTCTTTCCTCTTTTCACTTACGTTGATGCTATTTGAATAACTATTTACAAAATACAACTGTTAACTGTTCATTATTTAACTGTTATCTGTAAATAACTAATTAAATAGAAGGAAAACATAAAATGCTTTGAAGTAGGACCTTTATGAAAAATGTAAGGCAGCATACATAATTTACCTAGAAATTAAGTTGCAGAGTGATTGCTGCCTGTTTGATAGGGCTACTAGAATTGTAGAACTGAAAACCCAAATTCTATGACTTATTTTCACTTTAAATGGCTGTTTTGCATGGGCATGTTTAGTTTGGAGAAGAGGAGGCTGACGGGGAACCTCATTGCCCTCTACAACTACCTGAAAGGAGGTTGTAGAGCTGGGTGTTGGCCTCTTCTCCCAAGTGAATAATGACAGGAGCAGAAGAAATGGTCTGAAGTTGGGGCAGGGGAGGTTTAGATTAGATATTAGGAAGAATTACTTTCCTGAGACACTGGTCAGGCACTGGAACAGCCTGCCCACAGAGGTGCTGGAGTCACCATCCCTGGAGGTATTTAAGAAACCTGTAGATGTGGCATTTCAGGGCATGCTCTAATGCCTGAGATTGTTGGTTTGTGTCTGTCTGTGGGTGGGTATGGGGGTTTTGGGGTTGGTTTTGGTTTGGTTTGGTTTTGGTGTTGGTTTTTTTTTCGTGGTTGGATCTCAAAGGCCCCTTCCAACCATGAATATTCTGTGATTCTGTGATTCTTGGCACATTGACAGTATGAAGCCAAATCCCTTACCTTCAAAATAAATGCTTAAATGGGTAAGTTTTCTACAATTATTTCACACTTAAAAGGATTTTCTTTAATTTTTAGAAAATATTGAATTGTATTTTCTTCATTGTCTACTGAAGTGTCACAAAACAGGTGGTTCAAGTTTGCGCAGATCCCATTTCCATATAATCTGTCATTGACAAGTTGCAAAATTAATGAAAACCTAGTTTTTTCAAGTTTGAATTCAAGTTATAGAAATACAACTTTCAAGTGACTTTCAGAATTAAATTAGTAGCTATAATCTCTTCTGCAGGATTATTTCTTACAAAAACCTTTCTAACATAACCTGCTAGAAGATACTTTTTTAAGATTATTAAATAATATAATTAATATTATTACTATTGTTAACTATTGCTAATTATTTTAGTGTTATATTAGGTTTTGCTGAAAGACTAAGCTGAATGTCCCTGTGCCAGCTCTTCATGTACTTAAAGGTGATGGTTTTACAGTTCTTTCCCTTGATACATTTATTTTACTCTTTGCCGCAAGTACATGTGTAAGGGAAATCTTGTACCAATGTATGGTGGGTTGATCCCTGCTGGCAGTTAAGCACCCATCACCTGCTCGCTCACTGCCCTCCCTGGCTGGATGGGGGGGCGAATCAGAAGAGCGAAAGCAAGAAAAACTCACGATAAAGACTATTTAATAAATGCAGGAAAGAGAAAGAAACCCCAACCAAACAATGCAAAGGCCACCTCCCGCAAGCAGAGCGATGCCCAGTCAGTCTCTGAGCAGTGGCTATTGTGGAAGGACTGCCCCCAGTTGTGCTGCTGGGCAGGGCGTTCTGTGGCATGGAATGTTGCTGTGATCAGCCTGGGTCACCTCTCCCGGCTGTGCCCCCTCCCACCTCTTGTCCACCCCCGTCTATTCTCTGCGGGGGCAGAGTGGGCAACACAGAAGTTTTCCAGCTTTGCAAGTGCTGCTCAGCAACAGCCAAAACACTGCCATGTTATTAACACTGTTTTATCAGAAATCCAAAATACAGCACCATAGGGATGGCTCTGAAGCAGATTAACTCCATCCCAGCCAGACCTGTACATAATGCCATAAGTCACTCACTGTGGGACAGTGTTAGGGTTTGTTTTGAAGTCTTTTTACTTTTGCTATGCCATATTTAAAACTGACAAGTTTCATTGGTGCATTTTCAATATTAGGGAAAAACCCAAACAAACAAATGTGCAAAATAAGTTTGTATTGACATGTAATACTGAAATTCTTCGTTATTAACTGAGGAAATTATAATTTTTAGATTTTGCAGGAAATATCTCGTAATTTGTACAAAACCCAGCTAATACTGTTTTTTGAGCATTTGTTGTGTCTCCTTGAAATTATACTTTTGAAATGAGTTATTGTCTTGTTTTGATGGAAGTAGAACATTTTGTTTCCTTGTTCTCGAGGCATTCTTTGAATGCTCTGCCAATTTTGCATCGTTACTTTGAAATACTGTTCATATATTTAATGTTTGTTTCTGACATTTCAAAAAACACTCTGAATATTCTCATTGTGAAAGGTTTTGCATGCTTATTTGAGCATTTGCACTGGCACCAAATTAAAATGTCTATGAGTTTTTACAGATCATCTTATTCCTTCTTACCTCTACATAAGGAGGCATTGCCTCCTAGAACGTCTCTTACTTCCTAGGGACATCTGGGTGGATAATTTACATATACAACTTCAAACTGGTTCATATTTAGACAGAGAATATAGCTTATAACCTCTTTCTTGCAAGAAGAAACAGTTTGTTTAGCACTTCTTGCTTTAATACAATTTCTACTGTCAGCTGAAGTTACCTCAGTCTATTGCAGATAAAGAGACCAAAGCTGATTTTTGTGTGTGATGCTGTGAGTGTAACTTCATCTCTTCACTTGAGGTTTCTTGGGTCTAAGGGTCTAACATGATTGAGGCAAATGTTTGCAAATGCCACATTTCAAGAGCAGTGATTTCCATCACACTTACCTGAAGCATGAGTAACTCATAGCTGAAAATTGACCCTAAAGATGCATTTTGAATAACCACCAGGAAACAAAAGCTTATAGTTCTCTGATATCTGTAACATAGTAATTCCTATATTTTACTTTAAGACACACTTTAATTACATGAACCATGTGTGGTGGATGGAAGGTGATGGGAGGTGTATATTCTTTTTTCCATGCAACGTTACCAATAATACCGTGATTTTTACCTACTCTTATAGTTACTGACAGCTTTCCGTTGTATGTTCATACTGAATTGATAATAATAATGGTAAGTTTGTGTTCTTCTCCCCTTTAACTTCTGCTTGCCTCTGGCTCTTTCCTTTTCCATGTGTCCTCCATTTGCTGTAGACATAGAACTGTTCCTGTAATGAGAAGTAACTGAATAATCTTCAAACTGCCAATCATGCATTTGCTGACTCTTCTTCCTCCTTCATTTTAGTAACTTAAGTAAATTTTTATTTTAATTCTTTTCAACTTCATGAAACATTTATCTAATAAAGGCAGCAATGGATAAGAACACTGAAATAAAATGGGGTATGTTTCAGCTTCTTGTAGGACAAGAGTTTTAATTATCTAAGTCTGCAATCTCTCTTCTTCTTTGAGAAAAGAATCAGGAATTGTTTAGGAGTTATATTTTATTGATTATTCTCAGCCTTTATCTATTTTCCACGTGACTGTTGCTATATCTGCATTTAACTATAATATTTATTAGAAATACATAAATAAGTTAGAAATTTGCTTATTTAAGCAAAGTATTTTCAACCTAAATAGGCCAGCACTTAAAAACTGGCAGCAACTGGCTTAAAACATATCCACAGGACTGCTTTCTTGGAATACCTCCTCACCTGCATGGTAATTTGTGACTAAATTTACTATCTGAGAGAAACAAATAAAATGATATTCCATATCTTGCACTTGCATAAATACATATTTCAAAAAGCATTCTTTCACGCCTAGCAGGAGTCCTGGGCGCAGAATCATCTATGTAAAGTGGTAGTTTTGAAAGGTATTTTAGTAAGTTGAACCAAATTCAGGGATGATTGTAAAAGGTAAATTAGTGGAATTTGATCAGAAAAAAAAAAATATATATATCAATGTATGTAAATAAAAGTCATCTGCCCCATGCTGGTGTGCAACAGTACAATTGCACAATTTACATGATGAAGACAGAATTGAGACTGCTACTGAGAGGTGCTGTTGAGATGCTGTAATAAAGGCATAGAGATAGAAAAATGCTGAAAAAGTTTGAATAGCAATAAAACTCCTTATTGTGTTCCATAAGGGAAAAAAATACCATTAAGCAGGGAGTAATTATTTTTAAAAATTATATATCATCATGAAGACAATGAAACAGAAGTCTTATTAAACGGGAGATGATTCTGTGTTTTGTAGATATGTTTAGATTTCTTTAGATTATCATCTACTTATCTGTCACAGGAAAAAAAACCCAAATCTAAATGTTGTGAATGCACTGATTGCTAATCAACATTTTACCATGCTCTTAACTTGCAAACGTAGGAGTTGCATAGAGCACAGTCTGGATCTTTGGTCTGTTGTTCCATTTTGTGGTATAAGGTCGGAGATACAACAAAAGAATTGTTAGTGAAAGTACCTTTATATCTCTTCAGTTTTCTGTCTCTTCTAAGATGTAATTTCCTTTGGTTTCATTGATGTTTTCTTTTGTTTTACAGATCCTTGGTCTATCTAATTTATTTAATTTTATGTAAATGCTGTTGTTAAGCATGAATTTGTTCAAACCTAAAATGGATCCGAGCTCGTTTTCTAAAGACCACTGTTCTTCAGGAATATATTGATTAAAAAAAAATGAGAGTGAAAATAAACAAAGTTATGCAATGCATTGGAAGTCTCAATTCATTGCAAAAATATACTGTGATTGCTCTGTTATTTATTGAACGGTAGTTTCTATGAAGTACAGTAAAAAATACACTTTCTGATGTCTTCTGTTATGATCATTTATTTAAGGTGCTCTAGTGTAATGATTTTAATAATACTCATTTTCGTGCAGACAAGGATTATCACATTGTTTCTTATGTGTGCTACGTGACTGGGAGGAGTTGTTCCTGTTTTACCCTTATTTATCTGTATTCCAGGAATTCATACTACCTGTTCAGTGTTCCCTTAGTTCAAAGCGGAAGCTGTTCTGCTTTATGACTGTGTCTTCTTATGGCCTTACTTTGTATGGCCTTCCCTTACCCATCATCCCTTCCAACAGCTTCACTGTGACAACCTGTAAGGGAGAATCTGGCATCTTTCTTATCTTGCAAACAGAGTGGATGTTGAATGTTATAAATATCGCCTTGGTTTTTTATGAATTTTTTTACTATTGGCTGTTTGGAAGTTGAAGTGTAAACCATTGTAATTGGTGATTTAACAGCTTAAGACAATTGAGATCATTATGTCCAAAGTCCTCACTTAAATTATAGGCTTAAGCTTTTCAGCATTTTACTGCTGTGGTAGTCATTCATTCAGTACACCTTTTAAAAGTTTCAAGACTGTTCCTGTATAAGCAAAGGGGAGAAGGAGTGAGCCCCTCATAGGTCCAGCATTACAAGATCAATGAAATCCACATCAGCTCTCATTTTTGGTTTTTGTAGTGATGGAAATTCCTCATTTTAGTTATGTGCCAGTTTTATTTGTAGATATTCTCTACTGAAATTTAAAAATCCATTTTAGTCCTGAAGAGGCTTACAGTGTGTTTCTAGTGGAAATATTTCTGTTAGCTAATGCTAATACTGAGTCAGCTAATGAGTACTCAAAAAGGATGAAACTACTGATTCTATACAGAAGGGAATTACTAATATTAGGATTAAGAGAACCTGATGCAAGCAAATACATAGAAGAAAGCCTGTTCTTTTGTCAATTTCTACAAAGCAATCTCTTGGTGAATAGAGTATGAAGATTTAGAGCTGGAGAGTTCAATCTTACCTTACTTCAAGCCCTTATAAATATGCAGTATGCTGCAAAGACTAGAAGTCTAGCGAGAAGGTGATAAAATGTATTTTGTACTGGTTTGTCCTCACATTATTAGACCTTGCTCAGCAGGTTATTTATTATTTTAGTTCTTAATAAATAATTGATGGAAAACTGATAATATAAAATTTACGGAATATGTAGAGTGTTTTATTATAACAGTAATATGCTACAGGTGTGTTTTATTGGTCAATTAACATATGCCTCAAGGTGTGGTATGATATATGAGGCTGCTGGTGGGGTTGTGTGAGGTTTGGATTAGCGGGCTGGTAAAACACATCCTGGAGGGTCTTAATGGTGTTGTATAGTGAGGAAAGATGCCCTATATAGAAATTGCACTGTGGTTTATATGTGCAAGCTAACTTTAAATGAGGAAGTCTGAGTTGTAGAAGTAGGCTAACAATAGAAACGTGGATCTTTTATGTAAGTTAATTTACTCTGCTATTTGGGAGAAACTATCTTAGGGCTAAGGTGGTTTCCATTAATTTCCCAGCTTTCCTGGAAAAGTTGTAAAAGTTACTTCATCTCCCCCGTGCTTTATTTACAAGGCCATGCACAGCACAAGCCTACTTGTTATCTCTGAGTGCTACTCTTAATTGGGTAATGATGTGAATATAGCCCAGAAAATTAAAATTGTATTTCAGCTTCTTTTTAAATTCTTCATTTGGTAATAGTTTTCAGTATACAAAATAGATAAGTGTTGGTTCTTTGGGTTTGGGTGGGATTTATTTTTTTTTTGAGGAGTGGGGTGGGTGAGGGTTTTGGGTCTTTATTTTTCTGTTTATGTGGTACTTGTTGCTTCTTGTATACTTTTTTGAAAGGCTGACTTAGGCAATATCCCTTGACTATCATTAGTCTCTTCCTACTTTTTCTCTTGTCTTATTTTTATTCCATGCACAACAGAAGGTGAGTAGCTTTAGGTTCAATTTTTGAGTAGAGTGGTTGTGAGGGAAAATGGAAAACCACAGCGTTCAATGTCTGTGTATTCCTAGGTGAAGCTGTCTTAACTGCATGCAAAGGGCAGAGAGCTCTAAGAGCAAAAGGGTATCTGCAAGAGATCAGACTGAGAGTCCAGCTGACCCTGGAGAAATCAACAAAGACAACAGGCAATAGCAAATGCTTGAAGAAAAAGTGTAAAAGCAGAGCAAGCATATTGACATTTCCGTAGGTATGGCTTCTCCTATTTTTGCCTGCAATAGAAGAACTTCTTAACCAGAATATTACATTCAGGCCATTTTGCTTAATAGCTCTTGAGGGAGTTCTTTTCCATTTGTCTAAGAGATTTTTAATCTTTTTAGTTACTAACATCCAACCTGTCCGTTTGGAATGTATTCCATCATTTTAGTTCTGAATTGTGTGGGAAAAGTTTGATTTACATCTTTAAAACTGCTGCTGCACACTTTCATTGCACACCCTATGGGTCTTGTGCTACAAGGTGTGATGAATTTTCAATCTAAATGCTGTCACCCTATGCTCCCTCAACTGTATTCGTGTCCATGTTAAGGAAGCCTCAGCTGTTTTCTGCTTTAAGCAAATTTTGTCACCTTATTCTTCATTCTTTTCAAGTATCTTATGAATATATTAAATACCAGGGCTCCAGCATGAACTCCTATGGAATGTTCCTGAGTTTCTCCCTCTATTTTTAATCTCCATTTATTCCTAGCTTGTTTGTCCTGTCTTTCACTAGTTTGTTGGCATACAAGGGATGTTTCCCTTTTACCTTATGCTGAACCTGTCTTTATTCTCTATAGAAAGTTTTTTTTTGGAATCCAGATGTTATCATGTGCATGGACTGTATTTAAGGTGTAACTGGCTTCCTTGAAGAATGCTCTTAGTTTTTAAAAGCATGATTTCTATCTGCAAAAATCAGGCTTTTTGCCTCTTTATGTTCAGGCACATTGGTATGTTTTTTTCACATATTCAACCACCTTGGTTAGTGTGGAATCATGTTTATTCATTCGTATTTCTGCATATTCTGACTAGAAACTTTTCAAACCATTGATACTATCTTTGCCATGTTGAAGTGATATCATGTTGCCGTATTGAACTGCAGATGAGAATGTGCTGGACATAAATGTTATTGCTATGACTGAAGTTCTTGGTGTATACAACTGGACTCTCTACATAGTGATTTTTGGGGTTTGTTTACTCTTACTTTGTCCTGGGCTTGCTGAAATCAATGGAATTATTTAGCAAAAAGAGGTTCTGAGTAGAAACTGGGAGACCTGATGTTTGGATGGAAATACTGCCTAACAGTTTCAGTGCATGTAAGGCAGACTCCTTAAAATTAAGGTAGTTGGAGAGAGAACAAGTGCTTCCAGGTTCGATCGGAGGTGGTTGGTTGTGGGCTGCAAGCTTGTGCTCACCTACTTGTGCTCACACTGAATTCTTGCTGCCACATGGATGGCAGCAACCACACTTCGGCCACCTCCTACTAGTCTCAGTTCTGACTCCAGGCATGAAGAAGGTTTCTTTTATTTATTCATTCATACATTTATTTAGTTTTGTCTATTGTTTTTTCTGGGAGACAGTTTTCTTTGCACCACTTCTGTTAATGATCCAAGTTGTGTATGTGTGACCACCGATGGAGAGCTGACCTCTCAAAACTATGTGTAATTTTCCCTTGCTGTGAAAGGTTTTGTTGTTACTGTGTGGCTGAACTTAGCAGGCTATCTGGAATGCACAAGTCTCATATGAGTCATCTGAGTTACTCAGCTCTTCCAGATCAAAGTTCTACTCAAATAAAAAAGTTGAGTTCAGATAATTATTTGATATTTTAATGGGGGGCGATTATGTCTATGTGTCAAAACAATGTGCTATATAAGGAGATTCTTCTAGTAGAAAAAGAACTTGCTGCTGAATATTTACACATATCATGTAGTGAGTGACTAACTTTTAAAAGGAAAGTATTGTTGGTAATTTATTGGGCTGGCAAAAATCTTTTCTACCCCAAGACTGAAGGATAAAAGGGCATGGTGGGAAGGTGGCTTAGCAAGGGAATGTGAAATCTGGACAAGATATACCAGTACTGCTCTTGACTACAGATGACCCAAAGTTGTTTATAGCAGATATCTCTGAGCAAAAAGTGTTTTGAGGAAGACTAGTATTTTCCCTGTTGGATCTGCTTCAGGTCTAGTGATTATCAGCATCTTAGCTGCTTCAATTCCCTGATGAACTGTCTTGAAAACATGAGTATTGTAAATCACCTCACGACACTGTACTACAAAGCCGTGATGATCAGCAATGCAGTGACCACATTTATGGGAAGAAAAGACATCGTTTCTGGGAATAATATGAGAACGTATCAACTCCACACATCTTGATTGCAAACTCTGCAGGTAGTCAGGGTTTCTGTGGCTTACTCCTTGACCTTCGCCTTTGCTTTCACAGACTGCAAACTTCCCAGACACATCCATAGTGTGCACTGCATCTTAATAGCTAGAGTGCCTGATGGAGAGATTTCCTTCCATTCTTAATTGGGCAATACCTGTAGCTCTGTCATCCAGGATCATAAAGACTTGCTGCTTTCTCTTTGCAGTTGCACAGTATCCCTGGCTAAGTATAACAGTTTATAACAATGAAAAGTGACTTTAGGGTCCATATTTACATTATAATAGTCTATAAATATTCTTCCACTTTTGACAATTATTAAGTTGTGCTGCCTTTGCTTTCTGTTTAATCTCCTATCTCTGTACTCTCTTAAACCTGCAATACTTTTTGCTGCCTATTAACGAATAATAAATAGTAGGTTCAGTTCAGGTTGTTGTCGTAGTGTGCTTTCCTAAGGAGAGGGCATAGTCTAGGTGGCAGATGGTAGCCTTCATTAGATACATATTTTCACCATAACAGGAAGGACCAAGTAAGAGATCACAAATTAGTCTGTTCTCCACCCCTTCCCCTTCAGCACCCTTCCCAAACCATATGTTTCTGTCATGGTAATCAGAGTTTGGTACTGTGTGCAGTACTGGTTATTGGACATACTGTCATGTTTCCCAATCTGTTCTCTGCACTGTATTTGTATATTCTTGATATTTGTTAATATTAAATTAGTTACTGTAGTTGGTTACTTAATTGAATGCACAGGTAATTCCTTTTTTTGTCTTCACGTGGATGTGCTGTTCTGCATGTGTTTTGACCAGTTATGACTCTAGAGCTGCAAATTCTGGTAATTTGAGAACTGAGATGTTGCTGTCAAATCTGATGTCACATCTGTCAAAGCTAATCTCAGAACCTCTTAAGTGGAGAAAAAATAATTGGAGGAAAAAATTTTATGAATTATTGGAGGAAAAAATATTATGACCTTCTAAGTCATGTTCCTGCTGAAGAACAATTAGGCTGCTTTGTTTTGGTAGTTTGGGTCTCATAACTTGAAATAATCCTGGAAACAGCCATTTCCAGTTTCCTGCAACATCTCCCATGGAAATTAACGGAGAAATTAGACAAGTTGCTTTTCTTTTTGTACTGGTTTTGGCTGAGATAAAGTTAAATTTTTTCATAGTTGCCTAGATAGAGCTGTGTTTTGGATTTGTGATTAAAACACTGTCGGCAACTCAGTGATGTTTCAGTTATTGCTGAGCAGTACTTACACAGCATCAAGGTCTTTTCTGCTCCTGAGACCACCCTGCCAGCGAGTAGGCTGGAGGTGCACAAGAAGCTGGGAGGGGGCATAGCTTGGACAGCTGACCCCAGCTGACCAAGGGATATACCATACCACACAATGTCACGTTCAGCAACAAAACCTGCTGGAAAAAGCCTGCTCTTGGGAAGAAGTGAATGAATTTCTAATTTTGTTTTGCTTACATGTGCAGCTTTTGCTTTACCTCTTAAGCTGTCTTTAATTCACTCATGAATTTTCGTACTTCTACCCTTCCAATTCTCTTTGCCATCCCACTGAGGTTGCATGAACGAGCAGCTCTGTTGTGCTTAGCTGCCTACTGCAGTTAAACTGGGACAGCTTTAAAAATCTCTATTCCCTGGTCACAAGCTGGAAAGAATAGTAAGTGCCTCCTCTGTAAGATGCTGTGCAATCTGTTGATGAAAACTGTGTATTAATGGTAGACAATATTGTTCAGTTCATGAATGTGCATCAGAGGCCATAAGGCTGTAAGATGATCTAAATAATATTGTTTCCACTGTTAAGCAATTTGTTTTCTATGTTTTTCTTATTATTTCTATAAAGTAGCATGAAAGAACAGAAATTTTTGGAGATGCCTAGTTTAGCTCTGCTTAGTATCAGTATGGCAAATTCCATTCTAGGGATGGAAATGCTGCTGTGCTCCTGTCTAAATTTAAAGGAAAAAATTCAGGTTTACATTCTTGTCGCATGTGTTACTGAACATATATATCGTCATGTATGCCAGATTTCAACATAGTGTTGAAAATGCCTGGTGTCAAGACATTGGATATCAAGGAATCTTATGTGCATGACAGTAACTATCAATTCAGTAGATCCAAAGAAAAACAAAAAGCAATACAGTGAAAAAGCTGTATGGATTCATCTGTGTCCTCTTAATTTTAATTTTTAATTTTTTGTATCTGTTAACACTTTCCATTATTTTTAAGCGACACTGTTGCTACTGGATCAATTTTCTTTGAAAGCAATGATCAAACCTGTCATCTTGTAAACTATTGCCTTATAGGTGGTTTCTCACGTGCTTACTATAGTTTTCTGTGTGAGAGATCTTGGGAAACAAATGTAGGCTATCAATATACAATTACTGTAAAAGTTCTTTGGCATCAGCATTGAGCTTTAAGTTATCTCTTCTTCAAAGGATACTGGATCCCCTTTCATTTTCATAGACCAAGACTTTAATATTCTTTGGGTGGGAACAGAATATCTTTCTTAATTTTATCATTTTTAGCTGTTCTAATGTTGGTCTCTACAGCTTTTCTTCAAGACGCAATGGTGTTTTATTAATGACAGCTTTTAATGAAATTTGTTTTGGCAACATTTTTTTAGTAAGAGTATATGGTGCATCCATATTTCTCACTAAAAATATGTTTTATAAAAATGTATATACACACACTATAGTGTATTTGAAGAAATCATTCTGATAGATATGAGTCTACCTTTAAGTGTCTTAAATCCTTAAGTGTCTTATAAATCAGCAGTATATATCAGCCATAAAGGCTGATGAGGTGTTGTCCTCTTGAGTTACTCTGTTGTTAATCCCATTCCCCTCTCTTTTAGAAAGAGAGAAGGCCTAATTAGACTAAGCAGAATCATTGCAAATGAAGCAGGTAACGTGACAAGAGATAAACGAGGCTATGTTACCTCAGTCTAAAAATAGGAACCTGCAAAAGGAAGGAAGACAGGAAGAGGACAGGGTTAATGCAAATGTGGTTTGAGGGTGAGAGCTGTTTAACTTCAGCCTGGTAAAGCAGATGGGAGTTAAGTTCTACTATCTGTTCGCCCTAAAACTCATGGGATACAGTGAATTTCAGAAATTTCAGAAAATTTTAGTCAACAAGTGTCAAGAAACCTTAATTATGTGTCTGGGCAGCTGTATATTAATTTTTTCCAACAGCTTTATTGTGTTCTCGATTGTTTACAACAGAGCTAAATGTCATCTCAGCACGAAAGTATGAATAAAATGAATTTTTTTTAAGGGTGAAAAGAAAGGCAGGGTTAAGAATATCGTTAAAGAAAGAAGCCATAAATCATTAGAAATTAGTGGTAAAGGTAGTAATAATACAATAAAGTTACTCAAGTTAACGTTGTGCTGCACTATAAGGCTGATGCATACTTCACTAGAAGGTACATTAGTCATTGTGGTTCTGCATGGCTGCTTTTCCTCCTGAAAGCTAAGAGAATAAGACTGAGTAATCAGGCTTCCAACGCTGCACTACTGCAGTGAACGCATTAAATGGAGATTTATTTTCAAACAAAACTAATGTTTCACCTCTTTCAGATTATTTTTTTTTTGTTATTACTGGAATCTGTAACTTTCTTAATAGTTCAGGTCAGGTTACAGTTTTTTGGATGGTTTATTTGTACACAATGAGCAGTTAATCAGATCTTTTGGCTTAATGCTTCTGGCCTCTTTTATGGCTCATCCTACCTCAAAGGTACAGTTCCATATGTTAACTAGACATCACATTAATGGACTCTGGCAATCTGCAAATTACATCTCTAAATCTACTTTAAACTTAGCTAAAATACATGGTGTCTACTTTCTTTTCAAAATCACTCGTAAAAAGCCAAGTAACATAGTAAAATGGCAGAAGTGTATTTCAAATGTTCGTTATGTTTGTTATATTTTCTGCATGGTTTTCTATTTAGATAAACTACAGGCAACTCATTCATACCAAAACCAGAGTCAATCATCACTAGCTGTCAGCACAACAATTTTTCCTGTGTTCCCATGAACTTGTTCCCATAATGAAACTAAAGACAAAATTAAGCAAATTCCTGAAATAATCCTAAGTAATAGAATCCTCAAAACTTAATGTTTCTTCATTATTTTTAAGTGTGTAATACATTTTTCTATTTTGTAGTTTTTATATTTTAGTAATAAAAAGGTATATTCATGTTTTTCTATAGTATACCATTGGAACGGCTTCAATAGGCCATTTCAAATGTGGAATGAGCAGACCTGCTACACAGCAAATTACCTCATTTAGGATGATATTTTTCATATTTTTCTAGCCACCGTTTCCAGTTTGACCAGTAAAACCATATTTGTACCTAATCTGAGGAACATGGGCAGCTCTGAGGGGAATCTCTTCTGTTTCCTTCACGGCACATGGCAATGTGATAACCAGCAGTATGGTTTCAGGCCAGGTAGCCTTGCCTTGTGTCTCTGCAGGTTTCTAGTTAGAAATATCTCATATATGATCAGAAATGAATGATATAGTATTCTTTGCCATTTGTGAGGGGCGTGGTATAGGACAAAAGAAGTCACTGGCAGCAAACTGTGATGGAGCCATTGTACGTAATGTAAGATATGAGTAAACTCCTGTAAAGTTATTTGTAGCTTTATCAAAAACATGGTTTTTGGAACTGCCCTTTGAATCTCAGAAGTGTGCTACTCCAAACAAGAGGGCACTATGAAGAGCAGTGCCCTGACATCAAAGAGAGCACTTTCCATTCCTTTCCGACCTTCATCAGGTACTGTCAGAGCACATCTTCTAAAGCCAGATTTTTCTGTTTAAAAAGTTGTGAACCTCTACTGGCACCTGCTGTGATCTGAGAAAATGGGATTACATATAATCCTAACTCCTGTGGTACAGACAATGAGATTACACATCTCCTGGAGCTATACTTTCTTGCACTACCACAAATTATAAAAGAGCCCAGAGGCTAATCAGTCATCAAACTCATGTGAAAACTAGGGAGAGAGGAAAAAGAAAATAGCGAAAATATTTGTGCTGCTGTCTTAGTGATAAGCATTAGTAGAATAACAGCTAAATTCTTCCACTAATAAAAGAGACAGAAGGTGGAAGAGCTTTTTCTGTGATTTTTTTTTTTCCTAGTAACAGTAATTGCAGTATTCCCATTAAAGAAACAGCCCAAACCAATATCAGAGGAAAATTTCAACTGCCCTTCTTTTTCTGAGGAAATTTTGTTTCCTGGTCTTTAATTTGGAGTTCTATAAAATATCTATCAACCTGTATATCAGAGAATCAGCTTACTTTGTTTAATTATATGAATCGTTAACATATCATTGTGTGATCTATAGCAACACAGTAAAGGAACACATATAGATACATCAAACTAAAAAGAGATTTAGAAATTTAATAGGTAGATTGGAAGAAACTGGATGCTGAAGACTGCAGTAAAGATGAGGCTGATGAGAATTCTGTCCCTTTGAGATGCTGAGTGCTCTTACAATGTGTTTAATAGGAGCTGAATAGACAGAATTGGGCACTGAATGATTTATTCACTGGGTTGTTTTCTAATGAGACAGAAGAAAAGATCACAGATGAAAAAAGTAAAATATTCAATAGTTTTGTGATTGCTCTTCAGAAGATAATCCTCACAGTTAATAAAACATGGTGATTGCTCCCAATTTAGGTTAGGGATTTTTTTTTTCTAGCCTCCTTCAGCCATTGAGTATGAAAAAGCAGAAATTAAACATTAAATAACATTTTTTACAAAAAAAGGAAGATTAAAATGCAAGTTAGTTAGGTTTTATTTACAGAGCAGAGAGGTTGTGAAACTTCTTTTGAAATCAGTTTCTTATCTCTCTTCCACTAAACTCAGGTGTTGAGAAGAAAAAAAAAAACATCTGGGGAGAAATATCTTAAAGTAATCTTAATTTTTATTTCTCCTCCCTAATAATGCAACAATTTACAGTTTTCAGAGATAGTTATACAGAGAGATATATTATACTGGGACTATCCAGAGAAGGGAATTGATATCTATCTTGCTGTATCCCTTCATAAAGTTCTCAATTAAAGGCAGTTGACGCTCTTTAAGTGTTCCGTAATTCAAACATACTACTGTAGCCCCACTGCCAGCTATTGTCACCTCCACCCTAGGTAGTCAGCGGAGAAGGCTGAAAATACCTCTCTCTCTCTCTTTTTTTTCCCCCTTTCCGAAAGGTATTAATTTTACAGACCTTCCTAGTGGAAAATCTGGCAGTAGAAAAAACAGATGTAAAAAATATAGAGGCATTTGTGATAATCAGATTAGTATACACAGTGCTCTATAGTTTTTCGCAGTGCATTTATTGAAAGATAGGTGTAGTTATTGAAATTTTTAGCAAACATTCCATTGCAACTCTCATCCAAGTCTTTTTTTATAAGCCCAATGTAATACTGTAAAGCCACGTTGCATTATATAAGCAAAACAGGCTTCTGATTCTTGCAATAGGTGATGTTATCACAACCCTACTTAGCAAAATGATAAAAATGAAATTGGCTTTTTCTAAAAGGTTCTTTTTTCCCAAAATTTTGTGCAATTTGCAGCTGTTAGTGTAGATGAAATACATATACAGATGAAGTATTGAAGAGGAGCAGCTGCAGTGTTGCCCCAGATAATTCATTGATCATGTACTTCCAGATAAGTTTTCTAAGATAAGAGTGAAGGCAGCAGCACCTCAGGAACTCATACAAAACTATAGAAGGGTGCTTTCTCAGGCAGTCACACATCAGCACCAGAAATTCAAATTAATTAACTGCATATGTTGAATAACAAGTTCAATGATAATAAATCAGATACCATCATAAACATTGTTCTGTCTAGCTTGCTGCTGAAAAAGTTCATCTCCATTGGAGAAGTGCAATATTAAACATGCGTCAGCTGAAGTGTGAGAAATTCAGCAAATATTGGGCCAAAATACCTGACCAGCATATCTCCATGTCATTCATCAGCCTGTTCTGTCATTCTGAATGCCTTTTTTTTATATCAATAAGGTAAAGAACAAACTTATCAGTACTTTTGTGAGGATTTACAAGCTTTCTCAGAATCCTCTCAATTTTTTGAAATGCCAACCTGGTATTTGCACTGTGCACAGCTAATCATCCGTCTGCATTCTGTCATAGAGGCCACTTCCCAGCAAAGGTGTGTGATTGCTGGGGGAGACGAAAAGGAGGAAAACGTCTTTTATGTCAGTCTTGTACCTGCAAGTATGATAGCTTGTTCTGTCTTGCACAGTTCAGTCAGGTCATGCTCACTAATCTTAGCTGGAAACTCAGACAAACCAGACACCAATCCACTAGGATGCGTTTCCTGAAGGCTTTTAACGTTTTATTCTCTTCTGGATCCTTTCCTTCAGAAGAGCATTTAATAAATACGTCACCAGTACAAGGCGATTATGTTCTGTGTTAGATGCACTTGTGAACACGCTCAGGAGAGATTTATGCAGAATTTAGTGATACATGGGATATAACTAGGGAGGAAATCCTTCCTTCTGCTACCTTTGATTTAAACAGTTCCCTTATAGCTAAAGGTCTGACAGATTACAAAGAAGGTGTAGAAAACTTGAAGAAGTGAATATTTGGATTGCGTATCCATCATTTCCATTGCTGCTATTCTCCCAAATCTCCATTTATGCTTTCCTTAAGGTATATTTAAATTAAAGACCTTAAGAATGGATGATGATGATCTGGGTGACCATCAGCACATCCAGTATGTGACATGTCAGATCAGTTATTCCTGTACTAGTCCTCTCTCTCCCAGTTTGTCCTAGCAACTGTTGCCATCATAACTGCTTTACAGAACATGCACATCAGGAATAGATTTTGTCCTTAGATAATATTCATCTCTCCATGATCATACAATTGTGCATCAAAATGCTTTAACTAGTTTCCAAAAGAAGAAACTAAGGTAGGTGTGACTGATGAGCCAGCTGAATGGGAATCTTGGAGGATATTGTGTAACGTGGACCTATCTCAAAGCCAGTTTCTGTTAATGATGGAATAGCATCTGTTAATAACCTTATTAAGTTACCATGAATTTTTGTGAAATCACAACCGAATTTTTAACTTTTGTATGTCAATAGGGAAGCCTCACAGTGTCTGGAGTCTACGGACTCAGTCTATGGAAGCAAAGATGATGAATTATTCTGGAAGACAAATCAGTTGGTACATTGTTTCATATGGTTAAGACTAGATTATCTTTGTTTTGTTAACAAGGAACAACAAAAGATATTTTATGTATATATGGCTGAAATTAAGATGTACATTTCTAAAGAAAGGAAGACTAGTATGAAAGAAAGACTGACAGATGACTAGTGACATGTTCTTCTAGGGAATAAATTATTCATGCTTTCCAGCTTTCAGATGTTCTTTATCTGTCCTGATTATTTTTTCAGTGTTGCGTACCTGGTTTTGTTTTCTTAATATTTCTCTGAGATGTTTCTGAGCCATAAAGTTGGGGAGTGTGTGAACATAATGAAGTTCTGTATCTCGCCAATCAGCAGGGTTTTTAGGCTTTGTTAGGTACGGCAGTCTTCTTGCTGCTTCCACCTGTTCTTATCTTCCCTTGTTAGCTGCTTGGGAAAAGAACCATGTCCCTTGAAAACATGTATCTATTACACTGAAGTGTAAACAGGAGGAGCTTCTTAACAAAGAGATCCCCTTGGAATAAGGCTGCTAGAAAACCTTGGATTCTACAGTTCTTTGTCTTTGTTGTACATTGTATACTTTGGATTTTTGTTGTTTTCAGGCATGCATGTTGCATGTACATCATCAGAATGTCTGTTTGAATAACTCCTTGATACTATTTCATATAACAAATTTTAAAACACAGAGGTTTTAATTGATATACTTTTTAAGGCTTGTGGCCTATTCTAGGGTAACTTCTGATGATTCTGATCATCAAATGATAGAAAGCGTTTCACTCCTGCCTTCATCTCTGCTCCTTCACTTAGCTAGATTTGCAGTAGATGCATTGAGCTAATAGAACAAGAAACCATAAGTATAAGAATATTATTTTTAAAATTCTATTTAAAGTACTATGAATAGCATGAGTTTCCTGGAAATCTTTCCGTATACTGTTTGGTAGGAAATAGTTTCCAAGCAAGTTACAATGTTAATTTGATAGCTAAACCCTTCCCAATATTCATGGACTTGATTTGCCTATAAAAGGAATCCCATTTTAGGCTGAGTGATTATAATCAATTTGCTGTTACCAAGTTATCAGAGAAAGGAGCTATACCACATAATAATATGAAAAAACCCAAGCAATTAATGTTAGCAAAAGCACTCTTAAAATTGAATTTTGAAATGCACAATTTAGGTTGGTTTTTACCACATCTACTCTGTAAAAATCCAAAGAGAGGTTCATATGATAAAATATGGGACTACTTAAGCTGTTAACTTTCTAGCCAAGTTTAGATGAATGTCATGGACAAAGATGCTAAAAGCCATCTAACATAAATGTTTAATGAGCAAATAAAGCTGTCAAAAGCAAATGTGCATTGCACATTATGTTTGTATTTGATTGAGTGGATTGTGCAATTAGAATCATTGTCTGATCTAGGCTTAAAGGAAATCTGTTTTCCGCAACTTAAAGCTTTACTGTTTTTTAATAGTCTGTTCACAGTCTGATTTTGTAGGCCTCTGGAGTGTTGTGTTTTTCAGGCCAGAATTGTATAACCAAAGATCTAATTCTTCAGGCTTTCTGTGCTCCCAAACATTTTTATCGACTAGACCAAACCAGATGGAAACCTTCTACTGAACTTCTGAAAAACACAGACAAAAGGACAAAAATCTCCTTTTGCATATAAATGGGGAATCTCTGTGCTGAAAAATTCCTAGCCTGGAATATTTTAAAGGATTTAGCAAAAAGTAGCAAATTCATGCTTAGAAGATTTTGTTTCTACTTCAACTGCTTCCAACAAAACCCACAAAACATCAACACCACTAACAAATACATAGAAGATCTGCATTCTCTATATAATAAGAAACCTTGAAGTGATTTCTCCAATTTTTTTTATAACTCCCTAGAACCCCATGTTTTCATTTCTATTTGGATCTATTTCATATAAGGCATTATTGATTTTCCAGCCAGCATGGATCTTTGGGAAAAAAACCCCACATTATATAGTCTTGCACTATGGATTCTTCTCATCTCTTTTAGAGGCCTGTAGAATGCTTTTGGAATGCTGACCTACTAAGTTTTTTCCAGGAAGGTCTAATCCCTAGCAAAAGCTAGCTTTTCCAGTGAGGAAAAAGAATAAATTAAAAATTGTGTGCTGAGTGAAAAAATCATTGATAAGCTCTGGTGAAGACATTAGTAGAAGTCTTAGAAATCACAGTAATTTCAGCAATTCCTTCTGTATAAAAGGGCATCATTTTTATTGCAGGCCTCCTATGAATGTTTTAATCAAGAGAGTTGACTTTGAGCCCAAGGACTTCATTTAACTAAGACCTTCTAAAAAGAAAATGAACATTTCTTTGGATAAAAAGATAATTTGACATTAAGTCCAAGAAGTTGATGTTCAGCAGTATAGAAATAAATGGCCATAACCTGGCAAACAGCATGTTCTACAAGAAAATAAATTAGACTGCCATAACTATAGTGACTGCTGAATTTGTACTAATCATTTGTAAATGAAATCCTCTTTTCATTAGCATTTTCATGCTCACATGCATAATTTACGACAAAGGTTTGGAGGCACTAACACAGTTTTCATAAATTAGTGGTAATTTTGTTGTTGCTGAAACCTAGGAAACTTTTTAATGTGGTAGGATTTTTACATATGAAGACAACCATAACCTTGATTGCCTTAAAGTCAGATTTAGCATTTAAAATGTATGTAATGGGCCTGATTTCCATTCTGTATTCCTATTTGTAGCAGTCTGTTTGAAAGCAAAGTAAGTATAAAAAATGACCACAGCTACCAGAGCAAAGTGCTGGGGTTAGGCCCTCATCTCTGTAAAATGCTGGAACAATTTGCTATGTGGGCATAGGCTGAAAGTTTTATTTATTTATTTGGTTGCTGCTACAAAATCAATTAGAAGTCTTATGTGACAGGTATCTAACTAGCAAGCTCCATATATCACTGTCACTCACCTTGCCCATGTCTTTTTTTGTCTCTTCCCATCCCTCACTCACATCCCATTCACCCCTCAGGAATGTTTCCTTTCCGTTGGATTGGGACAAACTGACACAATAATGTGGGGAGACTTAAAGCTTCTGTTAGCTGATAAATTGAAGAATGTAAGTTCCAAGGCAGATCTGACCATGTGCCATCTCACTGAAACACTATTTAATAAAAATCAACTCTGTGAGTAAAGAAACCAGGACTGCAGCTATCTGGAGGCAGAAGGGAAGTGGGGATGAAAGGGAAAAAAAAATCCATTTATTCTTGGAATAGTTACATAGCTAATGTAAAAAGTTAGGAGTATGTAAGCAGCTCCAGGGATTCAGTACAGCTTTACCCAATAGGAAATTATAGAAGCCCCTGAGTTGTTTTTTTCTAAGTTCAGAAATATTTAAATTCATGCTTTCAAAATCATCTGATGTTGAGAATGCTGATCATTTTCTATTATTCCTGACCTGTAGCAATTTTAAAGAGAAATGTTCTTTTAGGGAATCTGGCCAGCTTTATATTTTGAAAAAATTGCATTGCAGTTCTAATCCAGAAGTGCTGGATTGTGCTTCTAGAAATAGACTGAAAATCATAACTGTGAATATTCATTTGACCAACTGCTTTTTGCAAATTAACTACCTATTTTACTTCATTTTTCATTGTCCCTTTGCACTTGCTTTCACTTGTCCAAATGTCCTTGAAGTAACAGGGGAACATCTTGGAGCTGGGGTACTGCACTGTCAACAGGGTTGAGCACAGGCAGAGTGGCCAGGTTCCTCTTCACCTCTTTTCTGCGCAGTTATCTCTTTCTTCTCCCTATATTTATGCAAGGGAGGGGAACAGAGAATCTTTTTCTGTATTCCCATCTTCCGGCAAAACCTAGACCAAAAATGGCTGGGACTAAAGTGGTCAACTCAGAATGCAATGAGATAGAATTGCTTTACATTAGAGAGCATGTCTAAACCCTCTGTAGCGTTAGAAAAAAAATGGCTACTCGTGTTTTATGTGATTAGAGTGTTGCTCTGTGAACTGCCTGGGAAAGAGGTCGTTACATATTATTTCTATGATGCAAAGTCTGTTTAGAATTTATAGGTATCCTGCACTGTTGGTTTCAGTGGATTTTTGCTTAGTGGAAAAAACAAAAAAATTCAGTATTGTAATAGCACCATACTAAGAACAGTATTCAAGCCCTTGTGAAGTTATGTGACCATTAAAACACAAAGGTATTTAATTGATTGGAGAGCCTTTAAAATAGCATTGTGATTTGTTTTGCCAAAGTGAAGACACTTTGGATTATGGAAACAGTAACTTTCTAACAAAAAGTGCATAGAGTGGTGTTCAATGGATTTTGTAGATTGAGAACGTGCAAAACATGAGATATAATACCCTGCACAGTGTGATTTTTTTGAGAAGAGATTGAGACCATTCTCATCTGCTTCTTTGACTCTCTATTTCTTTTGGATTTTTGTTGGCGTAGGTAGGACAAGAATATTATTCCAAAAACATTAGAATTTAAAATTCATAAGGAAAGCTGGAACAAATCCCTCTCTCCAGCTCTGATTGGGAGTGGGGTGTGGGACAATTTTAGTGCCCCCTTTTGCTGTCAGTATCAGCCTTGGTGCTTATCCACTTACTAGGAACCAAACCTTCCCACCATGCAATGCCCTGCAGTAGTGGTATATGTCAGATTGGGAGTTCTCCTATTAGTTATTTAGGATGTCATGCCAGCTGACTCAAGATGCTGTGCTAATACTATGTTAGCGGTAGATGTAAATTGAACTGTGAAAAATACAAAGTGAGGTGTATTGCCTGAAGGGCAAAATCAATGCTTGTATGTTCTCAAATCATTTTTTTTTATTTACACCATTTTTAAGTGAAGTCATTTTAAAGGGACTGCGTATTTTATGGAACTTTTTTTTCCTTAATTTTTTAAATACAGTTTTAAATACATTGGTTTTTTCCTGCAGGTGAATATCAGAATAATACATCATTACTAGAGAAAGTTTTTCCATGCTTAGTGATTTCATTGTTTCCTAACAATATAATATGCAAATATTTCTTAGAAATATAGGAAACAAGTAAGTTGGCTCATTTTATGCTGAAGATGTGAGTGTAAAAAGTTGTTATTTTGTTTGAGTTTTTTCTGGACTGAGTTTACATACTCAATGGGTTAACAGAAATGTGTAAATGGAATTTTTTGTAAGGCTCAGAACTGAAATTCATACCACCCATTACTTCCAGTGGAAGATCTATGTATTTTGAACACTAGATTTCAAAGTGTTATTTGGGCAGCCTTCGTGTAGGGTAATGAGGAAGTATTTTAGTATAGTGTTAAAATCTTATGTCTAAGATAACTGCTTTATGAGAAAGACTAAATGTAGGTTTCTTAAGCAGCATAGTATCATGTAGAATGCTTATATTTTAGAAAATCAGATTTAAAGATGGTAATTTTGAGAGACACTTCAGATTACTACATTAAAAAATAAGAAATCGTATAACTAGTTAAAGTTAGTATAATGAACTCCTTCTAAAGTGTTCAAGCAGTTTAAACCTATTCTTTTTAAAAATCATTACTTAAGTAGAGATGAAACAAAGCTAAAAAAAGTACATTCAGATATTAAAAATTTGACAAAACATAATACTGAATCCTTCCTCTTGCTTCCCTTGAAAGGATACCAAAGCCCAACTTCCAAACAGTTTAGGAACAGTTTAATTGGCCTCTTAGTATTTTAAAGCTCGAAAGACCTGTATGAATATTATAAAAGATTAGTTTTCATGTGACACTTGGCAGATACTGAACTAAAGTCTGTGTTCAGAATGATATTGCTATAGCCAGGGAAACTGTTATGCATTAACGGAGGTAGACCAGTTTGGCACACTGACATCTCCGATGGAGGAGACATGGGGAATTTATCCTAAGATGAAAGTAACATTTTGAAAGCATGTAAGTAATTCAGAAGCAGAATGAAATAGAAGACAAAATCTCTGTGCACCAACTTCTGAGAAGTATTTTTGTTCTCTGCTTGGAATGGACAAAGAATCTTCTGTTTTCATGGAAACAGGATTGTCTTAAAGTGTATCTGGCTATGTTAGCGGGTCTGAACTTGTTGACTTACATTTTTGAGAAATTTGCCCAAACCAGTATACTTTCATTGAAATGATAGAACGGCTGTATAACAGTGGCTAAGGTCAGCATCAGTGCTCCAAATCAATCTGTGCCCTGGCTAAAGGCACGAGGGAAGGAAGTGGCTTCAGCAGGGAAGCTGTAACTATCTCTCTTGGCCACAGATAAGAACAAGGGCATAAAGAAGTACGAGTGAGTCGGTGTAGGTAGTATTTTGCCCTGCGCTGAGCAGCATAAATATACCAGGAGACAGATATTGCAATATAATTAACTCAGACATTTAATCAGTTTGGTGACTACAATGGACATTGTTGCACTAGATCTTGATTAGCAAGATACAGGCAGTCACAATCTAGATGTAACAAGATGGCAGTCTAAAAGTGATTCTGGTCATAAAATGTACACTTTCTGAGAAAGTTCAACCTCATTTAAACATAGTACAGCAAACGGATTTTTCTGTTCAGATCTGGACAGTAGTGCAGTGTGTAGGTACTGCAGGTGTTTGCTGTATGAATGACTGCACAACTATTAATTTTGGTATCAAAGCTAGTATAGGGGAGATTACATCCTTAAGTTAGAAGGCTTTCCTTGCCCCATGTTAAGTTAATTTGATAACCTAGAGATGTTTTTGAGCACATTCTTTTAAGCTTAGCTGCTCTAAGGAGATGAATTGCCATTAATTTTCTTACTATTCAGCCTGTGATTCATTACATTCTGCTTTTCTGGTTTCCTAATATGAAGAGTTTAACAGTTTGTTAAAAAGAACAGGACAATTGCACAGTCATAATAACAACAATAAAAAATAAGGATATTGAAATTCCACTAAATTTGAGTGCCCAATTTAAGACCTGCATTTCACTAAAAAGTACAATTGCTTCAAACACCAAGCCTTTTGCGGAGATCTCATGGTGCCCACATTAATCCAAAGCTTGTTTTTATGCTTTACAGCTACACCCATTAAATTAAAAACTGGCATACTGAGCTTCAAAGGCACTCTTTTTCTCTCATTGCTGACCTTGTTCTTAAGTAAGAAAAGTTGAATGAAATTTATTGGCAGCTTTTATAATTGTTTTGAAACCACTCTGCCTTCTCGCTTTGTAATTGAAAAAGTTGGCAAAGCTTTTCAAAAGAGCCTAAAAGGTCATTGGAAAATAGCTGGCCTCAGCCTTGTTTAAAACTACATTTGTTAACTTATGTTACATTTTCTCTTAAAAACAAATTAACAATTTAAAACAATGGTACATTGATTGGCCAATTATAATGGAATTTCTGTGAAGTATATACAGCATTACCACCTCATTAATAACACATTAGTTCTTCATTATTTCATCATTACAATGAACATCAGAAGAATTAATAATGTCTGGCCACAGCAAGTGTTATCAAAAATCATTCCCAGTCTCTGAAATTATTTGTCCCATGTCATTCCACACATGCATTTTGTTTTGGTGATTCAGGCTGCTTTTAATAAGAAAGCAAAAAAAAAAAAAAATAATACCAAACTAAAATGCTACAGTCACATACCTTTTGAGGCATTAACTATATTGTATCCAAGGGAAACAAACTGTGAATACGTGTTGGGTAACCGTGAAATCTCTTAGCCCCTTTCTTTAACTGAGGTCCCACAGAGCTATGTGACTGGAGTTTAAAGAGCTCTAGAAAGCATTTGGCCAGTCTACTTCTAGCAGAAGGTTTTCATTGGCCTATAAAAAATTGAAGGGCTTGGACAGCTATTGAAATCGTAAGTGTTTGGAAAGAATAAAAACTGTAACATTTTGAATTAAAAAATTCAAAACACTTTTTGATTTAGGTTTTTCAGAAACTTTTAGCCTGTTTTTTTCTTACTGGAATATTTAGCAAACTATTTTAATCACTGCATCTGCATTTTTCACTGCAAGTTGCTGATCAAAAACCACCACTCCACTCCTCATAAATCTTCATTCTCCTTCATCCAGCTGATGGATTTGTAGGCTATGCAGTGCTCTTAGAAATACAGTCTCTGCTGCTACCGATAGGAAACTTTTAGGATATGACCTCATCCAACAGTGGGTGGCAGAGCTAATATAGATGGTAAATGCAACAGTGCTAAATGGCCTCCTAGGGATCTAGAAAGATGCCTAGGATGTCCCAAACAGTGAGATTTGCTATCTAGGACCAAAGAAAGCTGAGTTCAGTTCCTTGCTACCCCCTTATTCAGTAAGCTGAGGTGCATCACCCAGGGAGCTGAGGCACGGGTAGACTATCTGCAAAATGAGAGAAAATCTTTGCCCCTGCCACCTGCATTAGCATAATCACTTTGCAGTCTGCCACTCCGCTTACTGAAACACTGGGGACTGAAAACGTGCAGATGAAAGGAGAGCAAAGACCACAGATGGGAAGAAAGGAGACCCTGTAAGTGGGGCACAGGACTTGCAACTGGAAGACAGGAGTGATGTGCCAGCTCTGCGACAGGCAGAGCGAGCTTGGCATGAGGAGCTGAAAGGGAGAATCAGCCTGTCAGCTGGGAGGGGAAAAGAGCTGACCTGGCAACCAAAAGAGAAAAAGGGCAGAAGACCTGCAGATGTAGCAAGCTGCGGGGAAGAGAAATGCCCAGCTGCCTGCCAAATAACACTGCAGAGGGAAACAACCCCAGGTGATCTGTCTGTTTGAGTGTCTGAGATCATTTGTATTTTTATTCATTCCAGGGGCTCAGATTTATGGAGTTTATATGGAGAGGATAGTTATCACGACTCCATTCTCCAGGGTGCCTCCTAGAGAATCAAAAAGTTTCCTAATACTGCTTCTGAAAACCTCTTCCCTCCCAGCAAACAAGCCCTTTGGATTTTTCATTTCTACCTTCTGTATCATGGAAATGCTAAGCAGTACAGCTGAAACCTTATCAAATGCATGAAACAGGAAGGAAGGTGCACAAGCACTTCTTTCTGCTTAAAAGAAACATATAGAAACAGCCCGGGCCAATGAATTGCTAATCCAAAGTAAACTACTCTTAGTTGTCAGATGTGTGTTCTAAAATGTTCCAGACAGCCACTGAAGGAGTTATAATTCATAAAGGAGTACCTGACAGAAATACTTGATGTCTGGGGGGGGTTAATAACTAAGCACACTCTGGGTTTGGTTTTGTTTTTGTTTTTTTAATTTAATTTGTCTCAGTTTTGATATAAATGATTTGAAGTTGTTTATAAATAACAAAAGTGTCAGAACTGATACATTAGTGGGAAAAAACCCTGTATTTTGCAGTGGTAATGGGGTTTTATTGTTAATATTTTTCATTTTTTTCAGAATGTGTAGCAAGAACTGTCAATATTTGGTCTTAGTAGTATAGTGAGGCAATCATAACGGAAATGATGTCTTTCTTGCTTAAAGATTCCCAGGAGAAGTATTAGGGGAAAAATACTTTCTCTAGATGTGGAACAACTCAGACTAACTCCAGGCTAGATAAAACAATTTTGAGTGGTGCATGATGCATAAGCTTAGTTAGGTTTTCAAAAAAATAAACCTGCAACCCCAACCCAAAATTATAATAAAAATATCATTTGTTGTCAGTGTATGTCTAGGAAATCTAGTGACAGAAATACTAGATGTCTGATATCATACTATTATTTGTATATGTGTATACATGAAACTTATGATTATAAAATTTCAAGTTTCATGCTGCTGCAACCTTTTTGATTATTACCTGAATTACACAGAGGAATTATGGAATTATTCAACTTTCTGAAAGACCAATGCAGAGTTTTTCAGCTGAGTTTCCTAACTGAAAGAACATTTGCTAAATCTTGTTAGAATTGAGCACAGCTATGAATGTACCGAAGTGCCATCAGTTTGCAACATTGTTTTGAAGCCTCTGTTTTGAAGCCTTTCCACAGGTAAAAGTAGTTGCAACTTTTAATGCCTTATCCAATCCTTGTTTCCATATGCCTAATTATTGTAGAACTGTACAGCATATAATGAGATAATTAGGATTATTTCAGACTAGATCAACATTGCTAGTGGAAATCAGTAGAATTTACTCAGGTGAAAAGGCAATACTGATAAGGTCATAAAAAGTGGAAACCATAGGGAAAGTCTTGAGAAATAGTGGTTTAAAAATAGGTTATTTAGGACCAGGTTTATGTCTGACCTTTGTTTGGTGCACAGTAAGAAGTTTCGCATAATGGCTAACTTAGTCTCATGGCTAGACACTAGTTCCAGACCCCAAAATCCTAGGAGAACAAGGATTGCTCATTTAGTTCATTCCTTTAGCCTATGGGAGAAGTGAAGAATAAAAAGATAAATCCCTTAAAGGTAATGTAGAATTTTCTGTATGCATGGCAAAGATTCAGGAAACAGTTCTCTAGCTTCATATGAAACGGTGTAGGGCATCCTTTGTGATGGCTGCTGTGTAAAGCACCATTTGGTTATTCTTAGTAACAAAGAATTCAAAATAGTAAAAAGGTTAAGCAAATTTGTGCTGCTTTAATTACTTTTTTTTATTTTAAAAACAAAACGTTACAATATCTAGAGATACCCTATGTCAAAGCATTAGTAAACTTCGTTTCAGGTCGTTTCTAGGCTTCTTCTGAATCTGTGGCGATGAAAAATGTGTAAAGGCACATTTTTGTCTGTCTAGCTATACATATGTATACATCTGTATATATGTGTATATTTTCTTGGGGGAGGGGGCATATGAGAAAAGATGATAGCAAAATTGCAGTGTAAAACTTCCAGAATTTACTTATTACAAGCCTGGTCAGACTAATCATGTAGTTACACTGGCAAGTTGGACACTGAACTGCCGACTTTTTGGCTGAGGGTACTGACAGCGTAGTAAGAACAGATGGAGGAGATGTAGCTGCAAAACCAATCCAAGCACTTTTGCCAAGATGCTACTTGCATATGAGGTCCTGGTTCTAGGATGGCCAGAAAGGAGAACTTCTTCATTTTACTGGAGTGGTTTAAGTAATTTGTAAACTGGAGGAGTACAAATTTTTCAGACAGTAACATATGCAGTAGACTTCAGGAGAGGCCAGAGTCAGCAGCAAATAGGAATGAGGATAAAGAAGCTGGCAGACAAATCTTAGTGTATTGATTTTAGTCTACCAGAATGTTTATTGGATGAGGCTGGAGACCTGCTGACTCTGTCCTCTTCTAAAGATTGCTGAAACATTCAGATTATGAGGCCTGTGAAATAGGAAAGTCAGAAAGCCAGATTCTTATCAATAAAGTCATTCTGATTTTAACTTATAATCACATACACAGAGATTTTAATTTTTTAGAACATAAATGGACTAAGGGGTATGTTACTTTTCACTGTCTGTTTGGATGCAGATTATTCTTGATGCTACAGTTTAAATAATGATGTTGTCTTTCTGATTACTGCTTGGGATAGCAATTTTTCCCTGTATGTGACCATATAATTTCCATTAATACAAATAGGAAACGGATGCATATATTGCAGAGAGAAGAGAGTTCTGTTCCAGGTCTTTTATTTGCTGTTTAGTCAAACACAACACAATGTCTTGCTGGGTCTTGTTCAGAATGAATCTTTTCAGTGACTGAATAAAAACTGAGTCGTATAAAACGTAGAATTCTTGATTTAAGGTGTATTGACAAACCTGCTCCAGGTATTTGAAAATACAAGGGAGATTGCTGACAAACCAGAGATTCTTTTGAGTTATTATGAATGGGAACTTAGAATTTTTATTAGTTTTGGGTTTGGTTTTTTTTTTTTTTCTGAGATACCCCAGTTTAAGTTATCCTGTTTTATTTTAGAAATTAATGTATTAAGCTGTGGGCTTGTAAAACAATATGTGCTTATTTAGCGTGTCTTAAGGTTCTGTCAATATACTAGGGCTGTAGTCAGAGTGTGAAGGCCACTTAGGTTTCATTTGGTGTCATTATCTTCTTTAACAAGTTAAGTAAACTATCAGACTCCTGTTTATTCATCAGTATAGTACATAAGGAATAATCAAGTGAGTGATTCAGAACCATTATTTAATTCGCATAGTAAAGGGTATTTTTGGAGTGAGGTCCTGAACTGCAAAATTGTTTAGGTAACCCAGCGTCATGGTTTAACCCCAGCCAGCAGGTCGGGCCACACAGCCACTCGTCCTGTCTTCCCCCCTCCCCCAAGAAGGGGAGGGAGAAAAGGAGAAAAGCAGGGGAAGGGAAGTGGAAAGAAATCTTCATGGGCTGAGATAAAAACAGTTTAAGAGAACAGTAATAGAGAAAGAAAACAATAATAATGCTAAAAGACTATACAAGATAAAATTATACAACACAAGTCACTGTTACAATCTGGTGAATTGTTTTCCCAGCCTGTCCTGAGCAATGATCATGGATCCCTGCCCCTCAGCCACCCCCTGTTCATCTACTGAGCATAATGTCTATGGTACAGAATATTCCATTGACCATTCCGTTGTTCTATCTGTGCTCCTTCTCAGCTTCTGTGGGAAGCTGAGAAAAGTCCTTGAATAGTACAAAGATGAGCTAGCAACAACTAAATCAATATGTGTTATTGACATACCTTTCATACCAAATCTGAAACACTAGCAACCCCTAGAAAGAAAATTAACTCTATTCCAGCTGAAACTAGGACACCTAGTCCCGTGGACTGCTATAGAAATTGATGCAAAGCTAACATTGACCTCCATAGGAACAGGCTACTTGTGATTAACGGGCTTAATTAGGCTTAACCATCTTTCCTGTCTAATCTAGGTGTTGTCTTTTTTCCTTACTTTTAAGTGTTTAAAATCCTGAATAATATGCACACTTCATCTTTCACACTGTCTTTTAAACAGCCTTTGTAACATAATCTGAAATTGCCGGTTGTCTACATTCTCCTTCTGTTTAGTAATTGCCTTCAGGTGAGCTCATAAAAACATGTGTTTCCTTTTAAGAATAAAAGCTCGTTTACCATTTGTGATTAGGTAGCGCAGGTGAGAACTCTTCAAACTGCTTCTGGATTTGAAGAGGAAAAGGAGGTCTGGGTTTGGTGTATCTGTCAGCTTTACACCTTCAATAACTGTATCTATTTATGAAAGGATGTTATAATTTGCAGTTGCATAGTTACACAGGTATGTCTACTTTTTTTTTTTTTTTTTTTACATAGCTGTGAATGTTTTCAACATAAAAAGTGAGTTCTTTCTTACTTTACTACAATAGGGTTATTAAATATCAATGGTGTTTTGTTAACAGAAGATGGTTTTGTTTTTAAAGGGTCATCTAAGTAAAATAATTAAGCTTGCGTCCTGCTTTAGATGAGGTCAGTGTGCCTCTTGTCAGAACAAATGCTAGGTTGCTCAATGAAGCTACTTGTCCTTTGTAGCTCATTTGCTTGTAGTAGACTCTGAATAGTCCCCATGGTCAGAAAATTCAGGGTTCTCTTTATGTTCTGAGCTGCTGTCCTACCTAAAAGGAATACAAGCTTGCCCCACAATTACTAGTTGCAGTATCTTGTTCTAAGGAAGCTCTCTCCTTCATAGAGATAAAATCATGCCTGTACATTGTAATGGCATTATATTTGAGACTAGAAGCTGGATCAATGTACTTTAATTTTAGTAGTATGTCTTAAACAAATTTTTATCACTGAAATACAGATTATTTCTAAATTGTGTAGTAAAGGTGTTGTTACCTTGTCATGAATAAGAAAATTATATACATACGGAGTTCCAGAACATACTGTGCTTTTCATTTAGGTATAAATAATATGTAAATTTTATTTCTATTGCTGGACCTTTGTGATGGGAGAGGTATTTTTATTAACCATTGGGAAAGTGTTGTAATGAAACAAGTTTTTCACTCTAGTTTCCAGTATGAACAGCTGTCTTTTCTCCTCTAACTCTCTTTAGTGTCCTACACAGTAAATGTCCTGTAAGAGAAGCTCTCAACAGGACCATCAAAGTTAAATTGTCACAGGTTCATTTGTTTACTAATTTTTGAGACAGGTATTATGGCTTTTTGTGAAAAGAGTTGTGCAGTATCCAGAAAGTCATAGCGATTCTCTTACGTATGTGAGAAAAACACCTAAGACACTGGGAAGGAATGATAATGGCAAATTCGGGTGACGCTGTTGGGAAATGCTAACTAGGACAAGGGCTCCTTGATGAAGTGGTGATCATGCGGTACACAAGGTACTCAATGGAACTCAGCACTGCCAGTCTGCTTGGCTTTGCTTGATCGTAAAGCAACTCAAAAGGCCCTCTAGGAAAGCACAGAGAACTGCAAAAACTCAAAATATTGTGGTGTTAGGGTCCATCTGAAAAAATCAGGGATTTTTTTTCTTTTCTCTATAAAAGTTTTTCTTTATAGAACATTACTCATAAAATGATTGTAGAAAATATTTCTGTAGTGTATAGAAAAACCTACCTGAGAAAGCAAGTTATTTAATTTTGAATAGAGGATAGCAGAAAAAAATGCCAAATCAAAATTTAATTTTTTAATAACATCATAATATAATCATTGGTGACCAGCAGTTTAAACCAAGTTGTCAAAGTCAGAATGATTGCGATCTGTGATGATATGTCACAGCATCTGGAAATCACCTTCGATTGTGAGATTTTATGAGAATTGATTGTAGCCTTATCATTGCAAGTTTGTTATCAGGTGGGTGCTAATGCGTGGCAGGTGTTTGTTTATCTTGATTAGATAATGCTGCACAGGTTTTGTCATGTGGCTGGAGAAATGAGAAGATTGCTTCATGGAAAGAAGTCTATACTGACAGGGGATATGTCAGAGTTAGTTAAAAGAGAAGGAAAGTTGTCTTTTGATTCATTTTAAGGTGGGAATAAAAGAATGTATTTGGAACACTCGTGTTGGTTTGAGATGCTTTTTCTTCCATGCTTTCAACTGAAGTAGATATACTATTTGTTTGCTTACTGCGTGCATCAGATATAGCAATACTATAATGTACTTGCATTTTTGTGAATGTCTAGCAAATATACTTGGGGGAGGATTAATATGCATACATTAATGTTATGCTGACAGTAGTAAAAGAACTTGCTAGTGCAATCAGAAAGGTGGAAGGAGTTGAGAAAAAGTGGAGGAGTAAAATGATAATTTTCTTGTGTATTTTTAGCTTCCATTTTAAGGGTTTTTATTCTCGTGTCCTATTGGTCAATATGACTCCAGTGTGGTAATTAATAGGAAATGATGAAAAATACTCTGCATCGTAATGAAAGTCTACATTCAAATCAAGTTTCTGGCACAGTAGGCAGTTATATTACAACTGGAATTTGGTGCCCAAATAGCACTGCAGTAGCTATTCTAACGTGGTTAGTGGTTATATACCATAGTTTTAAAAACTGTCTTTTGACAGGTAGAACCTAATTAGGTAAGACGTATTCCTTATCTCCTTATAGGTTACTACTTTGTCTCAGAAATCAAAACACAAACAGTTTTACCTCAAAGAAAAATGTTATTTTTCCCTTATATAGAAATACATGAAAAAATAAACCCATAAAAATTAAGAGACTTATTTAGATTATAAAGCTCCCATTACTTTGTTTTTTAAGAACATAAATGAAGCCTTAGAGAGCTGTACTATATTCTGATTAAATTGTAATGATCAGTTATTCATTTAATAACACCAGCCACTAGCCAGAGATGTATTTTAAAAAAAAATAAAAATGTGAATATTTTAAAATATCCCATGTGTTCTGCAAATGTAATTAAAGATAAAGCCTTGTAAATTAGTTCTCTAAACAGAGTTTATTTTTTTTCTCTGTTTATAAAGTATAGAGGACTAGAATTTGGTAAAACTTTATTCATAAATATATAAAAATACATTTACATAATTTCTTAAACATTTATATCTTTATAAAACACTTATTAAAGTAGCAGTTTGGCTGGTTTATGAATATTTGTGGCTAGAAAAATGATTCCCATTAGCATACTCTGGATTTTTCTGAGAAAATATCTTTTAGAAAATGTAATGGTACTTGAACCTACATTATTTGCAAAGTATTGTCTTCCTCTGCCTGCTCACTCCCTCACTTGCTTTCTTGCACACATACCTAAAAATGCTTTTCTTTATTAATTAAAACTACTACAACACATTTCTCTTAACATTTCAGTCTTATTTTCCAACCTTATTATATTCAGGTGGTAAACAATAGAAGCTAGGCATTCCTGACCTTTCGTTCTGTGTGTTGTCACCAGCCATAGAAAGCAAAGAGTGGCTTCTCTTGAAGAGCATCTTGGAAAATAAAGCAGAAAAACTTCAGTAATAGATTTGGTTAACCGTAGGTTTTCTCAGGCAATCAGCTTGTAAAAATAAGATGTAAAGAAATGTGTTATTTTTTTTCTCTGATAGCAGTTGTATGAAAAGCTGATGCTTACCACATCCACGGAATAAAGTGCTGAGATTCCTACCAGATATATCTCTTTGCGCCCTTTATGAATGTGTTTAAAGAATGTATTACAATGCAGTGATTTAGCAGGCTTCATAGGAAATATAAACGTGAGGAGATACTTTGCTACATGTTAGTTGCAGCACCAGGAATGCATCCCAGTGGTGATCTTTGGAATCTCAAATTGACATAAACCAAAAGAATGGAACTACACAAACCAGATTCCCCTGTGTTGCAAACTGGCATAATCTGATGGTTTAAAGCTAATGCTTATAATGGCTAAAAGCAAAAGCCATAAAAGTGGCTGATGAGATTTCAAAAGGAATGGTGGGCTCTCCTAAAGACCTGTAAGAATGGCCTAGAGCTAAGAACAGAGGAACAGAATAGCCCTATTTTGTTCACTGGCAGATTTTCTGGCTTTGTCAGCCAAGGTCTTTATGAACAAGTTAGGCACTTGGCAGAATGTTTGGGATGTCAATGATGCTGTCTAGTCGAGCTGGATAATCTTTTACAAGTCCTTCCAGTTTTACTGTGGTGCTTTGATCCTTTAAAATAAAAACAAAACCCACAGCTGTTTCTGCTCTGTTTGATAGCACCTCTGTGGCCACTGGCTACCTGCCCCCCATGCCCTCTGAGCGTAGAGGGCAGTCTTACACTTTCTTATTTTTCCTTGATGTTTTGTGTTTCTGGGATGAGTTGATTGGGTTAGCCACCAGGGGTTTTCTATTTGTTTGTTTGTTTTGTCAAGCAGCAATGAATGTTATGGATTCTTTGTTTAGGAAGTTGAATTACTCATTCATCATACATAGAGCTATACCCCAAACAAAACTTAGATCTGAAAGCCACCTAGTTTTGAGGAGGTTTGCGAGGAGGTTCTTCTTTTCAGATTGTTTGCCTTGTTGTTATTAGAGGTAATAAAATACTTCAGAATTTTTTTTTTTCTCCTTTCTAATCTACAAGTAAAGGTATTACAACCTTTCTGCCTACTGTGTTTTCTTCTGCCCATCTCCTCGTGTTTTTTGGCCATTCACTTCCCACTGGGTTTGCTTTGCTTGTAAAGTCTCCCCTCAGTAAAGTCTGGATTACCAGCAGGTGTAATTTACAGGCTTAGAGCCACCTTAGATACCTCATGCATCAGCAATAAAAATCTTGATCCATGTCCTCCTGAGAGTGAAACAAAGACTGCACTTATGAAATCTGCCTCCTCCTACAGTCAGCAGGGACTGAGAATTTCATAGAGACAAAAGCTGACTCCTAAGTCATCGTGAAGGAGACAATTTCTGTGATAATTTCAGGTTGTCCTCTGAGTTGATTCCCCCCTGCAGTTCCTCTCTAAACAATGAATGTATTGACTATTCATTAAAAGATACTTCCTCAGAGCATAGTAACAGAAGTGTACTGGGCAAAACCAAACACTTGTCTAGTCCCAGATATTCTGTGTCCTTCCATGGCAATAACAGGTGTCCAAAGAGGAGTGATAACTTGCAGTGCCTTTGTTCATACCTCCTGTATTCATGTTTTCATGGTGAGTCAGGAAACTAATCTATATCCTATACTGAAAGACTTCAGGTCTTAGAATGAGCCTTTATCAGGTAGGGTTGTATTTTCCCTGTTTAACCATCATGGAAATCCATGCTGCCATAGTTCATGTGACAATGAATATAGCTTATGGCTTTAATAAATGTGAAAACTATGCAAAATGTCACTATACTAAGGTATTTTGTTTGCATGTCACTGATTCAAGATTTTGTGGTTTTTTTAAATTAAATTTGAATAAGGCTTAAATATAACTAATGGCTAGCTAAATTCATTATAGGGTATTTATGTCAATAAAGATTAAAATTATATTGCAGAACAACATGAGTAGACAAGACAGCTCAAATTGTCAATATGACAAAAATTACTCAAAGAAAGCAATTAAAACTCCAATCCATGACTAAATTACTATTGGTTCTAAGTACAGTGAATCCAATTACACATTATATAATAGTATACTATATGATCATGAGTACTGTAGCAGAGTGTCTTGTCAATATACTGTCAATAGAGAATTCAAAACCTAAATCTATCATCACACTGAAGAAAGATGCAAATCCCAGCCGACATTGTTACAAGCTATTAAATGGGCAGAAAAAAGATGGAAAGGAGCTTACAACTGCGTGTGAGCTAATCTTTCAGCATTTTTACATACACTTCTATGATGAAGACCAAATATAAACTTATAAACGGCAGGTTTTGATTGCATCCAACTGTAAATATGAAAGCAAACAAAAGAGAATATCTGTGAGAAATTCCGTGAAGATTAGAATTAACTTAATATTAACTTAATATGTGAGCCTTTAACTCAGGGTCTTGGAGAAGGATGCTTATATTGTTTAGGATAACTACAGTACAGATATGCTTACATTCCTATGGCCTGACAGCAAAAAAACATTCATGGCTGAGGCAAAACTGAATTTCGGCTCACAACAGATCCATTTGGGTGTTTGATTGTACTCTGCCCGTACTGATGGGAGGTACTTGCACAAGTATGCATTGCCCACCCTGCAGAAGGCAGGGCTGTCAACTACACACTGATTCTTCTCTTTCAACAAAATAAACCACACTGCCATCAAAATTTGTTCCCATAAAAGCTAAGTTCCATGTTAGCAGTGATATCGTGCAAATAAATCAGTGATTACAGTGGGTGGAATTTCATTTCATAAATGTGCACTGTAAAACTTACTTTCCCAGTAAATAAAAATAATGATGTCACTACAGTTTGTATATACTGAGACACTGAAAGCAGTATGGAACACAGCTGCTTGTCATCTTTCTCTAAGCCATGAGGATATGTAGCATAATGCACTAAAATTAGTATTTATTACTTGGGGAATTTTGGTTATTGATTATGGCACTGAAAGAGAAGGGCCATAGAGCAAAACTCTTACGTAAGCCCCCAATCACCTCTAGATTTATTTTCTTTAATGAAAACGTAGTAATTTTTTTTTTCTTTGCACCAATTCAAACATAGCAGGATATGAAAGGATAGAATTGGCAGGATTTTCATGCAGTACCTAAAGAAGTTGTTCTAGAAATTAAACATAATAAATCCTGTATTAATTTTTCTTTTAGTTATGACGTTATAAAATACTGGAAACCTGGAACACTAGCCTTTTTCACTGACTCATAAGCTGGTTAAAAACTGTTGTGTGTATTAGTTTAGATCTTATTATAACAGTTTAAGAATGTAACAGAAAATTTGCAACACTGCAAATCAATGATTTCATAGCAGAGACCAAAAGCAACATGGAAAGTTTTATAATGTGAGCCTCTGAGAAAGAAACTGTTTCTGATAAATTAGGAAATCATATTTAGCAAGCACAGATGCCTAATATTTTTGTTTGAACAGTAATGTGTTTTCTGAATCATTACATTACTCTTACGGTCTCGCTTAAGGTATTCCTATAGTAATGGAACAGATTATTTGCATGTTATGCCAAGTATCTGATTATGCTTTCTTGTAGCTTATGTGTTGTGATGTAAAAACTTGATACATGATAGAACTCTGTATTATTTACCCTGGCTTGTTTGATACTACCTTTTGATTTTAGGGGGTGCGTGGGTGTAAATACGAATAGAACGTTAACCAATGCTAAGAAACATGAAAGGCAGCTGCTTTTCTATCTTAGCATTTCCTTAAAAAGGGCAACTAACACAGCCACTGTAGCTTCAGGTGAATATTCGCAATTTGTGCAAATAGAAACATTATACTTAGTTTGTGGAACTAAACCAGCAAAGAAGTGGGACTGTTAGTTCCTTTTTTCAATTTTCCCTTCAAGAAAATATATTAATGGAAAATTGTCTCTCTGCTGTTCAACTTGCAGATGATTTCTAAATAATGTCTCATATGTGCCAAGTATATTTTCCATTTTTCTTTAGCTTGGTATTCATATGTCTAATCGCTTAACCTTTGTTTCTGCAAGGTCTTTCCTTGATTAGAAACCATGTCCTGTTCACATCAGCTGGAGTAATACATGTATGTCTGGGGAGAATACAGTTTACCCCAGTGTTTAAGGGGAAGGTGTATGCAGGAAGTATGACTGCACTAAGATGTCATCTGCACAATTGAATAGAAACCTACTATGGGATGAAAGATAAAGATACCTATTTAAGAAACATCATTTCTTTCAAAGAAACATGTTTCTGCTGGTAAACAAAATTAACATTTTAAAGAATTCTTTTCTCGAAAGTGCTTTGGCTACGTTTATATTTAGAGCTGTGAAAAAAATCAATCATACAATTTGTCCAGTACATCAAGCAATTTTTGCTCTATTCTTTCTACACTTCTGCATATCACTGACATCTCTAGAAAATATACCCAGTCATGGAAAAGTAAAATTACAGCATTTAAAAAGAAAATTACTTCATGAAACTAACGACAACAAAAATAGGACTTCCAGACTTAAATGACTAATGCTATCAAGTAATACTATTAACTTAAACTATGATCTTAGTAATATTATTGTGTAGTGGCTTTACTCCTAGAAGTTTATTCTACCATTATGCCGATTCTTCTTATATTACTACGTGACCAGTCTATATTGGGTTGCAAGAGCTGTGTTTCTACTCATAGTCACTGTTTAAATAAGCAATAATTCTGTAGTTCTTAATTTATTTTTTACTGATCTATATTGAATATATTGGTCTAGGGGATTTACATTTATTTGACTTTGTACAAAATACAGCATCTGATGCATTTTGTAGCTTTTCCTAGCAGCACATACCCTAGCTGATTAATCCATTCTGTAAATCAGATTTTCTGTCTTGCATAGATTGTGTCTGGACACAACCCTGGCATTGGAGCAGTTCTTCAATAAGTAGTTACAATATTCTAGCCTGTCTGCATGCCAAGGAAAGAGAACAGAGAAATTTGGAATATTCCACTGACTTGCGTTTACAGTAATAATTGGAGGGATATCTCCCTATTTGTTTGAGAACCAGTAGTTTTGCATTTGAGTAGAATTACAGGAGAAACTAATTAACCTTTATAACCTAATTAATTAGATTTCAAGGCACAACAAATACCTAAGAAAGAACAAGCTAACGGTAACATGCAAAGGATAGCGCCTTTCTTTTTTTTTGTGATCTGCAGAATGGTACAAGCTTTAAAAGATATCTTTGCAGCTGTGACAAAATATAAGTTAATGTTTTATTTTGATTTTATGTCTGTCTAGTTTTCATTAATTCTCTATAGGCTTCTTTGAATCTTGATTTTTGACTCTGAATTTGATTTTCCTCTAGTATGGAAAAAATTGATTTATTGTAGAACAAATTCACTTTCTTTTCACCTGGTTTACACAATGAAACCTGGGCAAATTGGATTTCACTCATAGCTCAGTCACAGGAACAAACTGATGTGCACTTCTGTTCATAATGGTCATGAATACATCTCCTGATACCTGTTTCCTTTATACCTTTTTTGTGTTTTTCTCCTCATTACCTAGATTCCCTCAGTGAAGTCCAGAAAATAATATCAGCAGGCTTTAAATTGTGTGGCTAGTCCAAGTTAAAATTGAACTCCAACAGTGCATGTATGACATAGCATGAACATAGAAGAGCATTTTGACATCTGTGAATGAGCTTAATTTTGAAAAACAGTTCCCTGTATCAAATGCTAGTTCTTCTGACTCATTGAAATAATGGAGACAGGAAGTTAAAGGATGCATATGCAGGTGTTTTACCTAAATAATGAATTTTTAAAAGACTCCAATTCATCTGCGCTACTGAAATTAAAAGCCAAATTTCTCTTGCTTTAATGTGTAATCTCTCTTGGAATCATGTTTCTTGGCATCAAGGAGAAATTAGCCTTTAGGCTTTGCATCTGAAGTTGCCGGAATTGAGTTTTATTTGCGTGCATCCTCTAACATGACTGTAAATATGTCATTCGGTAGGTTTGCACAAAATACACATTTTTTGAGCATTTAGGGGCCTTTGTGTCTCAGGTAACTGAGAAGCCTGTTTTAAAGTATTGATAGCAATGAAGTTTAAAGAAGAAATTCTTAGTATTATTTCACTTATTAATGAAAATAGCAAGTCTCTTCTGTAGTTTTTTGTTTTGGCCTTTAACTTTCAGTAATTTCTTCCATGTAACTTGCCTGTGCAAAGAATTAGTTCAAAACTGTCTTATTTTAATTGCATTTAATTTTAATATATTTTTTCCTTTGATGTTTAATCTACTACTGCTATGAAAACATTGACCTCTGCTGGGGCTATTAACAGACTGGTTGTTGTGTGATAATTAAGGCATGTTTTGTGGATGCACAAATAGTTTGGAGAGATAATAACAAGATTACATTGCTATTCCCCGGAGTCCTCCAAAACTGTAAATATTTAGCTGGCAGTAGATGCCAAAACAAAGATTAAGAGAATTTGCTGTCCTAAATCTCCTGATGGGTCCAGGCCTACCGTTCTGGTCGTTGATCAAGCAGATCTTTCCCAGCCAGAAATAGGATGATTTGTCAGTGTTTATATCCCCAGTGATCTCTTATATATGGCTCTAATTAACAATAATCCCAACCTATCCCAAAATGCTTTTTTTTTTTCCTCCTTTTGTTACTAAACGTTCACGCCTACATTTAGGTGTCCGCCCTTGCCAGCTGGTTCTTACAATAAAAAAGACTCCAGTGGATGATTTGCCTATGGGTGAATTTTCTCAGAAGAAAAGCAGTACAGTGTAAGTCTGATTAGCCCGTTAGGTTTTGCATTCTCACTTTGTCTCCACACACAATTAATTTTGTTTGACTAGATCGGTTTGTCTCTCTTCATAAAAGTTTGGCTATGAATTTTGCTTCTGTGCTTCCACCAGAAAAGGGTATACAGCCATGTGTGGCACACAACCAAAATCCTTTCCAGTAGCGTGTAGCTAAGTAACTGGGCTGGATTTCAAGGACTTCCAAAGGGACTGTAGAAAGTGCCAGTGAACCCCTGTAACTGAGGATTAGTGAGTGTTGTCTAACATTTGATACCCCAAATAGCTCTCTGCAGTTCATCTGCAGTAGGTTATGAAGTCCTGAAGCTATCAGATGTGATATAATACGTTTGGTCACTCTTCTGTGATTGATCTCTACCTTCCCCCTTCCTTTTAATGTGAGAAGTGCAACAAGTCTTCTTAAGGCACACAGAGGTGTGCAGGCACTTCTGTCTAACACCCTATCATCCCTATTTGTATAATCTTTTCCTTACGTTGTATTTCCATGATTGCCTGATTTCCATCATGCATTAATTGTGCTAAACTGCCCATGAGTTCATTGCTTTGTAATAAAAGTTATGCTTTACTTCCTGGTATTGCCACTGTTGAGTGTGTGCAGACAGGCTGCTTCACTTGAAAGTAACTACTTCTTTGTAAAAGTAAGTACTTGATGGAAGGAGATTAAATTACATAGGATTTTCTTCTACAGATTTGACATTGTTGAGTAACAGCACATTACAGTTGAGGCGGTGTATAGATAAATACTTGATGACCCTCTGTTTCATCCCTAAAATACCAGCAAATAACCCAATTTGTTGGACTGGAAAACATAGAAAGCCTACACTATTATACTGGTTTCACAGTGGTCAGAAAGAAGAGGCTTTCTTTATGGCCATGAACAATATAGCCTGGATGTAGTTTGGATTATGTGATGTATAATTTATATATACACTGTATAATATCTGTTAAATCACAGTAACTATGTAAAAACTGTGTTTGTCTTAGTTTTATATTGATAGAGACTGTTTTCTGGTTCAGTTCCTTACACTTTGGCTCTATTTGGAGTCATGCTTTATCAGAGCTGTTTGATTTAGTATGTATGTTGGGGTTTGGAGGGTGTTTCTTCACTGTGGAATCACTCAAAATATTTCATCTTCAGCTTTGGAGCCCACCAGTGAGGACAGCGTTGTGTTGGTTTGACACCCTTCTTGATGGAGCAGAAACTTAAACTAGGGTTTCCACAGTGATGATCATGGAGTAATTTATTCCCTCTTTGTGATCCTCGTCATGAAACTGCAAGTGAAGAAGGGTGTATCAGGTGGGCAGGAAAAGGTCAGCTCCCCCAAGAGAAGCTACCAATACCAAAAGTAGGGGTAAATCTTGTGGAAGGAAATGAAGGAAAAATAAGATGCTGTTTTGACTTGTGTGGAATTCATTTGGTTTGTCAAACCTTCTTGCTGCCCACACCATAACAGAAGACTAGTAGGGCTCAATCAACTTTAATTCTATACAAGTCTTGTGTTGCACTATCCAACATCACGTAACTTCCCCCTGCAGGGATGGATCTAGTTCATTCATTTAATACTCTTCCATAGTTTTAAAATGTTTGGATTAATTTTACGTAAGCCAATTGCCTTCTGTTCTGAAGAATGCTATCTAAAGGCAAATATTTCATTTTGATGCATTCACATATAAATTTAAAGCGTGTTTCAAATCTGCAACTGAAAATGTACGTGAAAAAGCCGGAACTTGGTATGATCTGCTCGTGTGTATATGTGTAGCGAATGTAATGTATAAATTCATGTCCTTGTATATATATGCTCATCTTAGAAATGCAATAATGGGGAAATGTTGTAGTGTCTGTTTAAAGGGACAACATTATTTCTAACAAACTAACCTAGATCTCTGCGTAGTGTGTGGGAATACAGGAAGCTACTGCATGTCAGGTAAGAAAGTATAAAAGAGTAGAAGGACCTGGTCTTTGAGTCTCATATAAATGGAAAAAACCTTCATCTAAAAATGAGCAAGAATTACTGAAAAAGAAGAAACTGGCAAGAGATGAGAGACTGATGTAGGTGTTTCCCTTTTGAAAAGAGTGGACTAGAATTTTCTGGGAATGAGAGAAGTCTGACTTTTCTGCTAGGGGGAAGAGGTACTGTGAGTGTCAGTCTTTGGGAAGGATGAAATGACACCACAGGGGCTGTGACCTGTGTCAGAAGGGGATGTGCTTAAGTTTCAGCCACGATGCAGTCAAAAGGAAGTGGATGTGTCCATGAACCCAGCTAGGTTAGATGTCTTCAATGGTTTTATGTTGATCTCAATACAGAAAGAGTCAATGAATCAGTTGTTTTTATCTGAATGACTCATTGAGAAATTCTAATCCAAGGTACTGTGTAACCTTACCTGAGCAGTTCACAAACTATTAATTTCTTCAGCTGTTTAATAATAGTCTTCATTCTTTGCAAGTGAAGGTGTAATCAGAAGTGAGAACTTAAGGCGCAGTTTATTTTATTTTTTTTTAACCTTTTGGAAGTTTTTAATAGCCGCTCTAAAATTCTCTCATTAAGCTATATTCCTGAGCTTTAATGTGTGTAGCCCTAAGAAAGTTGTCTGTAAACTTCCACAGAAGTTAAGTGTACTTTAAAAAAAAAAAAAAATTACAGGTTTATCTTAGAAACAGCCTCTAATCTCTTAAATTTCAGAGGGTTCCAGGTGTTCTGAAAACACTGAAAAGCCACTCTGATGTTCCTCGTTAGATTTTGAGGGGGAGAGTGAGTAGTTTGTGAAGAGGAAACAGTTTTTTTTTATATCTCCTTTTTCATTATTATTTTGCTTGTCACACTGTTTAATGCTAGGTGCCCATGAGAAAAAAAAAAGGGGGAATTAAAGCAAAGGCACAAGATGCCAAATTCATTTTAGTAAGAGTTCTCTGAAAGCCTGAAGGTGACAAACTTCAGGAAGCCTTAGGGAATATGTGCACACAAAAGGAAACTTGTGACTTCAATAAAGAAATCTCAGCAACATGCCCTCCGAGGAACCTATAACAGCTTCTCTAAAGATTTATACCATCACATTGGCTCAGCAGAGGCATGCCATACAATGTGCTGTACAACAGTCACATGTAAGCATTCAAATAGAAGGATCTTCCTACCTGTGATGTCCCTGTGACCAAAATGTGCAGTGTGCTGCATTCACAAATAACTCTCAAACTAGATTTCTTTTTTTTAGTATTACCACGGAATGGTTATTCTACTTGCACTGCAGTTAGTTCAAGCTGTGTATGAGGAAAAATAAAAATTCTGTCCTGCAGCTCTGCTGGTGTTAGATTGTAGGATTTTTGGCATGTGTAGCTGTCAGCTCACCGCACAGGAAACATTCATGCACTGATGCACATTGTATGAAGGTTAATGTAAAAACTCCATGCCAAATAGCAAAGTTTAAGCCTGGTGGAAAAGCTTAAGGCTCACTGTTGTTTGGGGAAGCTGATGTGGGTGGATGAATGCTAAAGGACTGCCATTGGGGAGGGGGGGGTGTTATGTCATGTGTAGTCTTTCTGAATGTGAATGTCAGCCTGCCTAGCTATACCAGCTGACATAAGCAATCATTTGAATCTGCTATAAACATTTCTAAAAAAATAGCTGGAAACAAGCAATTGAACACTCATTTCAAAAGAGTTTTTGTCTATGGCTAGAGATTTATCGCAAAATATATCTTATATTTAAAAGGCTTGTTTGGTAAGCAAAAACATTAGGGCTACTCAAGGGATTCTGAGTATAGATGATCTATGATAACGGGGTTATACTCAGCCCCAAATGCTTTTATCTGTTCCAGACCCAGATCTGACTAAATGAAAGTCTTCACTTGCCTGCTTCTTCTATTTGAAAACTAGAATATTTAAAAAAACCAAAACCCAACCAAACCAAAAACATAGCAGTCAGTATAACCCTTTATATCTAGCCAAGGCTTTCAACCGATCAAATGTATTTCCCAAAATAAAGATAAAACAGAATGTTAGTTTGTGAAGCTTTGAATCATTCTGTATTTCAGCCACTTAAAATACTTCAAACACGCATACACAATCAGAACAAGAAAGCTGGCTTGGAAATTATAAGGAAATTGCAGCTCTTCGAGACATCTGTAATTTATTTTATTTTTTTTTTCCCTGGCTGCCTGTAAATAAGAAGACCTCTTCCTTGGTTTGGACATCATTATTTTCATGTCTGTTTTGAAACCGTTTATCGTAAATGTAAAATTGAATAGGCTAATAATTAGAGGATTTCAAAGCCATGTCTTAACTTTCCTAGTAGTCCTTAGCTGCAGAATAGCCTTTGCGTGTATCGTCCTGCATAAAATTCTAACCAGAAGTTCACCGACAAGTTGGGCACACATGCGATCTAGTGATACACATAGGAGTTTTAACTTAAAAATTTGACTCGTGGTTGTAGATGCATAATATCTACTTAGCGAGTACTTCTGAAATAAAATCATTTGGTCATTATATAGAGAGAGAATGTGAAACTTGTAATTTCTTTATTTTTTTTCTTTAATGGATGATAAACTGTGCAAAGGCTTTTGAGTCAAATATAATTTTTGATTATTCAGTAGCTTTCCCTAATGTAAGGGGCAAGGAAAACTCTTAAATGTTCAGATGTTGTCTGTATTTTTGAAAAATTTTGCCTGTTGTACTTAAAGTGATAATTGTGTTCTTTTGAAGATAGCTCAAATTTTATGACACTAAAGCAACAGAATGAGAATTAGTTTATGGAAAAAAAGTAGGTTTTGACTGATGAAAACTCTCATTACACCCTAGTTATAAATCTGTGCTTTTTCTCTCGGACAACTTCTGAAAATAGTTCTTAGTGGTTTTGGTATTAGGAAGTATAGACTGATCTGTTTTCACTGGCAGAAATGGCCATCGCACAGCTGAGAAGTCAGGTGAGATTGCTCTGAGCTGATTCTGTACTTCCATGGCTTTTGGGTCTCCTGTACTCTTCTCTGAAGTCCAGCAAAATTAGTCTTCTTGTAATTGCGTTTGTTCTCAGTAATTCCTAAGGCCACTGTAGAAACAAGAGAAACTTTTTCACATTGACTTTCTCTCCATTGCCCTATGACCTTGCAACTCCTATAACAACTTCTCACAATGAAAATATTTTTCTTGAGGAAACTTCCAGATACCAGTTAAAACTGGACCAATTCAGGCCTTCATTTCAAATACAGTACCTGTGGATTTTATAGTTTTTAAATTATTTTTTCCATAAGTTCCAAATGTATACTGAGGTAGAACTATTGTTCAGTTTGGAGAGTTTCTTAAGCTTTGTGATATGAAAGCTATATGAAAGCAGTTTATTTGGAGAAACCGTACTGTCTTTTTCTTCTATACACTGTCAAATATATAACTATACAACTGTGAATTCAGTGTGAAAAAAGAGACAATCATTATTTACTGCAGGAGGATCTTATTTGCCAGAATGCAGTTACACTGCTGGACAAAGTGCAGTAAATCCCTATTAACTATTTAACAGTTACCTACAACAGCAGACACCTTATAAATTAATAGACATGCTCAAAACACAAAGTGGCTGTAGAGGAAAAGCTTAGAAGAGGGTGTAGATGTGCGTCCAATTTAGTGGCTACTATTTAATATCAGATAGCACAGTTCTGTTTTTTTCTAAGTAGCAGAGAAACATGATTTTGTGGAAAATGCTAGAGATGATCCATTTCTAAGGTCCGTTCAGGAGCTCATTTTACTAAATGATAAGTATCTATTATAGAACTCAGACATAAATTATTCAAATGAAGAATCCATCAGTATTCTGCAGGGAAAGATGCAGCTACAGTACGAATGGATAGTGTAAGTGGCTGATATAGATGGGATGACCTGATTGAAAGCACATGTGCTGCACCTGGCAGGGCTAAAGAGAAGATGACAGCCAGTAATTCCTGTCTGTTATTTAAGGTTAAAAGTAGGGATATTAAATTGTCAATAATTAATTACAGCTTTATTGAGAAGTTAATTATTGTAGCCTTTCTAGGTGCAGAAGGCTGTATGAATCTTCCATACTGAGGTTTAGTAATTGAGATGCAGTTTAGCATTCCCGTCCTGACACAAAGAAGAGTGGAAGATACTGCCTTCTGAACAGAAATGCTGATACCTTCCTGCACCCTGCATTAAAATAAATATCCAACTTAGTTCCAGTGATTGCTTCCTCAGGGAAAAGATATAGACTACTTTCATCGGGAACAGGAAAAGACTACTTTCATCAGGAAAAGTCAAAGCAGAGCAAAATACATTTCTGTCAGTGCTAGTTGGAATGGTTCTCAGTGTAAGAAAAAAATAAAAAGAATGTGTGCGTTTGAACAAACAGGAAATACTGAAACTGGGACACTTTCTATGGGTGGAGTCTCTAAAAACATATCTAATCTGTTAGGAGGCACGGATAACCTGAGGGTCAAGTGGACTTGACCAATGGATATTCTGAGAAATCAGAAAATTATTATTAAACAATTAAAGGACTCGATCACTTCTGCAAGGGTGACACAACTTTAGTAATAAGATCATCATTAAAACCATTTGTAATAAAAAGTGGTACAAAGATGCTACTTGATTATGTGTTAACTTGTCTGGAAGGGTTAAAAATGTTAATTTACATTTCTATTCTTGATAAAGTATCTTGTACTGTGTCAGATTTCATCAGCCACATTGTGTCACACCACACAGAACACAGGGATGTGATGGGTACAGCCTGGCATCATTCATGTAGCAGGAGTTGTATAGATTTTTAATACTGAGGTTTTCTTTAACTTTGTTATCAAACTGGATAATCTATGACTTCATCACTTTATCAGTCCATCAACTATATCGTTACCTGTTTCAAATATCACAAAAAATCATCTGTAGACTGTTGGAAAAGATTACAAAGGAATATCTAAATATAAGGAAAGGAAAGTGGACCTGGAAGTTTCTCCTCTGGGGTGGTTTCAATGATCTTTAATACCATTTTAGTAAGCACTTGTCTTGACTATTTCCGAATTGAGAAGCTGCTCTTAATATTTTCATTTCATGGGAATAATAGTGAGTGGCTAATTAAAGTTTTAGAGTGATTGCTACTTTAGACCGCCACTTGAGCTCACTTAACTCAAAAGGCAGATTCTATTTTTCACTTTTTCAGTTTAACTTTCAAGCTATAATTTTCTGTCTATGACTCCGTCTGAAATCAAATTTATTTTATTTGTATAAAAAAATTATTTTGGTAGAAAATGTTTCCTTAAAAAGGACATCAGCAATCATCCTGTCTTATACAAGAGACTGAATACCTTAGACCTGAGAAAAAAGAAGCTAATGTGCATAATTCATCAACTAGTGGCATTTATTCTGCAAAATAGTCTAGTACTAGGGTATTTGTTTCTTTCTGAATGAAAAAAGAAAGTCACAACAGATTTTTTTTCATTTCACTACAATTACATTTACAACAGAAAACTTGATGAGTTAGACTTTGAAAGCGCTGTTTCAGAAGGAAAGGTAAAATTTTCTTAAAGTCAGAGGACTTTCTTTCCCTTAGGAAGATGAAACACAGTGAAGCACCTGCACTTGCTTGGAGAATAAAACTGGTTTAGAGGTGTTAGACTAATTTAGCAGGGAAATGCAGCTAATTATTTTTTTTTGTGGTGAAGCATAAAATTGGATTTATACAAACATAGATCTTTTGTTTCTTGATAATTTTTTTTTTCCCTTGATACTTATTCCAGTCTTTGAGTATAAGTGCTCGGCTTTAGTGAAACTGATGGTTGCATGATCATGGGTTTCCAAACAGGGAAAAAGTCCTTCTGATTTGCTAATGGAAAAGCAGCATACTTAAATCCTGAACCAAGAATACACTGTGGTTTTGCTGATCTGAAGAAGAAGACAGACAGTGGTCACGAGTGTACCCAGAGATCGGTGGAAGTGAGTCAGGTGTGCCAGTAGTTCTAGGAAATACCTCTGAGGCTGTTGCAAGGGCCAAGTCTTAAAAAGTGTTTGATGGTAGAAAGCAGTATAGTTTTAAAAGTTTGGATGTGGACTTCTAGTGAGTTTGTCATTCACAGGTGCAGGTCATGCTATCTAGACAAAAAGAAAATTCTAGCTGTCTCTTCCTCCGCTCCTTATTATTTGAATATGATGTTTTAAGCTGGTCATGAAATGCCAGAAACACAGACATTTTAGTCTGGGCAGATAGATAAAGGTCTAAAGCAGAGAATTAGATCAGCAGATCATCATTGTCGAGATTAAAGTTGAAATTGTATTTATGGAAAAGATCATTCAAGATGAGATTTAGAGCAAAAGAATCAGGGATCTGAGCCCGGAGCCTGCCAAGCCCCAATGAGTACAGTCATTCTGAGGACCCTGAGGGTTCAATTAACCTTGACAGCCCGGAGTCTCTTAAAAGGAGCAGAGCTTACGAATGAAATGCAATGAAAAATTACTACTTTTAAACTATTGGCAGTTTAAAACCTTGTCTCGACAGCAAAACCTACTCGGCAGACACCTCTAAAATGCTGTACGCTAAATGTGCTGTAAATTTATTCTTCTGGCAGGTTTATTTCTTCATTAAATATTTATGTTAGATGGGTTTTAGCATATGCATGACGTTGCTGTAAATTGAGTTAGAAATTTATCAGGTTAAGTCATGTTAAGTCTAAAGGTCTCATTCTTGAATGTTCAGTCATGCAGCAAAGAAGAGGGGACCTACAAATAACAGTCCTCAAAGCAAAATGTAGTAAATTTGAGGAGGCAGCTCTGTTTTGCAGTCAATTCATACAGGTATCTGTTTGGGGATTTTATTTACTACTTTGCCACCTTCTCTGTTTCTATGTGTTTCACCCGATTGGGTACACTTTTCTCATCATCTTCTGTGAGACAAGATGATTTTTTAAAAAAATGTAGTTGTGCAATTAGTATATAAGAAGAGAATCTAAATTTTCAATAGTATGTCTCTTCTGTTTAGTGGAAAGGAAGGAGCTATTAGCAAGTTGTTCTTGAATAGCTGTTTTCTTTGATGTTAAATGGAGAACTTCCCAGCATCTTGACAAATGAACTCTTTGGCTTGCTATGATATATATAGAGTATTACCAAACGTTTACCAGATAAATACTTCTCTGTCAGTGGGTAGCCCTATGAGTTTTCCTTTCTGTTGGATCTATTTCTGTGCTATACAGCTGCCATCACATCTATTGCACTGCACTGCTTGTATTTCACGATTAGAGAAATTAAATTTATCAAGTACTGGAATAGCAAACAGGAGAAATAGCACACAGCTGATTCTAATCTTGAGTTCTTGCTAAAAAATCATGAAACCTTTGGGATATATGAAAATCTTCTTTAATGACCAATAGCTGTATGGATGTTTGTCAGTAACAAGTAATGTGACCCATGAGTTAGAGCATATGACTGTATGTTTTTATTTGGAGAGGGCAAGGGGGGAGGAGACATTCATGAATCAATGCTTTTAATATTTGACCAGCTCTAGTTGACATTCAAGTGAATAAACTTTGCAGCTAGGAAATTCCCTACAGGATCTTTGCAGAATGAAAGAATTTTGTAACATCTTCTAGAAATCCCATCTGTGTTTCTGATAGTATTCTGGAACAATTTCACTGGTGATCTGAAGATCCATATGGATCTTATTATAGTTCTGCTGCTTGCTGTGGGACACTCTGGAACTGAGGTGAGTTGTAAAAGACCATTAGCTAAACTCAATGTGATTAATTAAAATTTCAGAGTCCTAGCTTTAGTGTCCTAAATGTATCTTGTTAATTAAAAGGAAAGAAAAGGTTACTTGAATTCTGATAACTTTTTTTTAAGAAATATGTATCTTCATAAGTGGAACTTTTTTTTTTCCTTTTTGTTGATAAATGTAATATAGCTAGAATAGAATAAGGGAGCATTTATGTTTATTAATTTTTTTACATATACTTTAGCAGAAGAACTTCTACCTGTTTTCATTAAATAATTATATTGTTAATTATCAAATATGCTGTTCGGCATTGCCAAAGAAAAACTATGCCAGGGTTAGGATTTTACCAAAGTAATTTCTCCCTGGTTATGATTCAGCAAATCAGTAATGTTAAGGATGAACTGAAGTACAAATAGGAGGAAATGGCTGTAGATTAAAAACGGTTTTGTTTAAAATTAGTCTTTGTTGAAATCTGTAAATTTTAAGGGTCTTAATTAAAGTTGTTGCAATATAATTATTTGCAGCTAACCTAATGAGTACCTCGCATTCAACTGCCACACAAAATATTCCTGCTATCCTCTTAATCTGTCTCCCTGAATCAACCTCTAAATCCCTGCTAGATTCCCACAGGCTATCAAAGTATTGTGCCACAGGAGAAGGAACAGGGTAATTATCACTGATGTTCACTGTAACAATTCCTTTTCTGAAACCTCCAAGGTCATTTTTTGATGAGTATCTCAAATTGTGGCATTCATAGGCTGAAAATCTGAACATAGTGTCTGTCTTGACTTGTCTGTCTTTTTTTTTTTATGTCATATGAGATGTCACAGAGTGTTTATCAGGCAATATCTATTAAGGGAAAATGGACAAATGCAATAGAGACATTGGGTGATCTAAATGCCTGGCTCCCATTTTGGATGAGCACAGTTACCCCACATACCCCATTTCTACCTGAAGAAAACCTCATTCTGGAGGTGGCAGGTGGAGAGGAGAGTGGGCACCATGAGCACTGGTTACATCTCCTGGTTTCCAGGGTTCATAGTGTAATTGGTAGAGAGTATACCTCTTTCCACAGTTCAAAAACAGTCTAAATTGTAAAATTTATGCTATTTAACAGCAATCACATTCACCATTTGTTGTTGAGCCAGAATAGTTCCACTGGGAAAGACTTCAAATTTTTATTTTTAACAATTCACAGGGTAGAGAATCCCCTGTATCTCTTGATATGTTGCTTCAGCAAGAACAGAAGAATGGCCAATATACTGCTTTCCTAGTATCCTGTCTCTGACAGTGGCCAGGAAGATTATAAGGATAAGAGCATTGTATTATACATCCCCAGTGCTTTCACAGCTTCTGTGAATTTGTAGTTTGGGAATTTTCTAAACCAAATGGAAATTTGTGATATGTATGAACCTCAGGGGTTTTGTCTGATCTCCCCAGGCATTATTAGTCTCCTTGGTGTTTAAATAGATGCCTTAGTTCTTGTATAAATCAATCAAGATATATAAGAGGTACTGATTTTGATGTTTGAATATTTTTAAGACCTCAATTATTAAAAATCTTAATACAGTAGCATCTAAAAATGCTGTATTGCTCCTTTTTTGTTATAGGAAGCCAAGAAAAGCTTATTTGATTTTGAGGCTTCTGAGAAGATAAGGGGAGTAGACAAAATCACAGATACAACAGTTTTCCCGGACAGAAAGTAGGGAGAAGGCACTTAGATGAGTCTTTTCTGTAGAACATTGAGAAAAGATGTAGCAGGACGAAGAGAAAAGTAATTGCCATTTTCATACATTTAATCTGTTGTAATTACACTATGTATGAGACTTACATAGTGTAAACGACCAAGTACCAGAACGCGGGACCCATCTGCACTTCATGCCTACATGTGTCACTCTTTGCACAATTATTTTTTTCCCAAGTGGCTGGAGAACAATGGATATTGGAGCCACAAAGCAGGCTAGAAATGTTAAATTGTAAGAAAAGGAAATAAGGAACAGATAAGTGCTAATAAAAAAAAAAATTCAGGCACTTAACATTTTTATACTCACAGTGAACATGTAAATTCTATGAAGCAATCGTTTTGTAACTTAGCTGAAGAACAAGTGCTAACAATGAAAAATAAACATCTGAAGAGGCCTTGTATGCGTTATTTGCTCCTAATCTCTGTCAAGAAGATAAATGTTATTAGGCTATTATGTCATTCATATTTCTCTACCTCTAAACTGTTAGTATGAAATAGGGCACAGGCAAGAGGCCTGTGAGTGTGTCACATACCAAGTCTACGCCCCTGTCTGGGATGAAATCAAAGACAAATATTTGTTTATATGCATTCTTACACATTGGCCATAAATTTTCAGAATTAACCCAACATCTAAAAAACTGCTTGCATTTATTTTACCAACTTAAGGCACAACTAACCAAGTAAGGGTATTTGATGTCTTTCTGGCAAGGTAATATTAAAATCATGGCATTTATGATCTTTATTTAGATCCTCTGATTTCAGTGACTTCCTGCTTTTGGTGCCAATGATGATATACAGAAACTGTATATAGTCCTACAAAGCTAACTCAAGTAAATGAAAAAAACAACCCAAAACACAGGCTAGGCATTGTGAGCCCATAAGCACTTGTATAAATTTGTATCAATAAAATATCCTTGATTTTTCTTTGTTTTACCACTTATAAGGAGTGGGTAATAGGAAGAAATAACTTGGTATCTGTCATTCTCATGTGACTATTGTTTTCAAGAATTTAATCATGTCCTTATAGGCAGCATTTTTGGGGAGTAAGAGACTGGAGAGGAAATCCAGAGACTTGCATTCTGTTCTGCACCAGGGATTTGCCATTCATTTAATCTGTGACTGCTTGATGTACTCCGTTATTGCAGTGACGCCATCTCATTCTTTCTGTCTTGCCTATCAAGTACAACCTTTCAGCAGAAGTGCTTTTATTGGTATGTATCTGTTCAGAGGAAGCCGGGTGGCAAATGGAGCTTTGAGCTCAGGTACACTCACTGTTATTATGCAGGTGAAAACATTAAAGACTGCAAAATGACTCCATGAATGTTGGAGAAGAGCATGTGCCACACACAATAGCTATTTATCATTAGCCAGTCTGCACTTCTTGTACTGCCTAACAGTGATATGTTGAATAAGTTTTTTCATATTGAGGCTTTTCTCTGCGTGGTTATCTTTGCCATCCCTATAGGGTCAGTTCACTTTCAGAAAGTCCTCTGCACCTTTCACTGTCTTTCTAACGGCATTGTTCATTTGAAGACTATACTTAGAACTAGTTCATTGTATGAAACAGTCATGATAGTAATTCGTTCAGGGGAAATTGCTTTTCCAAAGGTGGAGAAGTTAATTAAGTGTGTAACAGGAGGAAGCTAAACCTTACTAATTAGTGAGAAGGGTAACGATTATGGGATAGAACAGATGACACTTGGCTGAAGATGAACTCACGAAATTGCTTTAGCCAAAAGGAAGTTAGAAGAGTGAATAGAAGATGAGCTTTAAGAAAGCAAAGACTGTCACTGTGTCCTGACAAATTATACCTCATTTATAGTGTGTCTGCTAGGTGTTAATCAATAATATGTCGGGATGATTCTTCACTCTTGGGCACGTAGCCTGCTTTCTGTTACATAGAATTTCACTTAAATCCTTTGGGTTCTCCCCAGGAGGGTGTACTGAATAAAAGGGTGACAGCTCTTACAAACAACTGCAAGAATGTTTATAGGGAAACTGCAGCACCAGTTCTCTGCTCTACTAACCCCTTGGAAAAGGAATGGCAGTTAGTCCTGGGAGGCCTACCAGCAATGACTTTCACAGTTGTATCAGTTGTATCATATAAAAAGCAGAGGCTATATTGTCCATAGATTGCTCATCTTCCAGGATGCTTTATTTACCCCTGAACAGTAAATACATTTAACATTGAGGAAAAATAACTACAATCCTCCTACTTAAGTAGGTCTTCATTCTAAACTCATTCTTGCAGGTTTTAGCTCCCAATAACTGAGTGTGGTATTGCTATAGTGAGGATAAAAATATTTTACTCATTTGATTTTGTTGTTGGGGGCGGGGGGAAGACTGTACTTCCTAGTGTTCTGCTGTAGAGAACTCAAATGTTTGACCCTTGATACTGTATTGTAGTTGTTCATTGGGAAGTATTAGAGGATCATCAATCCACTTGTGTCCTCCTGTAAGGGAGAGTTGCATGTGTAACTGAAATGCTTCATTGGTTTCTTTGTGCATCCTCCAGTGCCAGGTTAAATTTATGTTGGTTAAGGGGACCAATTCAAGGTTAATTTGCTGTTAAATTCTTATTTTAGAATTGAAGTGGGTACTGCTTTTATGCTGGATACTAAGTTGATTCTAGCCTTCCTGACTTACATTAGTTAGACTGCAATTACGTATAAGCGTATGTATCTCTTTCTCTCTCTGAACATATATACATTTGGGGTTTTTTAACAGGAAAGAAACACTTTCATTAATTTAGGCAAAACTGTCTAATAGCAGAATATCTTAGTAAAGTTTTAGTGAGCTAGGGGAAAAAAAAAGAGAGAACACTTATCTAAAGGAAAATAGTTTCTTCGCTTTAAATAACGTGATATTTAAACATAAATAAACTTCAGTATGTTTGAGGCAAAAACTTACCCGGAAAATCTTCAAAAAGGTTAAATACAGAAGAGTGCGAGTATCCATTAAACGCTTAAAAATGATGAATAATTTTTTTTCCCTTATTACAAATTTGCACAATGCTGTTGGTAAATTCAGAGGAAACTTCAACACTAAAACATACAGTTTTCAAGCGTGGAAGAGATTTATCGTCAAATTATAAGCAAATGTAACCATTATTGGAGTGAGACATTCCAACTAGAAGTTGTTAGACGTTGGTATTATCTCTCTCAATTTTTTGACTGGTTTTCCTAAGTGGTGTCTGTTACTTTCATCCTGTTTGTTCAGATCGGCAGGGAAGGTTGCTTGAAATGTTGGGTTTGTGTTTTGTGTTTGGTCTGAAGTAAAATTTTCACTTGTGGTGTGAATTCAAAACTGGTCATCATTCACATCTCACTTTTAATAGGGTAGTTCTATTTTAATTCTTTTTGCATATTGGATGGAGCAATGTAAATATTCAATGGGGAAATAATTTCTTCAGTTGACAAAGGATTACCCATGAAATTGACAGGCTACGTCTTCAGCAAAATCCAACTGACAGTCCTAGATTTCATTTTATGCGTTTCAACAAAACCTGTGTTCTAAAAATAATAACATTTTACCATTTCATTACATATAATAAACTTTCCCAACATTTTCTTTCTGTTCTTCACTTAAAGGAACTTGATAATAACACTCTGTTTCTCAAAGACAATATCCATCCTGTGTTCCCATGCCTATTAGTGTGAACAGATGAGACAATTCTAATGCTGATCTACATTGTTATAATGACAAATCAGATTCAAACTGCTGACAAATACTATGTTATCTTGTTGGCACATGGTATCAAGGCTATGCTACAAGATACTTGTAGTCTGGTCATATTTTTGGCCGTATGACTTCAGCCTTCTTTAAGGCCAATGCTCAAACTCAAGTGTACTGTAGACAAATACCGTCACATGCTTATGACCTTTTCTGGTTTCATTCTGTAGGAAAGGACAAATAACTGCAGTTCACTTTGGTTTCAGTGAAATCCTGAAATAGTTTCCTTTGAAGCAATAGGTCTGGCCTTTCATCAGCCTAGTTACTGGTACCTGCATGCTGCAACCAAGTCTTTGTTCTTTTGCTTGGAATGAATTGATTGTCAGTGTCCTGGAATGAATAAAAATAGAAGGGAGAAAAGCTTTTTTGATTCACCCAATGTTTAGCTTGCAGTAGGAGAGTCAGTAATGTTACAGCATGGAAAAAAACAGATAAAATGTTTTAAACTATTACATTTTAATCATCTTTGTTTAGAGAATGTTTTAGCAGTTAGAGTTAGCATTGCAGTGCTGTGAAACAATTGCCTCATTGAGGTGGAAAAAATAACTTCTAGGGCCAGTTTCTTAGTAGGACAATTCCTAATAGAAGGTGTGGGGAAAAAATTTTAAAATAATCTGAATATATTAATCATTTAAGCTTCCTTGGAGTCTGCAGTATTATAATAAATATAGTAAATAATGATGCCAAATAATATAAAAAGTTCTACATTTGGTACACATATAAGATGTGGAAAACCTCTGCATTCTGCCAAGCATTACACATAGTTCATGTGAAGCACACTATGTCAAAAATAAGGAAATTAACGTGTCCTATTTTGTGCCATTGTTGTTATTAATGACACTTGAAAGAGATTTTTTTTAACAGAGAAGGTTATTTTTGTGGGTTTTTTTTTTTTTTTTCATTCACTGAGGGTTTGTAAGAATTCATATTTACTCTGATTAGCTTGTGGGGGCTACTATTTATTTGTATCACTGTAGTGCCTGGAGCTTTTTGTATTAGACAACACTTTTTGTATTAGATGCCTTGTAAATGATGCTTCTATGTAGAGAAGAGGATTGAGTCTATATATACGTATGTGTATATATACATACATCTGTGAAATATTAGTCATTAGTGAAGACTGTCACTTGTGTGGATCTGAAATAGAGGGCTAATGCAATCATTTGTGTTATTCCATTTCTATTACTTGTATCTATAAAAATCTTCAAACAGTCCTTTGCCTGAAATCTTAAGCGGTAAACATGCTTGATGACATGCCAGCTTTGTGAGATTAAATATATGCTTGGTGAGATACAAAATACTGCTGGTAGAAGTCCATGGAATACCACCTATAATAAGACTATAGTAAAGAAGAGTGTGACAAAAAAGGTGCGAATATAGAAAATATCTACTCATATCAAGATGCATGGTCATTAAAAATAACTGAGGAGTTATGTTTCTTTCATCTAGTGGAAAATGAGCACCTAGACAAATGGCAGAAGTAACCTGTTACCTTAAGGAAAACTGTTGAAAATGATTATGAGGTTTGTATTCCAGACGGAGAGGAAAGAGAAGCTAAATTCTAGATATAAGTATGAAATCAAAGTAGAAATGTATTCTTTCTGATTTGCAACAAGACTTTAAAGACCTTATCAGAGAGGCCTGTTAAAGGATGAGAATTTAAAACAGAAAATTGATACATTTTACTTCATGCATACATGGAAGTAAGAAGTAGAGAATTGCATACTATTTTAAAATCCCTTGCATTCATTTCTGTCATCAAAATAAGATCAAATAAGTTTCTATTGCATGATGTAATAAGGAAAAGTAAAACTGATTATTTTGTAATTTATTTAGGGGAAAAAGTCAGAGGTAAGAATGAGATTAGCAAAATAGCTTAAATTCATCTGCAGATAATAGGATTGTGTCAGGGATAAATTTGGCATGATTAGTTTCCTAAGCTTTTTATATCTGAAACTTGAGTTCAAATCAATAGAGAGAAGAAGGTATAAGGTGCTCCTAGGTAACTTATAGGATGTTGCAATGCTGAATGAAATGTGTTTAGATTTTTTTGATTTTGGGATTGTGTTATAACTGTAACACATCATCTCAGAGTATTTCACCTCTCTCCTGCTTCTTTTCTGCCTTCTCACAAAACTTTTTGAGACTCTAGTAAGAATTTTCATCTTCAAGAAAACTCTTTAAGGCTAGTATAAATGGTTCGTGTCTAATTAGTGGAATAGTGAACTGGAATGCTGAGTAAAAAAAACATAAACAGTCGTTGCTGCTCTATCACATTCCCTGGCTATTGAAATATCCTCAAAGGAAGCCATGCAGCTTCTTGCAAATTAAAAGAAGTCAGTCACAGCTCTTTTTTTGGTGGTCTTGACTGATCTTAGATTTGTACCTATAAATGTTACATTCCACTCACATTCTCTGCCTTTCTTCTCAGGTCCTCCAGAAGGCAAAGAGAAGGAAGTACTGAGTTTACAGAATATAAAAGAAACACATCTTTCATTTGAACTATACAAAATTTCGCATTGAGTTTTGATCTTGGTAATCTGTCGATGCCCCTGCACTCTAATTTTTTTCAAACAAGTTCTTCTATCCATGGCTGATGAGGCAGAGTTTCCATTTAAAAAAAAAAAAAACTGATAAATTTCTAACCATTTGTTTCATGTTTGTAACACTTGCCTTTTTCTCTGGCTACATTTATGCAGAAATGAATTTGCAAATATTGGTGAAAGTAATTCACAATACTTTGTGGACTTGCCCGACCTCCAGGGTTTTTTTGCTTGTAATCTGAAGACCTCAAAGTCATTTTCCTTTGAAGTGAAACTGGGCACGTTGATTGTTTTGATTGCGATGGGTGTTACTTCATTTTGTTTAACGTTGACATCTACAGCTATTTGTTTAAAGAAAAAAGACGTTTTCTTTTCTCCTAGAGATATCCAGGAACTTTGCTCTGGGCTAAGGGAACATATTTGTCTAATACATCAGGGCATAGATCTGCAGCTGTACTGGAAGAATGCATGTTAATAGCATGGATGGATTTGATCTAATGTCACCTTTGCTTTCAAATGTCACGTTCTGATATCCTCAGAGTGATTGGAGCTATTTGACAGGGTCTCTCAGGTGATTCCTTTCAGCCACTAGTTGATTAAGCATCCTCCTGCCACCCCGAGAAATGGGAGGGAGCAGTTACCAAGAGCACAACTGACCAACAGGTGCTTTACCTGGCAGAGGTGGAAGACAGAGGCAAATACCCTTAAATAGGAGATACCCTCCATCATTCAAGTTGTTTTTCAGGCTGCCTTCTCATACCTTTAGAAAAGGTAAACACTTATGGCAGTTCTTTCAACTGTGTTGAAAGCATCTGACTATGATTTTTACATGTGGATATGAGTGAAATAACACTTTGTCTTCCAACATTCTACCCTTTGCCAACCTTTCTGTGAGATGTAGGCAGCTTTCAGGATTGAAGTTCGTTAATTAGACAGGTAGAGTAGATTGTGTAAACTTGTCCCAATCCTGACTTCTGTTCATAAGAGCACAAGGTTCAGAAGTTCAACGTTATGTCTTGCTGGAACTTCCTCTGTAACATTCTCTTTTATGAGCATTAATGTTTACCTACTGAAAAGAAAGCAATGGCAAATAGGAGAGAAAAATGGAAAAGAAGTTTGACCTTTTCAAAGCTGGAGATGTACAACACATGCTCGGAGCTTTTGAAGGTTATGGACATCGCTTTCAATAAAGCTGTAGGACATAATTGAAATGTTCTTCATTGCCTCACACAAGTTCCCTGGGCTGGCAAGCTTAATTCCTCTTTACCTGAGGCATTTGAGGCATGTTGTTGTAACTGCAAAACTCAGAACTATGAGTACAAAAAGTATGTTTTATAATTGTAATTGCTTTTATGTTGGATTTTTGAAATATCATTTATCACCAGTGAACTTGACAGCCTGTTATTTTTATTTGAAGAAGTAATGATGAATTTGAAGATGAATTTTTACATTTAAGTAATCATTTGCCATGGTTTAACCCCATCCAGCGGCTAAACACCACACAGCCGCTTGCTTACTGGTGGGTTGAGGGGGAGAATCAGAAGGGTAAGAGTGAGAGAAACCTCATGGGTTGAGATAGACAATTTAATAGGTAAAGCAAAAGCCGTGCACGCAAGCAATGCAGAACAAGGAATTCAATCGCTGCTTCCTATGCTCAGGCAGGTGTTCAGATGCTTCCAGGAAAGCTGGGCTCCATCACACGTAATGGTTACTTGGGAAGGCAAACACCATCACTCCAAACATCCCACTCTTCTTCCTCTTTCTCCTAGGTTTGTATGCTGAGCATGACACCACATGGCATGGAATAGCCCTTTGGCCAGTTGGGGCAGCCGTGCCGCCTGTGTCACCTCCCAGCTTCTTGTGCACCCCCAGCCCACTCGCTGGTGGGGTGCTGTGAGGAGCAGAAAATGCCTTGTCTCTGTGGAAGGGCTGCTCAACAATAGCAAAAACATCCTTCTTCTAATCAACACTGTTTTAATCACATATCCAAAACAACTCCATACTAGCTTCTATTAAGAAAATTAACTATCCCAGCCAAAGGCAGCACATCATTACAATCACTGAAACCGTGATAACTTAAAAGCAGCCATATTTCCTTGGGGAAGTTGCCTAGAAACTAAGATTTTGAACCTTCAGACTCAGAAGTAGATAAAATAAAATGCCTAGGTTCTCAAGACCTTAGTATTTATACTCTTTGGGAGAAATCTGGAATCTTCCATCAATTACCCAGTGAAAAGTAGTGCTTCAGAATGATAGTCAAAGAATCCAATGCAGAGAAAGGTATAAGAAGAAACTTGCATCCAGTATCTGGAGATCAATGCTCTTTCTTGAAAAGATGCACTGATATAATTGCTGTGAAATGATTGAATGCTGTCTTCTGAGTAACGACCAAATAGGACAGGGAAGAAGAATCATCACAAGCTATTCTTTAACAATCTGGAAAAACTGTAGTAATCCTTTCTCTGACTGAAAGCATTGACATTTTCTGCTCACAGCTTCTAAAAAGCATCCTGCAAAAACTGTGTGAAAGTATTCACTGCACATGAGAAGAAAAAATATTGGCCCCAATAGACAGCAGCCCAGAGCAGGAACCAGCATGATTCTGAAGGCTACTGGCAATGGCACTCCCTAATAGAGGGAGTCCTGGCTCCTGTCTTTAAGACTTTCTGTTTTAGCTGTAGTAAGTAGATTGCAGAAAAATATCGTGTAGCTTTGTGGGTTTGCAGAAGAATATTAGCTCTTATAATGTGTATAATACTTTCAAATATATTTCTTCCAAAATTATTGCACTGGTCTGGAAGTATTTTACCCCTTATAGATAATCCTCAGACCGTCAGCAATTTTGGTTGTTTCCAGTAATTTAAAATATATTGTCGTCTTGCAGCTCAGGGTAAGTTCCTGGTTGAAAAGATGTGACGCTCTGTCTGAAAAGGCATAAGAAAACAGGCAAAGAACAACTTTGCAGCTTACTTTGATGATACCGTGTCATGTTTAATCAGTGAAGATTGAACCAGTCACCTTGAGATTCTGAGAGCATTGTTCAATACCATTTTAAACATTGATTTTCTGTATCTATGAATCCTCTCAAGTAGTCATTAGACAGGAAGCAAGTTACCTGGGGGTTTTTTAATACAGAAAATGTTAGAAAGATAGAAATCTAGCCTGGAGGAGGCAAGCTGGAAACTGAGGAGCAGTTTGTCAGACCTGAAGCAAAGGCATATCTCCCAGGACTGGCAGGGGTGATGGTATTCAATTGATTCTCAGAAAGAGCTAGAACAACTTTTTGACCTTACATCACCTGACAACAATACTTTTTAGATGACTAAAAATGGACAGAAAGTGGTAAAAAAGAAAAAAAAAAAAGGTAGATAGGAAGAAGAGCTAAACCTTGGATCAGAGCTAACATTAGTCGTGAATGTTTACTGTTTCAGTGTTCAGGCAATTGCTTGAAAACATTGCCCAAGACCATGTGAACCTTTGCTTCAGCAAAAAGTTATTTTCCATAATCTGTCTTGGTGCTTGAAAATGTTGAGCTAAAAAAAAAGCATGGTTATTATAGGTGTTTACTGTTGGTGAAAATGATAGAGAAGTACAAGTAACATTTGCAGATGATGTTTAAATTACAACAGAGACATAGGAAAGCAAACACACATGCAAAAATGCATGTAAAAATACCAGCAATAAAGACAATACATATATACATTTCTGTTTTCTAATATAACTTGTATTAGCTGTCTGTGTCCGACAAGCAGTATTTATCTAAATTATGGATGTACCAGAACTTGCTGGAATCCTGCTAATCTAAGAAAAGCCCCTAAATAAAATCATAGCTACTGCTATGATTAGAAGTAATTTATAGGGATATCCATGTACATACATCTAAGCTATTGGGATTTTATATTGATCTCATTACTGTGGTATGGATGTGGTCTCAATTTGGTATTCCAAAGTACAGCATCATAGACAGAAACTACTATTGGTTAGTAGGGTATCTTGTATTATGGAAGAAATAATGGAAATTACTAAAATAGTACATGGATGCAAAATCAAAGGATGGTTTTGAGGACTGTGTTTGGTGGGTACTTAAGCTTTGTATTTCACACCAAAGATGACCAGTTTTGAAACTTATTTTACTCATCAAAAAAGTAAAGAGTTTGAAACAAACCACTTTTCTTTCTGTTTGCCCTATCTGCCTGTGCAAATACCATACTGTAGGGAGACTTCTGCTGGACTGGAAGAACGGTTTTGGTGGATAACTTGTGGTTATTTTGTGGGCATCAGCAGGAATTGTTTAAGCAGAATAAAAATAAACTGCTTAATACTCAATTCAAACATTTCTCTGTCTTTGCAGTCCACGCTAAAATATTTCATATTACTTCAATATTGAAATGTAGCCAGTTTATCAATGTTTCTTACATAAAATTTGTCATTAATTTTCTTTGCTGTCCTGCTTACTCTCCTGTAAAATCTACAGACCTTAGTGACGAATGTGCATCATAATTGATTTCTGGAGTGTTACTAATTATATAAATTTACCCCAACCAATTCATTTGGTAAAGCTTCCAAACACTTATTTCCCTTTTCTGACATGGTTCTTATGGCTTCATGTTTGTCTTTGAGAAGTTACTTTTCTGCAGCATCTTTTCTTTTAGTGTGACAGAAAATATTTGAATGAAAGAAACTGCAAGGTAATTGAAGGATTAAAAAGCAATATAGTTAATTTAGGAAACTTTGATAATACAAGCAGGTTTTTTGAGATATACTTAGATATGACACTGGACAAGTGAGTGAACATACTGTCTAATTGCCTCTCTCTGATTAAGAAGCTTGAAATGCAGCTTTATGAAAGCTGCTATTTATGCAGGGTCTGTGCTTACTGTGTACAGTGATTCCTCTGGCACCAATGTGGGAAGATATGTATTTCAACATCACTTTATGTGACCATGACCCTCCCTCTGTACCTGCCTGAGAACATACTAGAAAACTGTGTATGAGCAAATATAACTGACCTCAGCAGGGACTAATTGCTTCATTAAGACAAAAATCAAGGGAGTACCAAAAAAAAAAAAAAAAAAGGGCAAAGGAGTGCTGCAATTAAAATTGACAGCTTTTTAAGTGTTAAAAAAAAATAATCTATTACAGTCTGATGGGAAATTTGGCAGTCAAAAAAGGTTTTAAGTTGAAAAATGGAAATTCTCTATTTAGAAAATATTAGAATGAAAAACATTGTAAATTTTTTTCATCAAAACGAACAGCTTGGTGACAGTTGTATGATTTCATATAAACATTTCAGTTTTGTCATAGCTTTAGCTTAAAAAGATATGAGAAAATTGCACTTCACTGTAAGATGAATTTGATTTATTTTCCCCTTGTCACAATGGGCCTTTTGCTCTTATTTACTTTAGACAGAGATCACATTTTTTCTCCTTGTCCTTTTACCTGCTCTGATATATCTCATGGTAGTTGCTGTTCTAGAGTTTGCTTGGCTGGAATATCAAGTCAATACCTCATTTTAACTAGCTGGAAATGAAGGGCCAATAATTTTTCACTTGTGAATGTATTTTGGAGAGCGTATGTTTAATTTATCTTTAACTTTGATCAGCAGCTGTCAGAGATATGTATATGCAGAAAACCCAGAAGAGGTCGCACCAATTTCTCTATGATGTACATGTTTGATTATCTTTTCTTCTGGAATGCTTTTAAGGACACCATAAAGCATATCTTCTTATTTTGAATAATGCTCATGGAACACCTCTGAAGTTTAAGTGATAAAATCCACGTGTCTGGAATCTAGCCCAGTGCTTATTTTCTTGTGGTTAGCCCCACACTATGGATGTATCCATGAATAGTAATTAATAATACATAGCCCCTCCTCTACAAAATAAAACTTAATCTAACATGGCAAACATATTTACCATGTATGATTCAAAAGATATATGTATATTAAGAAAAATCAGAATTCCATCAGCTACTAATACTTTTTAACATTTAATACGAAATGAAATACTCGTTTAAAACTAGATACATGCACACAAGGTAAGCTTTCGTATTTTTGTACTTCTCTGTAATTCCTCACTATGTTTTCAAATGAATGACTATGCCTTGTCTACATGTAATATCTGTGGCCCATATCACACTGCCATTCAACTCATACATTGGTTTTGTACTTTGATGCCTCATTGAGTAATTCTAATCTAGTCATCAGTGTTGCCTCTAGTAAGTCCAGTTGCCCAGTCTCCAGGCTACGTTGCTTGGGTGGGAAGTGAATATTAGGAGAATGTTTGAATCATGTAATGCATCAACCCTTCCTGCGTGGCATCAGTCTGCTTTTTGTTTCGGTTTGTTTCGTAAAACTGGTCGCATTTTTCTTTCGGGTGTAGTGTTCCAGTGGCAGTAGCAGAATTTAATATGAGGCCTGTCCTCAGTTTTCCTGTTAACTAAGTCTCTCGTGTTTGTTTGTAAATGTGTTCCCCTGCAGGATTCTGAATATTTTGGGTTTTGTTAGACTCTTCTTTACTTTTTTTTGTAATTTTACGTGTCTCTCTTACTGTCAGTGGCTGAGTTCTATGCCAAAGGCTGTGTAACTACAAATTGGAAACAAAAGTAGTCTCCTTTGGTTTCCTCTGTTCCTTCTATTGCTAGAGTACTTCGGCACTTATCTTTTCATGGTCATTAGGAACACTCGTGTGTGAAGGTACATTTTACAGTTAGTAAGGAGCGAGGGTATGACCTTTAATCATGTTAAGTAATTCCTCTGGTTCAGGATTTCTATAGAAATAAGCACACTCATTTTCAGAGTAAACCTATTTATCTAAAGAGGAGGTGGCAAAATCCTAGATGTGATGTGATTCTGGTAGTTTGTGGAGATGCAAATAGTTTTATCCAGAAACATGTAATATAAATTAGATGTAAAAATATTTTTTGTATTAAAGTAAAATGTGCACATTGACCTCTGTTTTGTTAAAATGTAGAAGCTCTGGTGATACCAATAGCATATTTATAACGTCACCAGCTGTTCAATAGTTTCAAATACAATATAATTAATTGAACCTAAGACTGTTTCTAAAAATGTGCATTTGGTTATATCTGTGGCAGACGTTATAGGAGAGTCACAGAGCTTTATGGCTGTATTTAATAATTCTTATATGCCAATGGTTGGGGTTTTGTTTGGTTGGGTTTTTTTTGACTGTGGTGAACAATGCTACTGAATTGTCAAGCTACATCTGCCATACCATAAGTCATTGAAAAAGCAAAGAGAATTAGTTTGGTCATACTTCGTTTCCTACCAGGTTTGTAACTCCATTTCCAAACAGTCCTTAAAATGTTCTGTGAAATTGATTCATAGCCTACGTTCATGTTTTGCTAAAGACATAGCTGAAAAATCAATAGATACCAAATATAAGTTTGTACCCTGAGTTCACACAGAACTATTATCAAGGCTGAAGGCAAAAGTAGTACCAGGACTCTGGCCTGGAAGGTGAGGTTACTGGAAGGTATTTCGTTATTTTGCTGGTGATACGAAAGAACTATAAACCACTCTGTTTCTTTACTGGTACTCGTTTAGCCATCTCAAAAGGCTGGTCTGCATTATAAATAGTCATTGGTGCGGCTACATCTGTACGCTGTGCTGGCAAGGTATTCCTGGTATGACAGCAGCTAATACAAATTAAAACCATTCTTAGAGAAATATGACTCACTCCGGTCTCTTCCCACAAGGCACAGCAAGCTGTGCTAACAGAAGCACAGTATTTGCCATTATGACTACCTACATGAAGACCATGGTTACTTTGGTCACAAATCACACTTCATTACACAACTCTGCCAGAAGAACTTTTCAGTTGAGAACTTGCCTCAGGCACAAGGTCTCCCAAAGCTATTTCTGGGCTGGTACGGTTTATGCAGCATCTTTTGTTCAAGGCTGTGCCTAAAACCACAATGCAGCACTTGCTTCTAAACAAGCGAACACCTTTTTTTTCTTTTCTGTAACGTTTCCATTTTCAGCTCTGACATTAGTACATTTTGTGGCTTCTAGGAATTAATATTTAAGTTTTAATGTTGTTAATAGATCAGCCTTTACTATACCTGTGTTGCTAGAAGCAATTAATAATACCTTACTGATTCCCCATGAATAGCATAAAATATTGATATAGAAAGACTATTTATACTCCCTGCATTACATACCCTCATTCTACTTGTCCATAACAGACTTCAGTAAGAGAGCGTTATGTTGGTTTTTCATGTATTCTCAGCTATACCTACTAAAATATTTGTTTTTAATCTGGATAATTGTGTCATTAGCTATTCGATAAGTTTTAGTAAAGGAAAGTATATTGGGTTCACCAAGGACCAAATGGGTAAAATTTTTTCAGCTGTCTTCTATAGCAGGTCGTACCAGATGATCTTAACATGCCTCTTGTCCTTAAAATCCACAAGTAGAGAGTGAAGCAGGGAAACTGGCAGACTTTGAGTTCAGTGACCAAGCTGAAAATTATGCAGGAGAAATGGCTGTAAGTCTATTTTGAACATAAATTGTTTGGGGGAATTTGTCAAACACTACAAATTTGGGGATGAATTTAAGCAAAACGCATTTTTCCCTAAGTTAATGCCTGTTTCTGTCAAACCTTTGCAGGTAAAGACTAATTGAGAATGAGAGAAAGGTGGGGTGCCCATTCTACTACCACTGCTATTGAATAATATATGCCCATTTGACAAGCAATGCTCACAGATCATCTTGCAGAACAGAATATGATTATGATAAGAATATTACTTAGGAAAAGACAGATCACCCCATCATTGTGAATAAGTTATCAGAGAGGCAAAGGATTACATTCTGAAGGTTTGTCTCTATTGCTCAATGGCAATAAGAAAAATGCAGAGTTCCTTGTGATTAGCTTTTAAAATCCCTATATGTTTACACTTCTATTCCACAAGCATGTAGTACAAGTTTTCTGTTTTCTTCAAAACTTCTTTTGTAAATATATTTGGTATTTAAAACTTCTCATGTGCATGTGTACTTTTCTTTTCCCCATACGCTGTTTAAATAACGAGACCTGAGATCAAAACCCAGAGTTGTTCCATACTAAGATTGTTTTAGATATGAGTCTTCAGTTTTACATGGAGAGCTCAGTTAAAAGTGCAGAACCAAGAAGAAGCACTGAAGTCATAAAGAGAAAACCAGGCACTGTTATTAAAACTCTTCATTACTGCAACATCAGTTTGCTAAAATAGTGAGGTATTTTCAGGTAATACCTCAAAAACTTCAATGAACAGATGACACATTCAGACATTTTGCTTTGGTCCTTGTAATATTACTGTATTACTAAACTAATTCAAATTTTAAAACATCCAGAGGAGTAAGGAAGAAGACTATACAGGCTCTGTGTGCTTTATTACCTTGTCAAAAGATGAAGTCAGTTGTACATAAGATCTCTGAAAAGCCAACAGTCTGTTTTGTAGACTATTGCAAATTTTCGTAATCTCAATAGCAGTGGTCTGTGAAAAAGGATAGTCCAGCAAGTATGGAACTAGCCTGAGGCTTGAAATTGCCACTTCTACATCTTTTCTCAGGAACAATTTTGCATGTGAAATTGGAAAGTGACTTACTCTTTCTGTACCTCAGTCCTCTATATGTGGAATGGGGCTAATAGCATTTTTCCGTCTCACAGTGAAGATAAATTATAAATGATTGTGTGATGCTCTGATTCTACAGTAAATGTGTGTGAAGTGTGAAATATACCCAGGCAGAGATAGTGAATGTTATTTTAATAATACCAAACCAGGAACTGTCACTATCAAAACAAGCTGAAGCTACATATAATAATTCTACTGATGTATCACTGATTGCTGTTGTTTCAGTTATTTAGTGCTTTACATTGCCAACACATTTACATTACTTTTATTTTGCCAGAAAAAAGTTATACTGAATTTGGGGTTGCTGATGATTTTTACAAACATAAAAAAAAAAAAAAAAAGGTTGCTTTTTGAGCTTAAGGACAGTGGAAAAGAGCAACATTTTTATTATATATATATAGAAATACATATTAGGAAAGATTGTGACATTGTAAGCAGTAGAGAAAGGTTTCTCAAAAAAAGCCTTTCTAAGGAGCTCCAGGGATCCCGGGATTACGTTATCTTACTGAATGGTGCAAGTCCTACATACATTGTTCAAGATAAAATTTCCTTCCTTTACTTTCCCCTGGAGCAGATGCTTTCAGTGTTTTCTTTCTTTGTTTTCTTGTGGATTTATTATTATTATTTCACTCAGCTGCCAAGGCTTTGCTGTGTGAGGATTGGAACTTGAACTTTTTTTTAGTCATACTTTTTTTAAATTTTATTTAAAGGGCAAGAACATACCAAACTAAATGTGACCTCCGAAAAATACTATTTTTTTAAAAAATAGAGAATTATGGAGTCTATTCTTTTATGATTTCTACAAACCAAAACCTGTATGCTAGCATGACTCGCTCTCAGTATCCATGGAGTTAAATTATGACACCATGCAGAAATGGAAGGTGTAAATGGCATGTGGAAGCTCAGTTCCCTTGGAAAGTGATTTCCATATCTCACCCAATATCTTTTATTTTTTTTTTAGTACCATGTTTTATAGACTCAATAGGAGAGAGCCATGTGAATAACAGAAATGCATTGGAAGTGAAAGGTGGCACGAGTAGGCTGTGAGACCCATTGATGCAGTATTCATATCCTTTGAAGTTAAAGCTTCATTTTTCTGCTGTCAGTGTGGCAAGTCTCTTGTTCCCTCTGCAGTGGATTATGCACCAGCATCTGAGGGGTGCATCAGGTGTTTTGGATGATATGTCCTTCTGTCTCCAGCAGGCAGTTTGGTTGTTTTTGAAATCTGGAGAATGATAGTTGGGATCCTCTTTTATTTATAAATTACTTAATCAGAAGAAAGCCCGGTGCAATGAAATTTGGCACCCTTCATAATCATTTTTGTGAAAAACAAGACCTGGTGTTAGACAAGTTGCTAGACTGAAGACATCCGTTTGGTCATTTGATTCTGACACACATGGCATACTTGGACTACTATAAAATTCTATATATAAATATTATATAAGATATTTGAGTCAAGTACCACTGGATACTTGGTGGTTCTAAAACCCAGTAAATTAATTCACCTCATCATCCCTTTTGGGCAGAAAAGCAGGAAGTGATTTTTAAGTAGATTTTAAAATAGCAGGAGCATTTTCTTTCATGTTATTGCCTTACACTGTGTGTCAGATACAATAAAGAGAGAAACGTGTTGTCTGTTTGTGAATATGGCAATATCTTTGAACAAATCCAGATAAATTCCAAGCTGACAAGTAAGACAGACAAGTGTCAAACCCTAATACGCGTTAGACTAGCAGGAATATGTCATATCCTGCTCATTTCCACATCACAGATTTTACTATATGCTTAGTTATTAGGAAAGCATCAGGTATATTTGGGGGTTTTGACAGAAAAGTTTAGAGCAGATGGATGGATTAGATTTGTCAAGTGAAATACTCCCATTTTAATTTGCTGCTATTCAGCCTAGGATAAGGGCAAGGTGAATTTATTTTGTTTTTCCTATGAGGGAGAAAATTGAAGGCTAAGACAAAGCATATTTAATTAGATGCATAATTCTTAGTAATAAAACAATCAAATGCTAAACAGGATACCAAAGATGCTGTGTCTTGAGAATAATCTAAGTGAAAAATTAACTTTTTTAAGGTTTGAAAATATATAACAACAAATACTGAAAGTAATATAGTTACTTTACTTTATAGCCTAGTTATAAATATTATGGTATTGCCTATCTAAAACAAATAAAAATGTTTATAGAAGAAATATATTTACAATCACAAAAAAAGTATACCTTTCAACTCAGGAATATCCTTTCTTGTGTTTAGTCTTTGATTTTTCCAAATAAGCTGCAGAGACTGTTATATCACTTTTCCATGAACCTTACTACGTTCTGTGACTTCAGCTGACTTCAGTTGATATTGGAGCATGTCCCAAACCAAAACAAATAAAAAATAAAAAATTCTTGAAACCCTGAGAATAACTTTATAACAAAATCATACTATTCCCTTTTGCTATTTGTGAGACAGTTTTGTAATGAAACATGCAAATGACTCAAATGTATTCTGCATTTTTTGCAACTTTTATGGAAAATATTTCTTTTTCCCACGTGGAAATAATTACTAAGCTTTCAGTCAAAAATATGAGTATTCTTAATCAAACACAGTTTTTTGTTAAAACGACGATGGATTTTCACACTAATAAGATACAATTATACACTTAATTTCCAAATAGATGTTTGCCCAAATTAGTGTGTTCTGCAGCGTTCGATTGCTTTCTGTGATTTTTAAGCAGTTTGTTAAAATCACATAGAAATGTGATGGTAATACTCTGTAAACTTACTGCATTTTGTAGAATTGCACACATGAATCTTTTAAAAAAGACTCTGGTTTAGTTTTGATTGTGAAATGTCTTTTTCATAGGTATTCACTTATGTAACTTGTTTAATGTTAAATGGATTTCACAACTAAAATGAAATAAATCAAAGGGATCAGCTCAGCATTTTATTAATTCATACAGAGTTTGAATAGTGTTTGTTTGATAAATCTTCAGCTGTAGATGGAATGTTTGTTTTTTTTTATGGATTACCATTTAGTTTAGATAGTCATTTAATTTAAATTAAATTTCATGATACAGTCATCTGTATTCACAAAGAAGAAGGTGTGCAAGCCAGGCAAAGAATATCAGGCCCCAGTGTTTTGTGCTAGGACTGACAAAGCAAGCACTTAACACAGCTGCTCTTGCAAAACACATTCAGAGAGCACATTCACAGATTTCCCCAAGGTTATCTCTGTTTACAGGCAGCGGAGAACAATGCAGCCCTTAAGAAAGAAATACATCTGTGATTACTCTTATTGCAAAATTAAAGATGATGATTTTGAAAGAAAAGAATTAAGCATGTTATATGCTCTGACGAGTCTTTTCATGTTCCTTTAGCCATTAGGAGGGTACATAGAAGCAGTCAGTTAAATTAAAACCTAATAAAAGTCCTAAAATACTGAACTCTTGCATGACTTACTGAAAACCTTTCATTGAACAAAACATCATAACCGTACATGTAAAATCAATCTCACAAAATAAATAAGTACATTAGGTGATTATTTGTCAAATAAAGGCATATGTGAAGCCCTCTTACCCATTTTTTTTCTGTGGATTTAGATGTTATTTAGCATTGTATTCTCTGGTCTTCTGTTACCTATCTTTACTACTCTTTTTGTGCTGTCCTTGTGTTCCTTAAGTGTTTGAATGTCTGAGAACTGTAAATGACCTTTGATTTCAAGAATAGTGGTATCAACACGAAGGGCATAAATACAAACTGGGCCAGTTTTGGAATGCTGTTGAATGGAGCATTGCTCGGGGACAAAGCTTGCCATAGTATTGCTTTGAAGGCTGTGATGTCCTTCATCTTAAATGTATGAACAGGAGAATTTGAAGGCACTAAGGATTTCTTGCTGCCATTGCTGTGAACGTGGCTGGATTAAGGATAGTTAGAGATAACAGGCTACATCTCTGCGCTTCTACGCACCCAAAGCTGTCGCCGTACTCCCCCGTGAGCTGTAACTGCAGGGTAAACAACCGCTTAGAAATTAGTTTGAACTGATCAAGAATTAAGAGGGCGGGGGGGAGGGGGGGGGAAGTGTGAGGGAAATGGAAAATAACTGGAGTTTTTTGTGGAAATGTATCTGTTTTAAGGAGCTTTTGCCAGCGCTACGTTTGTGATCAAACTGCGAAATGAATTGAGTCCCTGTGGCCCCCGAGTAGAGAGGCCGGTGCTCTGGGCTGTGGCCACATCAGAGGAGCAGGGTCAGGCATTAGGCAGTCACCGAGTCATCCCCAAAGAGCCACTTCAACTTTCTACTGAGTGAAACTAACTCTATTAGTGGAGGCAAAGTCTGGAGGAAGAGACAAGTTCTAGTCCTTACTTCAAATAAAGCAGAGTAGGGATTTCAGTCCAGCCATTGCAGATGAATGCTCTCACTCCCGAGCCTTCTGGCTGCTTGTGAGGAGCTTCTCCCTCCCTCGTTCTGCAGCAGTCTTGGTTTCATTCTGACAAAATCTAAAAACTTCAATTTTGTTCCTATGATGAAATTCTGGTTTTGCAGCGTAAATATATTCCATTTAATAAGATTACCCAATTTTGGAAACAAAGGTGATACGTTGCACTTGTCTCTGATACAATTCCAACTGATAGTTGATCTGAGTGGGTTGCAGCAATGTATGTATTTTCAATCCAAAAATACAGTCTATGCCATCTTTTATCTTTGGATTTTTCTTTGCACTGGAGGGGATAAGCACACTGCTCATTCCTGCAGAGAAACACCCCTTTTAGAGTGACACTGGAGTGTACGTACCAGGAGTGCCCCTAATGTGCAGCAAATGCTAATGAGCACTCAGTCCTCAAAACCACATCAAAACTAGTTGAAATAAGTTATCTCCAGCATATATTATGTGGCCATTTCAGCACCTTTCAGACCCACTTCTATGGTATTGCTGTACAGATATATCCTGAATTGATTAAATTCATATCAGCTCCCACTGTAGTGGAAGGTGAGACATACAAAATTTTTGAAGTTACGGCAAGTGTATTTTGGAGTTCTGGCAGGGATATAGACAGTTATAAAGATGATATTGTTATATAAGAAAATGGTCCTCAAAAGAGAAATCACCCTTCAAAATCTCAAATACGAAGCCTTAGCTGTTCACTGCGAGACTGTGTTGTAAGATGTGTTCTAAGATGGTATTGGTATATGTAATTGGTAAATAATCAGTAAACACAAACATCATGTGTTTGCTAAAGATGCATTGAATCTAGTTCTGCACATCCTGCTAGATTTAAATGTTAATAGGAAAAGACATTCTTCGATGTCAGACCATCATCATCAGTGGAGGGGTACACTTGGAGAACCTCTGAGATAAAGTAATTCTTGTAATTTTCTGTTCTTTCATCAGTTTTTACATTTTATATTTTTACATTATCATTTAGTATTACATGTTAGATGAAATGTTAAGAAACAAAGTGTGCTTTAAAAGTGAAAAATCAAAATGTCCTAACAGTGATATGTTTCCATTTAAAAAATCAACCTGTACCACTTAGCAAATTCTGATAGAAAATTGCTCTTTTCTTCATGGGCTACATCTAATATTTCAGCTGTATTTGTATTTGACTCATTCACTTTTCACTAGTGCACATCAGCTAAAAGACTGTGTGTAATACTCTTCTTCTCTGTATTATTATGGGTTTTTCCCGTATTTGACAGTGATAAATAGAAGATAAAATGTTTCACCAAATGACTGCAGATTGTGCCTAGCCTAGGTGGTGGAGACAAAAAAAGGTGCAAATCCAAATAATTTTTTGACCTACTTCTATCAGCTGCTTCTGTAATCCCTGTAATATAGAGCAGACAGAGGGAAGATTGGAAGCATAAATTGGTAAGTGGCAGCTTTTTAACCATGTTGTACAGTAAACCAAGCAGGCCCTAGTTCTTGGGACTGGTTCACAATTGATTTCCTCTCTGACTAAAAGCTATTTTCTATTTCAATGTTTTTCCATTACTGACTTCTAAATTTTATTTTTCGAAGGGCTTCCAGAAAATACCTTTTTTTTTTTTTTTTCCCAAATGAGGAATAGAACAGGTTCTTAAGGCATCTCAAAAAATGTCACTGGCAGGAAATGGACAGGTGAAAACCGGCTTGTTATTTTAGGATTCAGTGAGTTGGTGTTTAAATTCCCTCCTTTCCATAAGGTGTTGGATCCTGTAGTTTGCTTTCAGACGAATCAACTAGGGAGTTAGGATGGGCTGGGGAAGTCTGGCTGGTATCTCTGTATGTCGCAGACAATGGAAAGATGAAGAGCTATGGTATACAATGCAACACAACATACATACATGGAGTGGAAGTGCTGAAAGAAGGCAGCTACTTGGATTCTGAAGCTATGCTCTTAGGACAAGATTAATCAATGAATGTGTGTCATATAGACATAGTGTTGAATATCCTGTCAGAAAAAAACCCCACTTTTTAGGGAAGGACCTGCTATTTCTATCTTTTCCTTTTCTTCTTATTTGTGAGAATAAGCACAAAAACCAGCAATGATACTTTTACACTGTGTTTCTTCCTCAAAGAAAATTTCGGGTAAGAACTTAAAAATACTGGTTAGCAGAAAAAAAATTTTGGGCACTCGTAGAGTCTACCTGTAAATTTAAATTTTCAAAGTATCACCCTCATATATTTGTTTCTTACCTTTGGCTGTAAAATGTAAAAGCTCATTTTGTAGGTAATGCATTTTTATGGTAATAACATTGTTATTTCCATGCTCAGCTACAGACCCTATACCACCTGAGAGACTTAAGTGGGTGCTCCCTTAACAAAAAACAAACAAACAAACAAGCGGGAGTTAATATCATTCATATATTTTAGAACTCAACTGTTATATGCTAGAATCATGTCTGTTTGCAAAATGTAGCTCTCTTTTAATTGGAAAAATAATTTGAAGAATATATAGGCTTATAATTTTAGCCTCATTAATAGCAGAACAGCAGATCTTAAACTCATGTTGTGAGAATTTATTCTCTGAGAATTATTTCAGTAAGGTCATTTACCTCTTTATATCCTGTGATGGCAGGTGTAATTTTGGTCAGTTTACTGCATGTACATGTTATATTGCTGCTTAATTATAAAAAGGGTGAATTAATTTGAATTTTCATCTCAAGGGATGGTACTAAAATCTTGCAAGCCTTCTAATGACATTCCAATGAAGTAGGTCAGAAATCTTTTTCAAAATATCTATTCTTGTGAAAATCCAGTGCTCTTTAGATCTTATCTGTAGTTCTAGTTTCACCTATCAATGTTGTGCATGGTTTTATATTGATTTCATACTTCAGAACTCTAATGGCTCTGTTTCAGATCTGTTTTGAAAAGGGAAAAACTAAAATGTAACTTGATAACTTTTCTGTGCTTCCATTTCAGAAAGAAATAACTTGGACTAATAAAGGACTCCAATCTACTGCAGTCTAAACAGTGTGAGTAACTGCTGGTTTATACAACATTTCCACTTCCTCAGCATCAGAAGAGATCAAATCACGAGCTACTTGTATTCTAAATGACACCATGTGTGTGTGGCTTGCCAAATCACCTGAGATGGAGTTCACAGGATTTCAAAAAGGTAATTTCAGATTGATTCCAATCTCGTTACTGCAGTGAGTTTAAGAAAAAATAAAAGGAGAGAGAGAAAAAAGAGAGATTGTACCATTAGCCTTTATAATGTTTCTGACTTGATCATCACTTCTAAATAGTTCTGTATTTTTGAACAATTGTACACCAGTTTCTGATGTCAAGAAAATCTGTTCCTTACTGGATTTTGATGGGTTTGTTTGTTTAGTTTGCAAATTAGAGGTACTAATTTAGATTTCAGTCACATTTTGATATTGATTCTTTTTAACGAAGAATGAAGATTTACTGCAAATAACTCTGGAAAGCAAATGATTACTTGTTTACTGCAGCTGTGCCAGTGTGTAATGTATTATTTCAATGTTAAAATGAAAAGTGATAATCCCTTCCAGAGGGTCCTTAATCTGTTTGAGAGGTGGGGTTTACCTTTGGAATTCTCCAAAATTTATAACTATTTTGGAGCATTGGGTTTGTCCCCATATGAAATGCTTGTCACACCGGCAGTTATTTCATATGAGTTACAGGAGGGTTCACACAAGTGTTAAGTTAGAATCGTCCTGAAAAAGTTATCTATTCTATCAGGACCAGAGGGGAGGAGGATCAATTATATCAGAATAATTTCTGACACAGGTAACTACAGTGTTTTTCAAAAATATCAACTGAAACATTACAGGGTTTGGTTTTGTTCCTACATAACTTATTCCAAGGTTTACCAATCCTCAAAACTAGCAAGGTTTCCCTGAAACCTAACCCTGGTGCAAATGAAGCTGATTATATCTAGTCTTAATAAGGTAGAGTTATGGTACAGTTGGTCACAGACCTCTTACTGGTAGCCTTTGAAATACTGGAAGATTATTGCTATGCTTTTATGTTCTTTATCAAAAAGCCTGGAGTTCTTTCAACATTTTCATGGCGGCTATAGCTTTAACTTTGCCCGTTGTCTGCTTGTACTTTAAACTTTCTTAAGTAGACCCCATTTGGTAATAATGTTTTAATGTAAGAATAAGGACAAAAGTTTACCTAAGGATAAACCCATAATAGTGAGTAGATGATGGATAATTTCTCAATAAAATATTGTCGAAGTGTGTACAAACTGTTTAGTAGATTGTTCTGGTATCTTCTCAAATTAGGTCTCTCAGTTCGATGGCAGTTTCCTGATACTTCTATTCTGCTGTTTTGCTTGATACCATGTTTGACCTTCTCCGGTCTTCTGTGACTATACTTAACTCTCCCCACGCTCTGAGAGGGCTCAACCTGCTCTTCAAAATTCATTTAGCTACTGCTTTGTAATGAACTTGCTGACTTCTTAAGAACTTGTTTATCATTTGATTCTGAATATATCCAGTTCCTTTGTTTTATATGCCTTGGTAGTCATCACAGGAAATTGTTCAAAATAACATCTTTGTTCAATTTTGCTCCAAGTGCCATTATAGGAAGTTCACAGTAACATTGTTCTGTTAGAAAAATGTTATTCTGCTTTTTAGCACAGAAGAGTGCAAGGTTTAACACTGCTCCGTTACACAAATCCCAGGCCCATAATGCTTTTGTTAACGTGCTTATAAAATAGATAGGGCAGTTGCCAACACAGTAGATCAAAGGATTAAATATTTAATCTTTTAGAGGCTTTGCTCCTTAGGATCTACAGTCAAATGATAAAGTCACTTACTTTTGCTTTGAATGGCGAGTTCCTTAATTGTGAATGTCAGGAGATGTAGTCTGGAGAACAGATGAGAAATAAGAGTTAGGTGTAAAACAAGAGCATGCTTAATATATATAAGCTTGATTAAGTTAGCTCACGGAAGCAAGGCAGGGGACAGCTTTGCTTCTCTCCGTGATACACTTGTCCAGCAAGGACAAAAACAAAAGTAAAAGACTATATACTCTCTTGGTATCTGTTCTTTTCTGATAAACCCTGTTTCATTATACAGATCTAGTGATAAAAGAATGTCTCAAGAGGCTACTTAATGCCTGTGCTACAGCCTTTGCATTTTTGTGTGAATGTTATGTGTATTGGAACATACACAAGATGAACGTTTTTATTTTTAATATTTGCATAACAAAGCTGTTTAGTTCTTGTATTTTTCATGGTAAAGTATGGTCCTTTGGAATGAGAGGAAAAAGCAAAGTGGAAAAAAAATAGTGAGGGGTGTAGCAATTTACATACCAAAATGCACCTGAATCCTCTGCTGAAGTCTCTGTAGTTGTTGAAATGGGCTGCAGTCGCATCTGGGCAGGGAAGGGCATGAGTAAGTGCGGTGTGAGGTTTGTTTCCACACTGCTGTATGCCTTATAGTGGGTGATAATACCAAAGCCTATGGAAATGATAAATAAATTCCTTAGGTTGACAGTAAAAGGATCTTCAACTGTCTAGTGAACTGATTCTGCTTACAACTGGGTTGTAATGGATGCACGTACTTCTTCATTCCTCTAGGGAGATAAAATAACATAAATAAAAAATTCTAACCCCATAACATTCCTGAAACCTAATTTACTTGAGGAAAGAAGCTCTTCTGGTCAGTAAATATTCATTAGCATTTAGCTAACCAAGTAAATTTATGAAAACTTAAAAAAAAAAGTGAAACACAAAAGCAGAGCTAATTAAATGACATCTCCATTGGCATTGAGTAGTTCCACTCTGCACATGGGCAGATGTTATGAGAGTCTACCAAAACTCTGCTGAGAATCAGTTCAGTTCCTGAAAATTTCCATCTCATTAAATTTCTATGTATGGAAACCAATTTCTTCACTGTAGATAATAATTTTATTAACACAGCTATTAGCACTACAGACTCTGACAGGGAAAGTGTGGTCTTAAAGATCATTTTCTAAAAATAAGCAAATTTACATATGTTATAATAAACTCATAACTACCTCCTCTTAAATATGAGAAAAAGGAAAAAAAGGACCCCAAATAAAATAATCAGAATGAAATAAACAAAATATCTCACCAGAAAAAACCCAAGCATATTAGGATGGCAATGAGATTTTCATGCAACTCATTATGAACTGCAAAAGTTTAATAAAATTTAGTATAAATAATCTGTAGCTCAGTAATATATCTTGTAGGTACATTATTCTTCACCATTCTTCTGAATTCCTTCTATATATTTCTCCCTATATTAAAAAAATAAATAAAAAAATTCAGTATCCAATAAGGCATGATAAATAATGTCTTTAGGTAATCAATTGTAAAGCCTTGATTTGAATAGTTCCCAAACAATACACACTGTCAGGTATTATTAATACAAACAATTCTGAAAATACTAATTATGAATACAACCACAGAGATTCGAATATTTCATAAGTAAAGAAAAAGGGTTTCTTTACCATAGAACTCAGTCTGATCTGAAGGTAATGATGAAAAGCAACCCAAAATGGAATATGTGGCTTCTCAGAACCCGATTCAAAGCACACAGAAATGAACAGGAGTCTTGTTTTCAGGTGGCTTTGCCTGAGAACTGTCAAAACCAGGAAAGTGCCGAACAAATTTATATTTCCTTTGCTTCCATTCAGGCAAACACGGTGGCACAGAATGGCTCTTTCCTTTCCATCATGCACATATTTCCTTAGTGGCTAAAGTTGTCTTCCCTACTGCTAGGCAGGAGGTGCATCGCTCTTCAGCCTCCCAAGCAAAATGGTTTGGGGTTTTCTTTCGGTTGTTTTGTTTTGTTTTATTTTGGTGGCCTTTTTTTGGGGCAGAAAATCAAAACGTTAGTGTGGAACAGAAAACTTTAGTGGGAGCAGATTTCAAGCAGTAGACAGTGGTATAGATAATAGATCTTGGTAAGCAATTAATGCAGGTGGAAAATCTGGGAGGACAAGCTTTCAGAGATGACACTATAAAAAAAGAAAGTGATATGACCCTATTAGTCCCAACAGAGGAAGAGCAGGTAAGTCTTGATATATTGAATTACCTTCGTATTTATTTTATTCCCCTGCTCCCCTCAGAGGATTCAAATATAGGTCCAGTCAAGCAAGCCAGGTGTTGGCAGTATGACCTAGGGCTTACACGCATTTTTGTATTTGTAGAGGAATCCCTTTCAAATGTGTGCCTTTACATTTCCAATGTAATATGGAGGTTTTCTTCTACTTTAAAATTCCCATGTGTATCTGTTTTGTGTACGTACTGATCAATAAAAAAAGTGTGGTTAGCAAATGGATTTCCCATTTACTCTCATTTGCTTAACACCTTATAGCCATGCATTTTAGTTATAAAACAATGGTCAAATATTCTGATTATAGGTGTTGACATTTGTTACTGAAACTCAAGACCCCCACAAACAAGCAGCACACACGAGGGACAGCAAGAGAAAATAGAAGCTGAAAACAAGCATAATTTAGTTTTTTTCCATTCCAACTAAAATGAATATTTCTTTTTCTTTCTTAAGAAATTCTAGAAATCAAAAGTTAATAGCTTAGAAGGTATTCTTTTATGATGTGTAAGAAATACAGTGAAATTACTCTATATGTTTGTTTATACCTATATATACGCACATGCACATATGCATGCACACACAAACACAGAAACTCCCAAATATATATTCACATGGTGTTAACAACCTAGACTAAATAAAAAGCAGGGAAATACAAAATTCAAGCTGTTTGCTTTGCCTTATCTATTTCCATTATGCATGGTAAATATTGCAGATCATATGGTCTATAAAATCACATGCTGTTTGGAGGCTTCTTCAGAGCTTTGCCACAACAGGGGATTGTAAGGATAGATGCAGTAGTGACTGTGAATTTTCCAGACTTTTTTATTTAGTTGGACTCCTAATGACATGTGAATCTATTTTTTGCATTTGGAGCTCCTTTACTTTTGGGTCTTTTTTTTTTATTACATTCTCCCTCCCCCCCCCCCCAAAAAAAAGCCAACACAAAGTATTTTGAGGGAGGGCAGCATATGGAAATATAAAGCACTAGTGAGCAATAGTGGGTGAATAGATAAAGGGGTTTGCTATTTCTCATTGCTGGTTGCCACCTTGAAGTCTGTGCCCCAGCGTGCACCTATGAGTTCTCTGAAGCCCCAGGGCAACGCAAGCTTGTTCACATTAGCATTTAGGCTTTAACTGACTATCCAGAATGTCGTAAGAGAGCTTGTAAAGTGAAAAATAACTTTTCAAAAAGCTAAGATACATAAAACTGTCCCCTGTAATTCTGTGTGTGTGTGCTTAACAGATGGATAACAATACGTAAGGTAGGACTAAGAACTTTGTCTTTTGCCTAATGGTTACTTGATACTCCCAAATCAAAACAACCAGTCACCTTTTCTGTCTAAGATGCAATTGTCTATATACCTAGAAAAATGTTGGGTATCTTTGCAGTAATACAGTTTTCAAATTATTTAAGGGTTAAGTTTTGATTTAAAGCAAGAAGTTATTGTAATTTGTGATCAGTTCATTTAAGGCCAGCATTTATATATAGATATATATACAGGAGACCTGTTAAGAAAGGCAAGTTCATTTGACGTATTAAGTGTGTTGGCATTCGTGTTACTTTTTAAAGAATGTTCTATTTGATAATGGGACAATAACATTTTTAGACAGATTTAATAAGATTATGATGCAAAAGCAGGAATCTCCTTTGGCCAGTTAATTACCTTATACTATTCTTTTCATTGTATGACCTTAAATTCAGATAAGGTTAAAATTAGCACTGACTATTGCAGCAAGATAAATAGTATATATTTTTGAGATGATTTGTCAATGGGATAAGTCCGGCTGCATCCATAGCAGAGACCATAATACTGTGGGCAATCAGATGAGCTGTTCTGGCTACTGCTTGGGCTTAAATAAGAAACTCTGTCCTTTGCTGGTTCATATCGTCTGTTCCCAGAAGCTGTGTGAGTCCTGGTGATTTTACTGTTTGTTTGTTCATGCCCTGACTCATTTAAAACCAGAGCCACACTGATAGTAAATTTACATTTTTACCTGGGTTCATTGACTCAATCAGGCTATCTCCTAACGATATGTGAAATTCAACCTGAAGAACTGAGATTCCATCTCTGCAGTGACTAGGAGGGTTCAGCTAATATTTGCACTATAGATTAAATGGTGTTGATGATTGCTAAATTGACATGAAGGTTTTGCTTTGTGTTTTGGGTTCCTGTACATCTCCTTAAAAAGCTAGATTTCATAACTTGTTTACAGCCTGCACCTATGACTTTAGTCAGAGAACAGTATCATCTTCAGGTGGATGCACATCAGTTATCAGTAGTCCATCATGTAAAAAGTTCCTTTCTTCATGCTGATTGTTAATTGCACAATCAGGCAGTTTCCATAAACTGAAAATTTGTAACACCATAATATACTATGTTCAACAAAAGATTAAAAAGATTTATTAAAATTATGCCCATATAATTTTAGAAAAGAAAAAAAAAGATATAGTCTTATGGAACAGTGAAAATCAGAAGAGTTCCCAATATATGTGAATAAGGCTGGCAATCTCAAGAGAGGGTTTTTTAATTAAAATTCTATTTTATTTTAATGAATCAATACTAAAGGCTCCTACGATTTCAGTACTTTAATCTTATGGATTGCAGGAGAAGGAGACAGCTGTTTTCTACAGCTGAATTTAACTTATCATTACTGCACACGTGTTTAAAAATTTCCGTGGTTCCCCCTCGATCTACAAAACTTCTATTAGTCGTAAAAATATTGAAGCCCCCATAAGTAAATTAGAAAATAGTTTGATTTTCTCCGTTTTATGAGAACATTCTCTTCTTTGGCTAGTAAAAATATCTGCATATTCAATTTTCTTCTGAACTTTCCAGCATTGCACAGCTGAATTCAACAAAGGGATTTTTCACTGAGTTAGTTTCACTGACTTCAAAAGCGTTATGTCAAAGTGTGCATCGAGTCCTTCAGAAATAGCTAAGCAGAGAAAACCGTTATTGCAGTGCTGGTTTGAGGCTGAAAGTAACGAGTTCTATTCCCACTGCACTATTCATTCCTGATGACTAGATGGTGATAACACCACTGACTGCACACTCATCTCCAATAGTGAAGGAGGATTGCCATAATGCCAGGATGGGAAAAAAATTGCTAGAATTTGAGATGGTGCAAAGGTGTTTATACTGCCTATTGCACATTCTATCCGCATTTCCTTTGCAACAAACTTCATGTTGGGAGAGGAATGCCTAGGAAGTAGTATAATTAATTTTCTAAGATTTTATCTGACTAAAGAGCTGAAGTGGGTTTCTCTGAACTTTGGTATTTTTGGTATTTCAAATATTTTAGCAAATGCGAAACTAAAGGCTATATTCCAGCATGCTGCCTGGAGGCAAACCACTAGTGCCAGTTCACAATTCAGCTCCGCATTCTTCATGCAAATCTTGGAAAAGCTGTCGGTCAAAGCTTCAATAGCTACCTGCACAGCAAAGTTAAAAGTCCCATTCAGAACAGCACTGATTGGTCACTCAGAAAAGAAGGGTTTGTCTCTGCAGCAATTTCCTGCATTTCATCCAACAGAGGACTCATTAAGTCTTTTTGTCTGTGACAATAAAAATGTCTATAGTGGTATGAGATTAGAGATAAGTTATCATAAAGATTAAAAGTCAGTGATGCTGATCATTGAAGCATTCTCTTAAATATATAATCGCAGCAGATGTAGCTTAAAAGGAAAGCGTGGCAACATGTTTCCTGGTGGTTTTGCATTAGCAAAATGATGTAGAAGGCTGGAGGCTCAGCTGGCAATTCCAGTTCTGATTCTGGATGGCTGGCAGAGAGGACAAAGTGCTCACGGGGACTGTTATTGTACTTGTTGCCTATGTTCCAGTTTCTGTTAATTCCACTTATGATAAGATTGTAGCATCTGCTCAGCCTTTATTAAATTAATAACAGCCTGTTCTTGCTTTGATGGTGCCACTAGAAACAAAGATCATCTTACCATCCTTTGGAAAGTGACATGAATTGCATCGCTTGAAGATGTAGTACAATGTACCAGATGTAAAAGACAGCAATTTGCTCATGGGTAAGAGCACGAGAGCAGCAGTCAGTTTTCTGAGTTCTGCTCTTATTTTAGAATGGCATCTTATAAAATGAAAGGGAAGCTTCTTGGAAAAGAGGTACTGAAAGGAAAAAAGGATAGTGGGTATTTCTGTTAGTATTTGCTGAAAATTTGAGGTCCAGTTAAATACCCTGAGCACTGCTGTGTGCTCCAGCACATCTCATAAGTAGAAAACCTTTTGAGTAGTGCTTTGATCTTGAGCAGTATTTGTCCTTAATGGGCAGCAAGAAGAGCAACACTTACCTTGCAAACAATTTTACACATGTAAATTGTGTAAGAAATCTGGGGGTAGAGATGATGACTTGGAAACATGATCCTGCTAAGGGTGCCTTTTAGCAAGTCCCAATCAAACTCTAAATTACTTCTAATCTCCTCACTCGCAGGAACGGAATATACTGCAAGGGAAGAAACTAGGCAGATTTAAAAAAAAGAAAACAACAAACCAGCATTGGTTTGTTTTGTTTTGTTGGTTTTTTTTTAAAGGCCTAAATCTTGTCTGCAAGTGGAAATGAGATTAGTACAGCATTTTTAATGAATGTTTATGGAGGTTGTTCAAAATTTTACCCAGATGCCCAGTGTCTAGACAGTACAGAACAGCATAGCACAGACACTGCAAAAACATCTGCACTGCAAAGCGCGCACAGGTTACACAATCTAAGAATAGCATTGATTATTTTTTTCTCCCTCATTATTAGTATGTTCTAATTGCTCCTAGAATAAGGAGGAGGGTGCAGTTTGTGTATCCTGACTGTTCTAGCAGTGAGGACAAACACTTTCAAAGATAAGCTATTTTTGAGTACTAATACTTGGACTTTGCTGAGGTGAACCAAATGTGACATTCGGTGGGTTTGTTCCACCTGGAGCCCCAGCTTTAGACTAGCACATCATTCGAAGGTAAGGGGATTCCGATTATATTTGGCAACACCTTGTTTCAGGCAAGGCACGAACCTGGAACTGGGAGCCGGTGTTGATGCCACCCGTTCTTTCAGAAATGCAATTCATACGCCTTGTTTATGTACAACACCTCATGGATACTCCATGATGGAAACTACTTCCTCTGCATCAAAAAGTGGCTTTTTTTGCTGTTTTGGCTGCTGATTTGATTACATGTCGTACCTGCTCTAAAAACGGGCTCCAGCCGCTGGAGGGTCATAGTAGGTTGTCGCTGAGAGAAGGAAACAGACGGTGCAATCGATCTTCATGACTCCTGATGCACATGACTACATTTCTCCCTGCCTAAGTGGCACATACAAGGTGATTAAATAATCAGCACTATTACCCTGGAGGAATATAAATCCCTGAAGCAGCCACTCAGAACACCATGCTCTGGACTCTTGAAGCAGAAGAGGCAAGAGGCAGCAGTGCCTGTTCCAGCTACAAGATGAAACACAAAATGAATTCTTAGTCCCTGTGTGGGCTAATGTCTTTCAACTCTTTTATTTCTTTGTCTCAATTATGGCTTAATCAAAAAAATGCTTATTTTTCTTTTGGTATTAAATGAAATCGACATAGCAGTATTTCTTAAAATGGAATATTATATATCCCTTAGTTTAGTAGGGAAAAAATGGACAGACTATGGCCTTATCCAAGGTGGTTTCATTGGTATGTTTAGCATCACCCTTTAAAATTTACCCAGAGCATCTTATAAACTTTTAAAGCATTTGTAAAAACTAATCAGGCAGAACTTCAAAACCAAAACATAAATTGATTTTGAACACACATGGATCAAACTGCTTTTAGTAGCAACATACTGGGCAATAAAAGCAAATGCCATTTTACACATTGCTGTACGTATGTATTTGGAATGTCTCCTATAATATTATTATCGCTTACAAACTACACAGTGTTAAACTGACTTGACTGACGTTCATTACTCTGCAGAAAATACAGCTACTTGTATCTTCAGATAATACGGAAACTACAGTTATGTCTTCTCAAAAACAGACAATCGTATCAGTTTTATAGACCCCCTTTTATCTGGGTCTCCTAACTGTTTAAAGCTGTAAGTGATATGAAAATCCATTTTTAAAAGGAGGGAAAATAATTATTAGGGAATAAACTAGCTTGGGGAAAAACAGGGTTAAAATTTATTTATGTCTTTCTAGTGTTCTACAGAGATTTCTTTTTGAAATTTAAAGTGATTTAAAAGTAACAACAGTCATATAATTGTCCTATTTGCATAGTCTGAACTACTCGATAAAAATTAGCAGTTGAGGGAAGATGGAAACAAAAATGGGGTTTTCAGCTTACAATTATTGTATTGTTTCAACTGAGCACTTTTAGAAGTGAGCACTTGGGAATCTGGTTGAGTTATAGCTGTGCTTCAGGGCTGCTGTACAAATACCATGCTACCAGAAACTCATATATATTATATGCTAGGTTTTTACTTCAGTATGCACCTCTTAAACTGAACCACAGGTGGAATAAGAAAGTTTTTAATCTTTCCCATATTTTGGCTAACGGGCAATTCTTGTAATCTCATGGTCTCTGTATCCTTTAAGTGCTTGCTGGTGTGGAGGAAGCATTTGGGGTAAGACCATCCTCCACAGACAAGAAGGTACGACATAAACTCCCGAAAATACTTGTAGCAATATAGCAATTATTTTTAAAAAACAAATCCCCTGTATTTTTCTGCATTGGGGCTACTGGTATTTGATATTCAAATGATTAACATTATAACACATTTTGAACTTTAGAATACTTCTGTTTCCCCCAGGCAGAGAAACTGTTCTGTGGCTTTTCGTCCTCATTTTCCTGTCTTATCTTTGCAATTTCTTGATTTTTGTTTATTATACAGAGAAAATGAATGCAGAATGTGTAACTAAAAATAGAAGTTTCTGAGAATTCCAGTCAAAACATTCTGAGAAAGCTACTACCAAGATAAATCAATTACTTCTACAAACTTTCTCCTCTCGATCTTTCCCTCTCTCTTGTGGATTAAGATGTGCTACCTGTGAAGAGAAGCCACAGTTTGCATTTCCATACTGGGGGAAAGCAGGATTAGCCTTCCCATCTGGCATTGCAGGTAGCCATGTTCTTTTTTTTTTCCTCCCAAAGGTGGGTTTGTTTGAATACAGCAGATTTTGCTGGCTTTTGTCTTGCAGTAGTGGCACTTTGCTGACAAACCAGTCTCTGGGGACAAGAGTCACAAGTGGGCAGCTCCTACAATGGCCCTGAAAGCTTCATCTTCTTTTGGAGGTTAGTCGCTCCAGTTCTGCATCACTAAATCACTATTAGTCCACATCTGCCTATTAGGAATTTGCATGTATTTATATGTGTGAGGAAATATGTGCAAAAAGCTCCCGTGAAATTCTCATTCTCATTCTACCTACTGGATAGGTAGAGGAAAGAAATATATACAATTACAACATCTAGGATAAAGGGGGAAGAGCGATTTCCTTTTTGTTTTCTTCTTTGGACTTTGGGATTTGAAGTGCGTACATCCTGTGGTACTATTACCTATTTGCTTCTTTTGCCATCATTAGCAATATGTTTTAATCTCTCATGGATGCTTTTCTAGTGTCTCTCATTGTCCCAGGGTATTGTGATGACTGTTAGAAATACGAGTTTCGCTTGGATTTTGTATGCTGCTTTGGGTAATTGGTTGAAAGACTCAGGAGTCAAGTGTTCTTCATTCAAATAACACAGAACATAGTTGGCAACTACACCGGCCTTTCCAACTCATCTGGCTCATACGGGAAAAAAACTTGTGAAAATTAAATATCTCTAAGGTAAAATCCAAGGCAATAATTTTTCAATGCATTTCAGGAAACTGGTCCCTAAATAGATCAATTATGGAGATTAATAACTTTATATCTATAAGTTAAATTCAGTAAATAGTTGCAGTCAAAATGCTTATTATCATTTTGATTAAAAAATTGAGTAATTTAGAATGTAGAAAAGGTTAACAATGGAACAGTGGAGATGTTATTATTTAATTGGTTAAGATTTTGGGCTGTTTATTTCTATTAGCAGAAAAAAGAGTGTTATAATTTGGCTCAAAAAATTTTTTTTTTCCTTTCTGGTCTGTCAGAAAACAAAGGAAAATGTGATTGCCTGACTTTACTGTGGAGGCAAGAGACTTTTTATTCCTATGGCTCTTCCCTGATCAGTTGTCTTTGGCTGAGAGTGCTAAACACAGGACCTAGCTACCACCTAGAATTTCTGCAGTGTAGACATTGTTCATTGGAAATTGGCTGATACCACCAAACTAACTTCCAAGGCAGCAGAAAGAATTTATCAGGTCTAATCACATGCTCATTTATGTAGACATATCTCCTGTTTCAGTGCTTACCAAGAAGTGAATGGCTCCATCAGTCTAGTCAATACCATAATCCCCTGTAAGGAAATACAGCTTTAGAAAAGAATCTCTTTGTCTTTAGCATGTATTTATTTTCCCCTTTGTGACAGTGAGCCATAGATCACTAGTAGCACTGAAGTCAATAAAACTAGTGTTAAGTCCAGCATAACTAAGAGGGTTTCTTTATCTAATGTTGTAACATTATAAAAGTCTCTTTATTCTACGGAGCTCTTTCAAAGATGCTACTTTATCTGGCAAGCAAGGACATTTCTTTTGTTTGACAAGTTTTCCTGTTAAATCATGGGATATTAGAAAAATATATTATATAGAAAAGAATGGCAGTGAAGTCTGAAATTTGGCGAAACCTTCTTACAGACCTTATTAAGGCATATTAAGAACTCAAGATTAAGAATATGTTTGGTGTATTTTTGTAGCTTATTAGTCAAGAAAAGAATTGTGCTGAGAATAAAGGGTAAAATTGCTCTGTTTGTTGCTAGATACATCTTGTCAGCTCTTACTATTTCCTATTTACAATGGGTTTATAACAGTCTGCTAACATACTCTTTCTGCAAATTCATTTTGGAACTATGTGTCAGACTAGGCTGTTCAAGGTAAAAGAACATCAGGAAGTTCTCACTATCTTTTTCTTTCTTTATTCTTGCAATGAAGTAAAGTATAGTGAGTGCTCATCATTTACAGAATAGATTTGTAATTATTTTTTTGGAGATCATCACTAAAACATAGTTACTGTTTCCTTTGGGGGATGTTAGAATTTTTACTGCATCTGCAACTTCAGTTGTTGCTTCTGTGTGAAGTGGCAAATAGAAAACTAAGGCTCAAATCCTATTGAGCAAACTGGTAAAACTCCCATTGACTCGCAAGAGTGGTATCGGGACTCCACCTCACTTTGCAAATGATTAAGAAATGCAGTGTTAATGCTAAAAGAAAAACTGTTAGAACAAAATTCATCAGTTTCAGTCAATTACATGTGTCGGAGATCTAAAAAAAGGCTAAAAACCAAAATAAGTAATTTAGCTAGTATATAGTATAGTATATATACTATATAGTATCTGCGCCTGGTACAGCATAGCATGTCACTGGACTGACTGGTTAATGTGCCCTTGTGTTCTATTCTGAATCATGCCCTGGACAGAATTTGCAAATATTTTAAGAACCTGTTACTGATTTGTAAACCTAGTTGTTCAGAGTTCAGTGACAAACTGAAACTATTAATATTTACATAAGAGGTAAAGCTCTCAGTCGGCGTCGGTAATGAGCACTACTGCAGATTGCAATTGGAATGTTTTAAATTCCACATCTTAACACATGATGAAACTACAAAATTACATTCCTTCAATGGCTCCCACTTTGAATCAAGTTGGAAATAGAAATGGAATATTTTCTACCAAAAAGGGCTACTGCTGCCTTCAGCTCCTTCACTCTGGCTTCTGCTGTTCCGGTTACCCCCGCTTCCATGAGCAGAAAAATTGTATTACATTTGAATGTGATGAGAACAGAGAAAATTTTGAAAATCTCTTATGAATGCTTGGTGTTTTCTTCTCATTAGAAGTCACGTTGATGTACTGAGAAGACAACAGCTATAATTTTACTACTATCTCTGCAAGATTAAAATATATTACTGATTTTCTTAAAGGAGACATATCAAAACAGTGCTCAGTACAGGCAGCAATTACATCTAGATGCTCTTGAGAAAGAATTGATGAATTCAATTCATTTAAACAAGTTGACACATGTAAAAGAAATATCTTGGAACTGATTAACAGAATAATGAATAGAAGCTGCTGATCACGTTAGGTTTATTTAAAGCTCCAATAGCCTTGATATGACTATACTGAATGTTTATTCTTCTAAGATTAAATGTCTGCTTTCACAGGTGCATCTGCCATTAGAGATTCAGGCTGTGGGGCTGTCAGTAGGAGTAGAATTTTTAGCCAGAAGCACCCAGTTTACACACACTACATTTAGCAGGCGTCGAAACAGTGTAGTGGTAAGATAAACAGGGGAAACTTAATGCCCATTCACCCACGCCCAAATAACATTGTTACAAATTGCATTCACTAGATTCTCAAATTTCTGTAATTGTGTAAATGGACACAAAGTGAAGTGAGCACAATTTACAAGGGAAAAAGGCGTTACTGTTAAAAGGCAGAAAAAGAAAAGAAACTAAAAGAATAAAACAAAGCATATTTCCCAAACCTTGCTTTTCCAGATGGATATGCGTTATAATTGTCCATTCTTATTTATTTCTAATATATCATGCTATACCTGTGTGACCATGTTAATTTACCATTGATACATACGTTCTTACCAACCTACACGTCGTGCTTGTCTTAGCCAGAACCAACATCCGAGTTTGATTCAGCGATTTCTCTGTCAGATCTACTAAAGCCCATAGACCATCACTCTAATAAAACAGTTCCTGGTTTGGGTAGACTGGTTCAAACAGAATCCTGGAAAACCTGGCTGTATATGTTTATGGTGAAGAAAGGAAGTGGGAAAAGAAGGAAGTCTTTCATGGAACCAAAGGAAATCATTAGCAGTGCCATGATATCTTAGTGATGCTATCATAATGAATTATTTACTGTGCATATAAATCATTGTCATTCCAGGAAGAATTAAACACTATGTACAAAGCAGTGACCTTTGAGGATTTTTTTTTTTTTTAAATACTTCTCAGAGATCTGTGTTTCTGTCATATTGTGTGCCTTCCCTTTTTTAAAATGGAATACTTCCTTTGCTTGTGGGTGTGAATCAGAACTGTACCGTTTTTATCAACTAAGTAAGCCTAGTTAATTCATTTACATATAAAAAGTCTGTGAAGACAGTCACGGAATTGCTTTGTGGGCAACAATATTTTTTTTCACTGAGTTACTATTGCAAGCATTCAGTTATCTAGTAATGAAAACGTATGTACACACTCACAAGTAGCAAACCAGCACAGTGTAAAAATTTAAAAACAAAAAACTTCTAACCATTGCATGCACAATGAAAGGCACAGGTAAGAAAAACCTTTAGGAAAAAAAACCACTATAATTGCTCAAGGCCGTAACACCTAATTTGTTTAAAAGCATTTTAAATAGTAGTACTATTTTCTTGGGTTAGGTTAAGAATGGTGTGCGGGCGTGATGCATGTGAGGCCAGCAGAATTTCCTGGAGCTGTATGGGTTACACCAGCAGACAGTTCTATCATACCATCATTATGATGACAGTTTATAAGTGGATAATCTTTTTTTAATTATGGGATTTGATAGGTACTTGGAAAATATATATACATAAACAAACTGATACAGATACACAGATTTTTAATATCACATAATGTCATGCTTCCATATTTGTTACATATACAGGGCTTGTGTTTACACTATCTGTTTCAACAAGAAAGTTTCTTCTTAGACTCTTGGAGCCAGTTGTCCTTCTTCTTCTCCTGTGTTTGAAAGCAGTTCTGATTGAATACATCCTTGTGTAAAGACAGTATCCAAGTCAAAAACAGAATATGAAAAAAATGATATAGAATAAATGTATGTTCATGGAGAAAATACCTGCCCATTTTGTGTTTTTTAGATGTTTTTCTCATCGTTTTATTAAGCAGCTGGTAAATATTAATTTTTTTAAATAAAAATTCTGATCTGCACTATGCTAGCAGAATACCCATTTAGAGCTTTCGTTCATTTTTATGCAACCAACTGCAAACTATTTTTTTTAATAACTGGTGTTTTTTGCTGAACAGAAATAGTATCAAAATAATAAATATTTTCAACTAGATAATAAAAGCATAATATTAAAGTATCAAAATTCTCTTGGAAAGCTTTACCTCTTATGTAAATATAAATAATTTCATTTTGTCTTTGAACTCTATGAACAACAAGGTTTACAAATAAATATGATGTTGAAATTGTATTGTCAGAGATGTGTAATGCTGGGACTGTAAATTGTTTTAATTGTAAAAGTAAAGTGATTAATATACAGCATGCTTGGAGATGTTGGAGTGTAGGGCTAGGAAGGGAGAACTTGGTGAGAAAATTAATACTTCCAGCTTTTAGAATGACTACAAATGTCTGATGAGCAGCAGTTAATAGTATTTATAGAATAGAATAGTATTTTACATACTAATCTCTCTTTTGCTGGTGTGCAGAACACCAAGGTACTTTTTCTTTAAAAAGTGTATCAGCATTTGTACTTGATGCTCTGTTTGCACATGTGCACTGTGGTGTGTGTGCAGCTCCAAAATATCTTTAGATATTCCAGAGAAGTAAAAAGTCAGTCTATGAGTAACCAGGCTTGTGTTTGGATCCAGAACAATGTACTCTCCTAAAGAAGCAAAGTAAGGTATATGCCGACTAAATACATGTACAGTATTTTAGCTTTTAGAGGAAAAGAATTGGTAACAGTGAGGCCTCAGTGTGCACACAGACATCCTTTTAGTCAAGACACCTTCTGTGAATTTGCATAAGAATTATGCAGATAAGCTCTTTATCTAGCTTTTCTAGAGTTCTTTGAAGTCTTTAGAAGTTTAGGAATTACGCTAAAGGAAACTGAATAAATAAGCAGCATTTTGTTTGTACAAGAGATTAACTATGCTAAATATAGGTATTGATTCACATCAGTATCTAATGACAATAATTTTTCCATATGCTCATGTAAAAATTAATTTTACGTCTAAGATGAGTTTTACAATTCACAGTGCATTGTTGTGAGTTGAATTCAAATTAATTTTTAATTTCTTAACAAATAATGGTATTTTCATGCTAATTTTGGAATAGTGTTATTTCTTGTGGGACTCTCAGAGACAAGAAAATAAAAGACAGATTGCAGCAGCCAGAGGTTACATGTACTTACTTACCAGCAAGTATGATGTAGAGACGGGAGAGGAAAATCAGAGATGCCAACAAAGAAAGAAATCTAAACTTAAAAAAAAAATTCCAAAAGACCTTCATGCCAACAGGACAATGCTGCCCAGTTCTGTGCAAAAATGATTTCAGTCTTTAGGGCAATCTGAACGTGCCTTCAGTTCAGACACAGCAGAGTTACACCCACCAACCAGCTCCCTGGCACACAGCCCTCTCCCTGTGTCCCCTGCCTGTCTCCCACACCCAGGATCTGATTATCACTTCATGAATTATCACCTTAGTTTCCAGACATGTTACAACTTAATAGGTGCTAAAGTGGGGGGAATGCTGAGTTACTACAGACCTCTCCTCATCTCACTGGAGTTGTTACTCCTCTGGAGCCTTTGTCCCACATTTGGTCTTTAACATGCTGAGATCCTTTCCCAGCTGGTAGCATTCAAGTGCTGGTCTTTTATGATGGCAGTTTTAATATGTTGGAGGGGGCTGGAGTCTTTGCATATAGACTTCTAACTTCATTCTAAGTTCTTGTTCACTAATCTATTAGTTATTTTTCAAGCAGACGCAGTGATTTTGCTTTATTTCCTTCTTGGTCGTGTATCTTCATGTATTTTTCTATGTGCAAAAAGTGTTTAGCAAAACCTTCAATGAGGGAAGAGATATTAAAAAGAAAGGGTAACCTGATGGTTATTCCAAAGTTGGGCCTCCTATGCCACAGGCAAATGATTCATCTCAATAATGAGGTAGGTAACTGTCTAAAAGAAAAAAAGAAAATTAAATTAGTATAATTCTGTTCTAGGAACGCACATTTTCCACCGAATTACATTTATCAAAACAGATTATCAAAGCTTTGTAATTAACTTCCTAGCAAATAAGAATTAGCATATATTATATGAGTACTCTGCGTTAATCAAATAATATTTAGTGAGGCACCCACCTATGCATGCCCAGGAATTACAAAGTTAATGAAAGACGGCAGTATATGAAACTGTAACTAATTAAGCAAGCCGCAAAAATTTCCGTAGATGTTTGACTGAATGTGTTAGAATTTAATCATTATCATATTTACATGGTAAGTTTATTCCAGCACTTAAGTTTGGCAAACTAAGTTATTTAAAGTAAACTTTCTGTCTAAATATCTATACACGTCTAGATTCACTGTAATTCTTTATGTGTTTTTCAATTTCTGTGTTTTAAATAAAGAAGTTTAAATACCTAAAGGTCTTTGGCTTAAAAGGGGAGAATAAGAGACCAAACAACGCAACTCTGTACTAGTGTACTGGCAGCACTGCTCTGCAAGTCCCTGGAGGGTTTGTGCCCGTGACACGGTGTTCAGACCCCAGGGAGGCTGAGTTAGCCTGTGGAGCTGTTGCCAGTCCTTGCAGAAGGAAGGTTACGGGCAGCGAGAGCCTCACGCCTGGCTGCAGTAGGGCACTGCCAGTTGGGTGGGCTCAGGCAAAGAACTACCGCAGCCCAGGGACCAAAGCACATTCAAAATGAATGGGCTACACTTAGGAATGTTTTTAGTGATAATTCAGCAATTCCACGTAACGTTCTTGCCGTGATTTTACAGTTTAGCCTTTTCCACTTACTTATACACAGGCACACGTATGGAAAGGCGCAAGTAATAACTCCTCCTTTTAGAGGTATAAATAATGAAGGTATAAAAATCTGAATGTTTTTCTGTACCACTTTCCAAGGAAAGAAAAGTGGTTGTCTCAGAGGTGTGTACAACAAAAACGGTCTAAGGTATCTCTTTAATAACAAAGTATTGGTTGCAATGAAATTTTAAAATAAAAAGAAAAAAACCTAAGTAGTTCTGTAGAGAGTAAAGTATGAATGTGAGAAGCCACTCAAATTTGAACCTCTCACAAATAGTATGTTCACTGTCTTTAGACTGAATTCTATTATACACTCTAACATTAAAAAAATATATAATTTCTGACCCTAGGTTACCACTTTTTATTTTATGATACTTTAAGTGGGCATTAAAAGAATCATGTGAAATTATTGACAAGATGTTTGTTTGTTTTAAGATAAAGACAGGTCACTGTAACTCCGTTCTAGAAAATGCATAAAGGAAAAGTACAATTATATAGAAATCATCTGTGATTATAAAACACAAATACATGCAATGGAAGAGCAATTTAGATGAGAAACTAGTACTATTTGTGTCCTTAATTTATTTCCGTGACTTTCTAGATCAGAATGAAATGCTCTGGCTGTTTTTAATTAAACCTGTAAACGGAAAATTGTTTGCTGCTTTTATTTTTTTTTTTTAAATATTGTTGATTTTACATCATATGCTGTTTATTTAGAATGCTAGCTCTTACTGTTCAGACATATTTGAAATTTCCTTTGTAAACGTTTTGAGCTTGGAGAGGGTTTTTCACTAAAATGTCTTGGGGAAATGAAGCCTATTAGTTGAAACGCATCTTTACTGTTAATCCAGCAGAAGTGTGGTGAGTGGTGGATTCCTGTCCTGGCACCGAGATGGAATGCTGTATTTGTTTCACCCGCAGAACAAAACCAATTTTTGGCGTTGTCAAAGATTTGGGAGAAGAAGGGGAGAATGGGCTCTCGGCTTACTTCCTTATGGAAAGAAAGGTTATGGGGTTTTGATGCCTGTTTATCTCCTGCCTGATAATGTTTTTTATCTGTTGGGCAGTTTCAAGCTAATTTGATAGTGTTAGAAACTCAAAGTTGGTAAATTCCCACTGGCTTCCTGGAAATATATTACCAGCACATGAACTGACATCAAAATAGTGATGTGGAAGAAAAAGCTGCAGTCTGAGCTTAACCACAGTATAGAATATTAGAAAATCTACTCGGCACAGCCATTAGAGTGCTGTTAAGGACTCTGGCTTATATTTAGGGCCTGGATAATCTGGAGATACAGTGCCTCCAGAAACCCAGCTATGCAGTCTTGTAGCTTTTAATTTTATTTTATCACCTGTATGCCAAATTACTGTTCTGCAGAAAGTATTTGTGTGCAGAATGCTTTTAATTTTATAAGTTACCTATATTTTCACTCCTGAACAAGATCTCTTGCCTCCCATGCTCATGATTTTTCTTGCTGACCACTGACATATTAGTTGTCCCATGTATATATAAAGTGCTTATACAGATTTTATAGTCTACTAGTCACCTATTCAAAACTCATTGGGGTACGGTTGTGGTTTACTTTTTTCACTAAGTTTTGGGTCAGGCTTTATGGATTATTTACTGCTTTTTTTCAGCAAATTATAATGTTTTCCTGGGGAGTTAAAATGAGACACTGAATCAGCAAAAGGATTTTTAACTGCCATTGTATTTTCTACTTATTGGAAGAAAAGTTGTTCTACTCATGTGTGGTAATGACCAATTTAAAGTAAGCACCATGGAAAGAATATTGATAATGTAGAGATTCTTGTATCAAAAGAGATATTTGTTTTCATGCTATGGCTGTTTCACTCATCTTTTTATTCCATCCGTTTCCTTTTTGGTTTGAATCTTTGCAATTAAATGGTTTTATAATTTCACATATGGTAGATGTGTTTGGTATCCGGTTTGGCCAGCTGGTGGCATGTGTTTTGTATCAAAAAAAAAAACCAGTAAGAGAATAGGGTTCACTCTTCCATTTTTGAACTTGAATGGACTTGGATACCCATTTTGCAAATGCAGGATAGTACCTTCTCTATCAAAGAAGTACTGCATGTTGTCTCTCATTTTCTGATGAGACCATGCACAGATGGTAGTAAAAGTTAAGCTAGGACTATTTCAAAAAGAAACTATGTTCCTCTGAATTAAAAAGAAGAAAAGTTGACATTTCAAAGATGTTTCTTCTGTTAGATTATAACAAAAGATGTTACAAAAAATCAGTAGAAAAGAGATAGAGGGAAGGTGGTTGGAAGAGATTAGGCTGGTAATTAAACTGTGTTTTATTTGGGGAACATGTAGTTTGAAATCTCTGCTACTCTGTTTTTCTGTACTCCGTGTGGTGCTCTAACAGTGGATTAGAAAGGCAAGCCCACAGCTGAAGTTGCCAGGTTTAATAAACTGGAGAGCGTAGCTCTAAAATACAAGAGACTGAGCTTCATGATTCTCATCCTAAAAGTCTTAATAATATTATAAAATGACAATATTTTATACAAGGACCGAGTGGTCAGCACTTCAATTGATAAATAAAATTACAGGGGAAAAACACGGAACAGGTGCTTGCACTTGAGCATGTCACGACTCAAACTCAATGTTATTAGTAGTATCACTGTTTTGATGTATTATCAGCATTAATGTTAATATTCAACTATTAAATCTGATTCTTAAGTTGTTTAATCAAGAGGAGTGTCTGAGGTGGGGAAAGGCTTAATAGAGCAGTTATACTTCAGTGACTGTTATTGGGATTTTTTAACAGACACTTTCGTATGTTTAAAGTGGCTAATTGCAGTCTAAAAGAAATAGAATATTCATCCAACCACCAGCATGACTGGTCCCTGAAAAAGTGCATGTCGAAAGTCTCCCATTCAGTTGAAAGTTGAGTCTGACAAGTATTAAATTCAAACAGAACCGAAGGCTGTGCTCATCACTGAGTGCATTTTCTCTGCATGTTTCTTGCTATACTTAAATTAAAAGAGAAATCTTCCAATTGCTTTTATTTCCATTGTTGTTTCATGTGTAGGTCCTTCGTCTCTGTGGATTGAACACAGTAAAGTGTCTGAGGCCTGAGCACACTACTAGCTCTTGTGATCTGCTGGTTTATTTTTTAAAGACTTACGGAATTGAGTGTATATGTTTTTTTCTAAGACTTAATTGGATTTATACTTATGAAGGCTGATAGGCTCTGAAGAAAGGGCCCATCGTTAATGTGACATCTCAATGGGAAATGATGTAAAGGTCAGTGAGTACCTTTCTGCTTATTATATTAGTTACTCTAATAAATTCATTAAAGTAATGACTTACAAAGTTAAGAAAGGTTCCCATACAAGGTCTCCCAAGCACACTACACAGATTACATCCTCAGCGCTGGTCTTGGTACCTCAGTCACGAATAAAAATGTCACAGAGATTACTAAACTGTTAAGAAATTCTAGTATAGCTGCAAAAGAGCGTAGGAAAGCTAGAGGAGGGTTTCCAAGTGGCAGTGTAATACTGATTGCTTTAACAAACAGATATAGCAGACTAACAGAAAAAGTGCTGTTATGTTGTGGAGAAGCAGATCATAATGATGTTTAATAGATGGGTTCATTAGAATTAGATTTAAATAATGTCCAGTTACTAAGTACTTTTATTTTTTATATTTTGTTCCCCTTTTCATATCTGAGGAAATTAATGAATAATTTAGAAAGGTTGATTCTGCATCTTTTGAAAAGATGTGATAGGCTGTGTAAGAAAACTGCCTGAACTGTATACAGTTTAAATGTGGTGAGACACTGGCCCAGGTTGCCCAGAGAAGCTGTGGATACTCCACCCCTGGAAGTGTTCAAGGCCAGACTGGATGGGGCTTTGAGCAGCCTGGTCTGGTGGGAGGTGTCCCAGCCCAGGGCAGCGGTGTGGGAATGAGACGATCTTTAATGTCCCTTCCAACTCAAACCATTCTATCATTCTCAGTCCAGTAGCAGGATGAAACCTGGGAAGTGTTGCAGCAGTAAACATCTGAAAACAGGTTGAGCTGCTGGGGAATGACTGAATGAAGGTTTCATGCCTGTGTTCATGAAGCCCTCTAAGTGACCAGAATGATCTCTGCTGGCCTTTAAAGTTTAAGTTTTGAATTGCTTTGGTCTGAGCAGCTCTTTATTCTGCTACAGTGCTTGAGAATCTCATAATCTTCATTAGTACTCTTTTTTGGATCCTCTTTGTATATACTTAAAAAGAAAGTGAAATATTTGAGATTTATAGCCAGTATTGTATTGTGAACATCAGTCATAGCTTATGGGTTATAATGTGACCAAATCATCAACCATCTTTATAACCAGCGTTGCAGTTAATATCTAAAATTCAAGAATTCAGGTTCTCCTCTGTTGCATGTACTGTTTTCATACAGATGCACAAAGGTTATTGCTTCTATTTTTAATTTAAAATCTTTTCTGTATTTCTCCTAACTGCTGATAAGTAAGTTCTCAGTCTGGTAAGGTACAAGTAACTTTGTAATACCTTTGTTCTGAACTTTCCTTAGCTATGAAGATCAGATCAGGCTTTTTTTCCTTGTATATTTTTCTCTGGCGCTCTTGGAGGGATACAGCAAAGGCCCTTCAAAGTGGTTTGGCTTCATTCCAGCATCAGAGAGTGCATTTGATTATGAGGTCCTAAGATCAATACAGTTTCTTGAAACTAGCCTCAATTTCAAAAAATGCGTGACTGAGAGCTGCAGACTGATTTGATCTTATGTATCTAATATCCTATGTAGATTTTTTCCAGTGGAACATGAGAGGGTGTTTTTAAAAAAATTTTCTAAGTTGCCAGTAGAATTAATACAGTATCTTGTACTTCCCATTTATCCCTTGTTCCTAGACTCTAATTTTTCCTGGTCATGGGAATTAATACACTTCTGCAGTTTTGGAAAGAGCCAGTAGGAATGGCCAGTGATGATCAGTTCTGAAAATCACAAATGTGACCAGTCGATACAAAACCCTAATTTTTTTTGCAGATTGTCAGCATTTTCACATCTGTTGCCACTTCTCTTAATTTTTTTTCTCATGACCTGAATGGGAGGTTCTGTAATAATTGAAACATCCTGCTTCCTGGAGGCACTTAAGAATCTCAGCTCTTACAGTTTTTACACAAAAGCAGTAGTGAGAAAACAAGTGTACTTATCTTGGTACTGCAGTTTATCTTGTCATTATGCTACAAAAATGTATATAGTATATATTTTGATTTTTAAATATAATATCTTGCATATTTCTATTATAGTGAATTGGAGGCAAGGTGACGAAACAGAAAAAAGTCACATTTGAATGAGGAAACAATCAGAGAGACGGGAAGGTAAATCAGTGACAGGAATTGTGATTTCCGCAAGCTGTTAGATAAGACAGACCCAACAAAGCAGGTAAATAAAATTACACCAAAATGGAAAACTGGGACGTTATTGACATACAATCTGAATTAAAATCTCTTAAGTTACTGCAAACAGTTTTTCATTCTTAAGCATTTTGGTTTTTCCATTTTCAAAAATTAGTAACAGTTGCCTACTGTCTCCAAAATAATTTAACACTTTAGTGACTGTATAGTTTTATTCCATATTCTTTTTTAAATAGGTCGGAATAGAATCAGTTTTATGCTTTCAGTATCTGTATTGCTAGTTCTGTTCTTCATTAATCAAAATACTATTTATTAACAGGTTTTCTGAAACTTGGAGAATATTGTGTTTAATGATTATATCAAAAAGACTAAAAAATGTTAAAATAAGTATGTATGTTAAAGTAATACTAAATAGTGCCCTATCACATCTACCTCTGCAACACATAAACTGAGCAGAAGCTCTATGCCCATGAGATTTAACACAATGACTCTCAGACTTCAGTATCTATACTTTGGATACAATCTCTGCAGATTAATAAAACTCAATGAAATATTTACCTTAATTGCACTTCAGCCTCTTTCTTTTAATCATGTTTAATAGATCTAACAGCAAGTACTGCTGCCCACTGGTGGTTTTCTCAATAGCACACTATTGGAAATAAAATTTGAAGATGAAGGTTAGCCACTAAAGCAGCAGAGAATTTAAGGTAATGTTTCCTGGGTTTTTACCCAGGACATTCACATAACCCTGGTAGTAAAAGTTGTATCACAGAATCACTGAGGTTGGCATAGAACTCTGCAGACTGTATAGTCTAATATATAGAGAGCACGTTAATTGACATTGTCCTGCTGGGTTTCTAGTATCTCCAAAGACAGAGACTCCACAACCTCTGTGGGCACAGTGCTCCAGTGTTAGACCACTCTCACCATAAATAAGGGTTCTTTTCTTAGGTTTAATCAGAATTTCTTGTATTTCAGTTTCTCGTATGAGAGAAGGTCCTTGTATGAGAGATGCTCCAAACACCTAATCATCTTTATGGCCCTCTGCTGGACTCTGTCCAGTATTCTCATGTCTCTTTTCGACTTGGGAGGCCACAACTGCACACAGCACTCCAGATACGGCCTCAGCAGGGCTGAGCAGAGGGGAAGCAGACTGGGGTGCCTTTGGCCTTTTTTGCTGCGAGGGCACATTCCCGACTCATGGTCAATTTGGTGTCTACCAGGACGTGCAGGGCCTTTCTTGCCAAGCCATTTTCCAAACAGTTGCCCACCAGTGTGTACTGGTTCATACATTCTAAAAGATCCCCTCTAAAGGATGACAGATTTAACTTTGTACTAAAGTCTATCTCACAGTGTGGACACACTTGCAAGAAAATTTTTATTTCCAATAGTACTTTTAAGATCTTAATTGTGTTGCTACAGTAGGAGTTTTTGTGCTGCCCCAGTGCTGCCCCCTTGCTCTCTTCCATCTCGCAGCTATAAAATAGATCCTCAGAAAGTGTTAAGTGTCACTTCAGTTCATTGCGGAGAGTGAATATATTTATTGTTTGAGAAGTAGAAGTGCAATCTGTTATCTTGGTACATCTGACCATGTTTTTCTCATAGGTATCTGAATAGTTTTATTTTTACAGAAAGATTTTTTTTTTTTCCCCTGAAGCTCAAAGCATCTCCTTTCCTTAATGTTTTGTGTTCAGTGGCAACCATGCCACATTTTCTTGTAGGCTTGGGAGACGCGAAGAAAGAATGAGCAAGTGAAAGGCGGAAAAGGAATTTAGTATCTGGGTTTCATTCAGTTGTCTCTCAAGTGAAGTTGCAAACAAATGTGGAAATTAAAGGAGGATTTCAATATTTTGATTTATTCAATTCTGCATGTTCAATATCAGTAGTTTCATTCTAGAGAGACTAGATGAGACTATAATGTAAATATAATAAATCAGGATTAATATTCAGATCAGGATACCAACAGTATTCACTTGTATTAACTCCTATCGTCCACTTTTTTATGGTGCCATAGAAGTAATTCATTTTTAAATTTTTTTCTGGGCCTGCAGATCTGGTGAAAAACTCACGAGTGTTATTGGGAGATAAGAATGAACATCAAAAGGAGGTAACATCTTAATTCATATATATATATGTATATTATATAGGGTGTGTGTATATATATGATTTCACTGAATTTCACTGAATTTCACTGAATTTTTTTTTTGGAGTTGGAAGGGACCATAGAGATCATCTAGTC
>JAOQGH010000062.1:16023280-16157011 GCA_025769975.1 Gallinago jamesoni | reverse complement strand
TTCCAAGGCCAGAGATTCATGGGGGGCAGACCTAGCAGTAAAGACTGAAGAAAAGAAGGCATTTAGCAACTCCGCTTATGTAATTCATAGATTAGGAAATTGCATGAGGAGAGACTCTATCAGTCTTCATCAACAGTTAAATATTCCTTAACACAAATTTAAGACCTGTTCATTAACTGTCCACATATGTAAAAAAAAGAAACTCTTAGTCACACTGAATAATTTTGTGATGATACCCTTCAAGAAGGTAAATTTTTGATCTTTAATGTCTATTTTGACACTTAGCTTACTTATCAGCCACTATCTCTGCCTTGATCTTGTAACTTTCAAGCAAGAAAAGTCACCAAAGAATTTTGTAAAACTTGGTAATGCTTCAGAAAGGTAAACTTCAGGCCAGGTTTATCTCTTGTTCTCAAATCCTCCCAGCATTAAAATTGATGAAGAGATGATTTATCAAGATGAGGAGTATTCAACAGTGACATACAGAAATTCAGAGCTCCATGTACGTCCTCATTTGTCATTGTCTTCAGCCATTCGTCATTTACGATAATTACAGTTTTATGCAGCAATGGTTCACATTCTGTTTTGAAATAGCTCACATTATACATTTGTAGAACCCCATTTAATATCTCTAAAAGTGTTAATTTATTTAAAACAGAAACTTAATGAGGCTCTTTGCAGTCCCAAATTCACGCTTAAATGTATGTAGACCATACTCTCTATTCCTTGTTCCAGTGAAAACTTTTTCCTATGCAGGCAAGCAGAATTCAGTCCTCGTATTTTATTTTTTCCCAGAGAATAAAGTGCTTGAAAAATAACTTGAATTGTCTACTGCAATCTTGTAAATTTTCATAGTACTTTTATTAGGGTTAATCAGCTGATAAGAATCAATGCAGTTGATCATCTGATTAGCTGAACTAAATTGTAATTAAGTGCTAATGAAGATCATTTGTAAGCATACGGCATGCATATAATTCTTACATTTGATTCTAAAGCTTGACAGTGTTCTGTTCTACTAATTTTTATTTTCTTCTGTTTTGTATTGGCATGATTTCCTTCTTGTTTTTAAGATAGCAGAAAACAAAGATATCTTGGTTGTTTTGTAAGGAAGTTGAAAAATCGTTGTGAATGTCTAAAAATTTGTTTGAAATTTGTTTCACTCTCTGATGTTTATGGTGGGTAGAAAATTGGCTGGGCCACTGGGCTCCCAAGGTTATGACCAGGAGAGTAAACTTCAGCTGGGAACTTGTAGTCCCTTTGGACTTCATACTAGGGCCAGTACTGCTCTTAACATCATTAAGACTGTGGGTGTTGGGACAGAGCCCTCTCTCAGCAACTTTGTGATGATCTGTCTTTAGAGGGAGTGGTTGATATGCCAGAAGGCAGGACTGCTATTCAGAATGACCATGATAAACTGGAGAAAAGGGCTGGCAAGTCATAAATTGCAACAAGGGCAAATGCAAAGTCTTACGTCAGGGATGGAATAACTTCATGCAGCAGTACAGGCTAGAAGCTGTAGATAAAAACCAGGGTGTTTTATCTGCACCTGGGTGTCTTAGTGGAGAGGCTGAACAAGAGTTAGCAGTCTGCCCTTGCAGCAGAGAAGGCCAACTGCACACTGCATTAACAAGGCTGCCAGGGAAGGTCAAAGGAGGCATTTCGTTTCTTCTGCTTGGCTGTGGTAAGACCAATTCTGAAGTGGTGTGCGCTCATGGGCTCCCCAGTACATGAGACATATGGGCATACTGGAGTGAGTCCAGCAGAAGCCATCAGGGCTTGAAGCCCATGATGCATAACAGGAGGCTGGGCTAATTGGGTTTGGTCTCCTCTTAAGAGAAGCCAAAGAGAACACCCATGACATCATCATTTTGGTATTTTATATAATCCCTGGTTCAAAGTAAGTAAAAGATTTATACACAGAGCTTTGTAAACAGAGAACTACGATAGCCTTGTCACTTAAAAGCAAAAACAATAACCCATATTTGCAAAACGATAGAACCAAATCAAGCCTAGAGAAATAAAACACTCAAATCCCATTAAAATTCAATGCACTCTTCTTTCACTCCCACAAACAAGGTTTCTTGTTCTTAAATTTAGAGGTAATTAACATTTGTTTGCTTGTTTGTTTTCAATTTAAAATAATGATGTAGAAGTTAATTCTTCGCTGTCTAATGTTTGAGCCTTACATACACACACAAATCTCTTTTGGACCAAGATTGTCTGGTAATGATTCTGATCAGAAAATAACATTATGGTTTCATTAAATCCGGGAATAACTTTTGGTTCTTTCGCGTAGACCAATTATAGTTTCTTTAAAGGTGTGTGTTGCTATACCTATTTAGGGCTATTTCTCATTGGAAAAACAAAGAAGATACTGAATTGTTCTGTTCAACATAGTTACTGTTCAACAAAGTTCCTCTTAAGCATAGTTTGATGCTGTCAGTAACTTGAAACTGCTTGAAAACCCCCACATAATTGCAGAGGACTCAACCCCTCTTTAGTATGGGTTAGCATACTACTCTGTCAATAGGCAATAATAATAACTTGAAAAAGTAGCAAAGCAATTTCAATATCATGATAAATGTTTCAGATAAATTGCTAGCTTATGCATTGACCTTGGTGAGTGCTTTCATGGGAATGTAGGATGATTATATACAACTTGTCAAACAAAACAATAGTTTATGATCTTAAAGAATTAAATTGCCTCAGCATAATTGTAAAAAAACGTGCAAAAAAAGACAATAAATGCAAGTAGCTGTTCAGGTCATGTCTTTATTAATAGCATGTCATTAAGCAAACTAAAAAGCGTTAACTGTGCCATATTTAGAGATTAAGTGGGAGCAGAACCTCATTAGCTCTAACAGGAAATCTCAGTCAGATGATAGCAGGGCTGGGAGCACTTCACTAAGTACATCTGTATAGTCCATCCTTATTAAAGGGTCATGTAGAGAAACAAGGCACCTTAAGTACTACAATATATTGCGTTGGCTCAGAGCCTTGTAGAGGGACGAGAGAGCTCCTCCTGTCCTCCAAGAACCCATTTATCTGTCTGACTTGAAAATGCCTAATGTTCGAAAGGTTAGAAGAAATGATTTGTCCAGGATGAACCCAGACCGCTTAGGAGAACGAACTCTGCATGAAACAACCTTAGTGGCCTCTCTGCATGTGGTAATAGACAAGTATCCTCATCTTCATGTTCCACCTCTCTTTTTTGATTTTTATCCTCTTCCACCTTCTCACTACATTTGTTTCTTATCTCGGCTGTTTATTCCAGTGTTGTGTGTGGACAGCCTTTGCATTCCCCTTAGGACACTTTGCTTTCTTTAGCAATTAGCCATACGGGCTGTTTCAGCAGGTGGGAGCCAGCCAGGTCCTTGCCCAAGACAAAGGGGAGTGAAGGGCTGTAAGAGAAGTGCCACATGTTTACTAGTGATGAATAGGAGTAAGTTGAAACAAGCCAACTATTTTCTACTGCGGCAGTCTGGACTGAGGTTTCCAAGGGGCAGAGTGCCAATTTAGCTGATCACTCTCATGGCTGTGATGTAATTATATCACCCATTATAAAAAGGGTTAACTCCTGGCAGAAGCAACAGAGCGAAAATTTTTATTCTGTTTCTTCTTGCCTGGGCCAATTTGAACTGATATTTATTAAAACCTTTTAACGCATTAAAACAAAGACAGCCATTAGTGAAATTTAATCCCATAAAAAAAATCCAAGTGAAATTAGTTATAATATTGGAAAAAGAGTTGGGTTACAGAACAGATTAGTGATATCTGGACACTACTCGCTGCATATACAGAAAGTATTAAATTCAGTGCTGAAATCTGGTTTTCCCAACAGCAGCAGAAAGATTGCTGAAGCCAATTAGGAGCTATTGAAGACACTGTTGATTCACTGTCATTTTCTTCTTTCACCGTTTCTGTGAAATTATTCTTTTGTAGCCTTGAAGCCCTGTAAATATGGTGTTGCTATTGCTTGCAAAAGGCCATAGTCTTTGTGTTAAGATAACAGCGTAGGCCTAAGGACCCATCAGGCTTTGTCTGGACCTAGTTTGGCCTGCGTGTGCTCTGTTTTAGCTTGTTTAGCTGTAACAACTCTTGTCTGACAAACACGTGCTACTACCTTTTTTTTTCTTAGCTTTATACAGTTGTCTGGTGTGTATATTTGTATATAAATGTACATATATACATGCTTATACATTGGTATCTGTATTTCTGTAACTGGTAGGTAGGACTAGCCAGTAGTTTTTTTGTTCAGAATGAACTGCCTATGACCGTGGAAAAAAATTGCAGCATAGAAGAGTATAGGCAAGAGATAACAACAGGGGTTTTGAATCTTCAGGCACAGGATGATATCAAAGGCCTGAGAAATATAAATAACTCACCAGTGGATGATTGTAGTTGAAGGAAACAAGCCTGAGACCTGGGTAAAACCAGTTTTAGGGGTAGGTAACAAAAAGAAGAAAGAACAGGTGTCTAACATGCATGAAAACACCATCCATAGTACATTTGAATAGAAGATGTGCTTGTAAACCAGTGAAGAATGAGCACGTGAGCAGAAATGACCTCAAGTAGTTCCAGAGGTGAGATGAAATAAAACGCGGGTAAAGGTAGGCGCAACACTGTAGAGAAGCACTGATTTCAGAACGTTTGCATAGATATTTTAGCCCGATATATTTTGAGATACAAATGCTATTATCATTGACATTGGACTGTTAAGACTTCAGTTACAGTGACAGTTATTTTTTGGCTTTGCATGTCAGGTGTATTCCTTTTGCTCATATGTAGGTTTTAAGTGCAAGAAACAAGAAGATTTTAAGAACAACATGTTACAAACTGGTGGGAATTTGCATAACCTATACTCTAATTTAGATGAAATAAATTGCTAGTACTTTGTTGCACAGCAGTGTGCAATACTGACTCCAAGCTGTGCCTCTCACAGGAAAACTCCCAAGATTCCCCAGATTCTTTCCTTAGCAGAAGTAGCTGAAATGGTTTTTGAACAAGGAGACACCTCTGACCAAGAAAGACTAGATCTGTTCCTAGAAATTTGTCAGTTGACCACGTAGAGGTCAAGCTACCCCACTTCTACACAAGGCTATGAGAACTAGCAGGTTCCCAGCCATTTTTCTCTAGAAGAGAATGCCATATGAGCCCTAATTATCTATAGTCCAGAAATATTGCATCCTATCTTACGGTTGCAGTTTTTATACGTGTAAGTAGCTGATCAGTTTGAGAAGTGTGAATTAGGTAAAACCCCCTATATCCTCGAAAACATAAATATAGAATTAAAATGTTTTAGTGTAACTTCACTGCAACTATATTCTGTCCATAAAGGCAATGAAAATGTAAATATTGTAAGCTGAAATACTGAACTACTTAATTTATCTCATAGTGACATATTTTAGTTCAGCTATGTCTGACTATGCATTGTCCTACTTGTAAATAAAGTCATTAGATTGTCCATGAGCCTTCCAAACATGTGTCTATAATCAGCAGTGTTATAATCCTAACACTTTCTGTATCGGTAGTTTGATCTATACAAACACGAATACAATAGTAGAGGGATTTTAAAAGTCAAATAAATGTCACCGGAGTGCAGTAGTAAATGTGTCCAAGGAATGTGCTACCTTAATTGAAAATTCAAATTACTGAGCATTGCTGCTTTTCAATAAAACATTCAGTGCTGTTGAATGAAAAATCAATAGCTGCTTTATAGTGCATTTTTCTTAAGCAGTAGGCAAGCGCTCGATTCCCCTTCAAAAGATTTTTATTCTTCTTTCTTAAGTATTTACATCTCTTCCTCCTCTCTCTCTCTCCACAACAGAACAACCTTTAGTTTCTTTTGTACACCAAAACATAGTTCACTGGTAAAAAACAGAACACGTGGTATTCAAATTTGGTAGTAATTTTATCGTTTAAAGCCATTACAGTTTGCTTTGCTACATATTAGGTACCTGGATACTTCTTTCTTCCTGAGTGAATGCTTAATTTAGACTGTGTCTACTGAGATTTCAGGAAATACTCTAGTTCACATTTGGATAGGACAGGGTTTAGTTTTAAGGCAGGACTCTGACATTCCTGTAGGATAATTTGAGATTTGTCTTTATTATTCATAGAGAAAAAAAAATTGAACAAGTATGTAGAAGTTCAACTGAAAAGGGTCAAAATATGCTGGAGATTTGTAGGTTGAAAGGAAACTGTAGATACCTATGAAATCAGAGGTCTTTGTGGAATGTAAAGTTCTCAGAGAATTTTCTCCGTGATGCTTGATAGGGATTGTACTTATGTTGGTTTTGATCTTTGACCTGTACCTTTTACAGTCTTCCATCAGGGGAGGCTCTAGCATGAAAAGACTGGTTCTTTGTCTTACTTTGGTCTTTCTGTTTTCACTTGCTTCTTTCGGGGGGCAGCATGGAAACTGCAGTAGTGCTCTGCTGCACACAAAGTAGAAATGACACCTGCTACCTTCTCGTCTTGTACCTGCTGCCTTCTTTTCCTGTATAGTTGTGACACAGTGACAGCGATGGCTTATACTAACTAAATCTGCAGCTTTGATGCTTTGTGATAGGACAAACCACACCTCTCGGTTGTTCCTGCCCCAGCTCCATTGCAGCAAGTGCCTTCATTTCCAGTATGGAAACTATTGCAATAATCTGCATCATAGTGATGAGAAATAAATTTCTGATTTGCCATACAACTTGTGGCAAGAAAAGCTGTCATGTTACAGACTGCTGTGCACATAGGCTGTTGGGAGTATTGAGTGAAAATTATATTAATTTTTGAGGATAAGTATGTAACAGGCCATGGAATTCCAGCATATTAATAACAGATATTGGTTATGCTGGTACTTGAATACATAGTGTCACTACATATGATATATACTGAAGTTTTGTGTATATTGTACATTCTCAAAGCTTTTAGGATGAATTCTAAGAGCTTTGGATATTCTAAGTACATTCTAAGTATCCATTGTTTTCCAAAAGAGGAGAGAGCAATGACACTAAGTGTTACTTGGAGTATAAGTTCCTAGGGCAATGTGCCTTGCTAAAAGACTAGGAATGAGCTTTAATTTAGCTTTGCAGATCAAAATAGTTCCTTGGAATATGGATGAAAATCGTGTGTGCCAATATAGACTCATTCGTGTGCCAATAGACTCATTCGTGTAAATGGAACTTGTCCTTTTTGTAGCATTTCACTGATGTGACTTAGCAACAAGGTTCATCAGCCCCTAAGCTAGAAATGAGAATGAGAAAAGAGACAGATCAAAGTATGTGTTACAGCAGGAAAACCACTGCTGATGCATGTGCTGAAAGTACTTTTGCTTTTCCCTATTTGAGATTGCCTTTTTTCTCAGCTGTGTGATTGCCCCCAATACTACATGCAGTTGCCTTTTTTTTTCCTGTTCTGCAGCTTATCAAATTAACAGATGCTTGTTGAGAAACATGTGCAGACTTAAAAAGAGAAAAATACCAAAATGTTGTCAAGATTTAGAGACTAGGTCTGTGATGCTGAAATTCTTTTATGTATTGTAAATCATGAAGAAACTATGGCTGGTCACCCAGAGGCAAAATCTAATCTGTATTTGTGTTAACAGATGTAAATTCTGGAAGCTTTCTCAGTATCTTATACAGTTGGTTTTCAACAAGCTAAAAATATGAGCTTGATTTTTGTCTCATCAGTGAAAGTCAATAAGTAAGGAAAGAACCAAGTCTCTGTTATTTTGTTTGCTGCATAGAGTTACTGTCCTTAAATGGCTTCTGACTTTTTCAGTCAACATACGATGCTTTTCTATTTGTGCTGAGCATATCCATGAGTGGTAAGTGGAGACCAAATCAAGTACAGTCCGCCTCTCCATCCTCATCTATCTTTAAATAAGAGGCTGCTTCCAGCATGCTCTATCTTGTCTGTGTGTGGTTTGGTGCGTGGCTCTGTGTCATGGTACCTTTCTGGTTCAAGTATCAGAATCAGACAGAACAAGTTCCTGTTACTGGGCCTCCTGCAGACATGGTAAGTGTCCTCACCATCTGAATATTGATCATCTTTGTTTAAGGGCTGTGTTTTAAGGAAAGGAGAGGCACAATCTGCACCACCCTGCAGTTCTAGTCCATTGCTAGCCCCATTTGGGGACTTGGCTCGCGTGCGCTCTGGCTTCTGAGGAGTCGCTCTCCTTGGCATCCTTCATACAGGAAGAGGAATGTGGGAGCAGGAGGGAAGGAAATTATGAGGGGCTTGGTCTTGTTGCAACATGGAACTGGGGTGTGACTGCAGCATCATCTGAGAGCTGGGAAGTATTCTAGCATCCCACAGTAAGGACAGAACAATGGTCTCCTTTTCTGTGTAGTTTGTTTCTTTTCATTTCAGAAAACTTCAAAGTTCTTAATTCTGTCCTGAATCAGAATATGTGAAAAATAATTCCTTGGAAAAACAGCATGTGAAGTGAAGATTTTCTAGTTCATCGAAGCTCTCAATATTTAACAGTCATGATTTGGATGCTGAAGTATTACCCTCTTTTAATCGTTATTTTTACACAGGAAAATCTATTTTTCTTTAATAGAAAAAAATAAGTAGAAAGTAATATACCAGTAATTGCATAGGGCCAGGAGAGATAAGCAACTGAAAAAACATGACAAAAGGAAGAAATACACAATAAATAATTGATAACAGTGAAGTAAGGTAACAGTGAAAGATTCGTAAAATCCCAGTTTAATTCTGAGTGGGCCTTGTTAACAAAATAAGTCATAGAGGATGATGTCTGGAAGACTATGGAATTGATAGGTTGATTTGGCCTTGGTTTAACCTTGAAGAATTTAATTGAAATCAATGACTTCGTAAATAAGTTTAGTCAATATATTTTTAGTCTTTTTCAAATGAAATTCGTAGATGTTTTGCTGTGAAATAGCAACAGATGCAAAAATAATAGTAATGCCAACCCTTCTTACTGAAGGATTTAGTAAGTACTGAGAACTAAGCAGAAAAACAATGTAAAAAATAATTTGAAATTAACATTTTATTGATTTTTCCTTTCCAGGAAAAGAAACGTTAATGTTAACGCTTCCCACATTATTTTTTCCCAAGTTTCTAAAACCCAGATTAATCTTTTTCTCTACTGTGCTATAGGTTTTCACTGTTTGTGATGTCTGTATCAAAGAGGCTAACTGAGAAATGTTAAAAAAATCAAATTGGTTAGAGCATGTTTCCCCAGAGTGACATAAATCCTAGCACTTGAATGTTATATTCTGTTACTTTACACTAAGCAGGAAAATGAATGGCTATTGCTAATACGTAATCTTATTCTTAAACAATGCTGAACGGCTTCTTCAAAATTAATTTCAGGCAAGACAAATGATATCGAGGAGCCAAGCCAGTCCCCCCATGACCTCCCTTAGAGGCTGTTTCCAAACTGCCACTGCTACTCCTTGTAAAGCAACTCATGGGATCTGTCAGAGAGCAAGCCAAAGAACCGAGGCACAAAGCCAAATTCAGACGCTGGAGGCATTCCATATTTTGCTGTCTCTGTCAGATGTTTACTGATAATCTTCCATGTGTGGCTATAAGGCTTCAAGAAAGAATTTCTGCCATAGCAAAGATACCCAAGTACTATGTTTTAGAATATCACCATGTGTTAGATGCCTTTCAAATCCCTTTTCTTATAAAGTGTGCTCATAGCAGACTGAAGCAGAGGGACAAAGTAAAAGCCCTATTGCCAAGTATTATTATGCACGGATTCTGAGATACGCATAAACTCAGCAACTCAACTATGACTAAATTGGCTGTTTATATTGTACTCCTGAAGCGTTATGGAACAGACTCTTCTCTGTTTATGTCCTTATTTTCTATTCTGTAACAGAGATATGGATAGAAAGGGTAAGAAAAGGAGTCTTAATGGTTTTGTGACGTTTCCCCTTCCTATGAATACCACAGCATGGAGCAACAGAAAAAAGGGAGCAATACTCAACGCCACATAAACCTTTCACATTTCAGGGGAGGGGAGTAATCTGAAACACTAAAATATTTTCTCTTTCTGTTAAACACATTTTTTTCCCTATTAAAGCATATGAGGCATTATAGCTGATACTAGAACCTATATAGATGGCTGTATTCTGCCTGATTTAAAAATAAGCAAAAGAAAATGTGCTAAAATGCATTAAGCATTAATATCAGAGCATAACCCAAAAGACCACATGCAGCTTTTAATTAGACACATGCAATTCTGTTTAAGCTGGCTGGTTTGCTCAGAGTTAAAGTGAGAACAGAGTTTGACCTTCGGACTATGGAGTGCTAAATGCTGTAGGACTCCGGACAATGTAGTACAAGACACATTGCTAACCTTCCCATCCTATACAGTCCACCGTGGCTGTTGCCAACTAGATCAAATGAACATTTGGAAAGGTGTGTTAAATAGTAGCCAGATCCCATTCTCTCTTAATTATGCAGCTTTCACCAGTATGCAGTACTAAATCATCCTTGCCCAGGGGTAGTATAATTACTGCTGAATAGCCTAATGCTGAATAACTGAATATACTAGAGGCAATAATTATTCCCAGAATGTGTCTGTTCCACTTTGCCTATTTACTTGTGTTCTTCAGAAAAATTATCCCATGACTTAAATACCCTTTAGGGCAGTTCTGGTCCTTGCCTTGAATATATTGATCACAAGCTCAGCGCTTTGAGAGTAAGCTAAAAGACTTCCTTAGAAAAATGAAATGGAATAAATATCTTCAGTAGCTCTATAGAACATACTTTTAATTCTGTCATGGTTGTGCTATTCATTTTAATTTAATCTCTATTGCCAACCCATTTCTTTTGAATTGCTCAAAATTCTTTCTTCCCGATTTAGAAGAAAGCTAAATTTACAAACCCAAATAACCGAAGGTCACTTTTATCTTTAATATTTTAATAACCCATTATAGTTTACATTTTCAATTGGAGAATTTTAATCAGATCCAATGTGAGATACTGCTCCATTTCGTTCAGGCACATAGTCCCTGTCCTCCTTGCTCAGTTTGTGCCTGGTGTGCATGGGAACAGTTCATTGCTATTACCCACCCCTCTCCACTTACGGCTTTTATTAAATCTGTGCTGTGATTTAATTTAACCAGTATGGTGATACTGGCTGCAGAGAGGTTGATGTTAAGTGTGGGAGCAATGTATTGCCCTTTCTGTATTTTTTAGACTTTTCACTGATGTGGCTAAAGGGTTTTCAAAAAGTATTATGCCACAAATGCTCCTGTGGGAATATTTCTGCCAGATGAGGGGTGTTAGCATTAGCGAGTGGGATAAACATTAACCCTCTGCAGGGTTTTGTAACAGATTATGTTTCAAAATCTAACATACTATTTAATGTAATTTTAATTATTTAAAACCTTCATCACAGTGAAGTGATTTTGAAAATTATACTTGTTTTACATTGGAAATACTCTGGTTTGAGTTGTGAAGATGTAGTGTTCATCTACAGCTTTTATTTGCCTGACAGCCTGACCTCAGCGCTGTATGCTATTTATCTTGAGATGTAAGCTTTGGCTCTCACAGTGATTGACAATTAAATTTTGCTTAATTTTGTTAACCACTGTCTAGCTTTAAGATGTGCAAAACACCTAGCCAGAAGGAAACACTGGGAGTACAAAGTTTATACAGACTGAAACTAAATATCTCAATAAGGCCTCTGTGATCTTAGTAATGTGTATTTGCACAAGGTGGAAAGCTCTTTGTATATGATCCCAGACTACATTTCTGTGTTGCAGCAAACAGTTAAACTCCTGAGAATAAGTGGGGAATAGATTCTATTACTTCAGCAGACGCTCATTCTAAAACATTTGTGCTTATAACCTTATCTGAATAAAGGCTGCCCTGGTTCTGAAATCTATAATGTTATTTCATTACCCTCACATTCAAACATGCATACAAATCTGACAAGCAGTAAATTCATTGGCTGAAAGCAACTTCCACTTTAGCAGCTGTATCTATTTTGGTGTATTGTCTTGGAGGCTATGTCAATGAGCCTCCGTATTCAAGTATTCAGTATTCAAGTGCTGAAGGTTTTGATTGGAAGCAGATTAATATTAGTCTTCAGTTATCAAAAAGTCTAATTCATAGTCTGTTTCCCCCAAGTCCCCAATAAAAAGAGCATTTTTTCAAAGTCTGACAAAAATTAATTTTTATTTGCTCAAGTAAACTGTTGGGTTTTTTTAAAAAACAAAATTGCCACCCCCAGAACAGGATATGAAACTACAGAACTTAAGTATCTGATGTTATGGCACATGAAAATAAATTCATTCTCTGTACCTTGGAGACGAGACCTACCAGATGAAAATCAAATAAACTAATTAGCGTTGAGCAAAGAAAATTTTATATATTATGGCTCTCTGGGCTAATTTCACCCCTTTCCAACTACTCATTATATAAAACTCCTTAAATCAGTGGGACATAAGGCACTGTATGAGAGCAAGGTCAATGAAACTAGACTCTGTCAGGATATAATGAATGGAGACAGAATTCTCCAAGGGTTCTTCTTAATGTATGTCAGGAGCACAACAGATCACAGACTAGTGATTATGAAATGGACCTGTAGTTCTATTCCCAACACACACACCCCTTCCTTCCCTCCCAAGTCCTGTTTCCATATTTTCTTCTTGAACATTTCTAAACTGAATACAGAGGCTTAATAGGATGTTCTCCTTATCAAGCCGCCTCTTCATAGGGAAAAAGGTAAAAGTGGACACATGGAAAAAAAAATTAGAACTGTGGTCCTATTTGGTGAAAAACTGAAATTGATGAGCAGCCATATAATAAGACTTACATAATTCCTTATTTTATGGAGGTACATTTTTTTAAGGTAGATCTCTAATTGCAGAATTCCTTCAGGTGGGCGGTCTGAATGTACAGAAGGAAAGGATCCGGTAACACTCCTGAAAGTTTATTCTAAAGCAAATGTTTATCTAAATTTACCCATTGCAAAGTGCATGCCTTTAAAAGTAGTGGTTTGGCAACTGTGGTCTGTGAACAGTTCTGGCAGAGGTTCTCCGAATCCACAATCAGGTCTTAGATTATTTAGAAATACTGGTTTTCATTCTCATTTAAAAATAACTGTAATGGAACCTCTGTTTAGCATACCTTGAAGTGATACGCTAAATACATTTTGCTAAAACTGTGAGGTCATGGTGACTCTTGTTTTACACAAAATCACAGCTATTCTATACCAAGCCGAGAGAGAGATATTAGGAAAAAAATTAAAACCACCACCAAAAATAACCCCAAAGAAAACAAAACAGAGAAAAGATCTGAGAAAAAACAGAGGAAGTTCTTAATATAAGAGTAGGAACTTTTGCAGGCTTGTGAGTTCTTGAACTTATTGGCATGAAACTAACTCGAGTTAGTTTAGTTAGTGAGTAATTATGTTGAAAATTTAGCAGCTTCAATGAAGACAGGGACACACTGCAGATTGTTCAGAGGCCATCTTTAACTGTATAATCCACTGGAAGGAAATGTATAGAAATTCTTATTGTGTTGGTAAAAGGGTTGTGAGTAGTTTGTGTAATAGGGCAGCAGGAGTCATTAGACTGCACAGATAGTAGAGCTGAGTTGCTGACTCATTGTAATCAATTATTTATATTTAGTCTCAATGTGGCAGTTAGATATTAACATACCCAAATCATCTGGAACCGTCATCCCAGATGCATAAGCAGAGAGATTATGAAATCCTGCAGGAAACCCAAGGCATAGGCAAGCTTTACTTTGAATAAAAGAGGAAGTGAGAGGTTGCAAGAAATAATGAAAAAGCCCAAAGTAGACATGGTGTAATTCATGAAGAAATACTATCTGACAGAAATGCTAAGAGTCGCTAGATAGCAGTGCAAGTGCAGCATTTACAGAGTTTTGGTTTTCTTTAGGTTGTATTTGTCAAAAAGATTTCAGTTAAGAAATTTGTGGTATTTGTAAGTATTCAAGACAAACGAACAAAAAAGGATCAATAGAGAAACCTAAAGCTTAAAGAATATTATGTATTTTCTCTTGAAATCCATGTAAAATTCTCAGTGGCTGAGGGTTCTGGATGCATAAATGCTCATGGAGTCTTAAAAACATCTTGTAAAACCAGGCAAGCAAAAAGGAATAGATCAGCTTAATGCAGATTATCCATTAGATTTTAGAGATGTACTTGACCCATCCAAATTTCCTAACTTTGTAGAATCACTTTTATTCCTTCAGGTTTATTTCATGTATTAAAAGCATGACTCATCCATACTAAGCACAAGAAGCACAGCTGCTTTATTATACAAAGCATAAATTGGTAATCTGGAAGAAGCAAATATATTGGTTCTTCAAGGACATTTCTGATTTATGTCTGAAGACAAATCCAGGAATTGTAAATTTAAAAAGTGTATTTACTATTGGTGCTTGTATAACAGTATTAATACAGCATTACTAGAATTATTATTCTGCTGTTTGCATTTTTTTTTTAAAGGGCAGGAGAACAAAATATTTGGTTTAGCGTAACCTTGTCAGTGCTTTGTTAGGCTGCCTTCAGTCATGAAGGCATGCACGCTACTATGCTATAGTCCATTTCTAACGATTTTTGATGGGGTTATCCTTAAGAGGCTATTTTTCTGTGAACTGCTAGAAGATTTTATATCCTGAAGCATCTTTACTTTCTCCATTCATAACTAAATTAGAACGCTCAATTTTGAAATAATAGTTAGCATGATTTATTATTTACCAAGGCAGCAATGAAGAAATGTATTTGAAAAGAAGCCAGTAGCAAATTACAATCGATTTGCACAATATAACAAATAAAATGTTTTACGGAGGCAGACTTGGTGTTTCAAGTGATATGTGATCCATAATAATATCTCCAAGATGTCTGCTTCTTTATTACTGACAACAATTCATTAATCATCCTCCTACAGAAAAACAACTGCACCCCCCAGACACCCTGCTTCAGACATCTAAGAAAGTGCTGATTGGGGCTTTGCAGTTTCTACCCACTTTTCTCAAATGCTGCTCTTCATTGTCTTTATTATAGCCGGTTCAGGAGAGACAACATGGGAAAAAACAGTATGAAAGAGCGTAATATTACCAGAGCAATGCATTGCAAATTTATCTTAGTTATTGAATTTCTATTTGCATAACAAATCTTTGATAAGAAAAAGGGCAGCACAGAAATTTTTTGTTTGAATGAAAGTCATTTCCTTTTGGGGAACTTTCTTGGGTTTTTCAAGTCTTTCATTTTGAAATTGCCTCTTGGACAAGGCAGACAGGCAGCTAATTAGCCAAAAAATGGGCATTGAGAGCTCTTCGAAAAAATTTTCACACTTTTGTAACTAACATGATTGCTGAGGATATGGTATTGATTTGATAGTTTTTCAGCTGAAAATGTTTGCTAATTGGAGAACCAATTCAGTATTTTTATTCCCAGCACAGAAGCAAGAAGCTTCTGAATTAAGCATCAAGAGCAAATACTTTCTGAAAGAAAAATAAATCCAATAAAACCCCAGGATGTGATGCTAGATGAAACAGCAACCTGGCAGTCTTGCTCTGGGCATTCTAAAACTGCCCTATAAAAGCACAGGTAGAAACAGTTATAAAAAAGAATTAAAAAATTAATATCAATGAATGCTAGCAGGCAATTACGCCTGGCCAAGCTAATAACATTTTTTCAACTGTTGTTTTCATCAAAATGGTCCATGGGGTTATTACTACTATTATTGTAATGATTAACAATGAGATAAAAAACCTTCTGATGTATTGCCCTTACTTTCACAGAGTTCTCTCTCTCACGGCAAATCATTGTGATAGAAAGAAACAGGTAAAGAGGAAGACTAAAAATGTCAAATGTTTCCCTTTTTGGTTTCTTGAAAACATTAAAACTTCCAACAAAATATCTTAACAATAGGAGAATTAGTTTACATTATTTTGTTAAATGGTTGTCTTTTTTAATTTCCCTCTAGAGAATTCTATTTCTTTCATCAGGCAGTGTTAACCCTGTGTTAATGCTGTATTGAGGAAAGATAAATCATAGCTCCTTTCTATTTCAGATGTCATTCAAATGGCAAAAAGTGTTTGGTGATCTATAGGAGCTGAACAGTTGCAGGCTGCTGGTAACTTTCAACAAATGACACCAATTGCTTCCTTACATCGGTATCAGCCCCCTCTTTGAATTTTCCTAGGCTTGATGGTTGGGATTTTTTTAATTTTTTTTTTCTCTATTCCAAATCAGTTATTGATATTTCTGAAAAAGTGCCAGCCAGTATCTCAGGTAATTTCAATAAATATGTGTCCAGCAGTACAAGAAGAAAAAAGAGCTATAGTAAATCCCTCAGCAGCAATATGCTGCCCATCCCTTCCTGCACCCTTCCCCCTGCCCCCCCCCCAAAAAAAAATCTATGGAGCTACTAGGAGCTTGGTAGGAAGGTAACATGAAATACAGAAGTATGAATAAATAAAAGAGTGCTTGTTTTCTCTATTTTGTATGCCTTGTGCCATTTTATATCCCTTTCCTGTCCCTCCTTTCATCCCTACTGCCTCATTCCTTTTATTAATTGCTTTGCTTTTTTTCCCCTTCCCTTTTTTCCAGCCTTTCTTCTTCTGGAAAAGCATAACTTCTATTCTACTCATTCATTTTTGCACATTCATTTCTCTTTTCTTCATTGTCTCTTGACTGCATAAGTCTCCTTTCCTCTACCCCAGAGATAGTTTCTCATTTCTCTTATTTCACTCCCTATGATCTGTGTGTCCCTCCTTCTGTATCTAATTCTTTCTATTTCTTTGTCACATTCACTCTGACTTAAGGGGGTCTTACTGACCCCCTTCCTCTGCATTCTACCACTGTTCTTTCTTTATATGGTCTGACTGACTTCTGTCCTAAGGCCTCCACAGAAGTGGTCCTAATTTCATTCTCTCCTGGCAGTGCACAGCTGGCACCTCCAGCTACGACCCCTGTTCTTCCTTAGTTCTGTAAGAGCATTTCCACTCTTGGACTTCTTCTACCCTTCCACCACCTCACTGGGCTGCACCTATAGCTGTTTTGGTTTATTCTACTCAAAGGGCATAAAGGAGACAGAACTACCTAAAAGCACAGTCCCTTTCACAGAAGGCTGACGTGCTGATGTCCCACAGCTGCTGCGTCCTCTCCCTGTCCATCAGAGCGTGCAGGGGCTGGCTGGGAGGAAGGGAGGATTCAGAGCTGATGCCTGCTGTGCTCTGATTATTCTGCACTTCCCAGAGCTGCAAGAAGCAGAGCTTAATTAGATCAGCAATGAAGCTTTTTACAGTTTGGAATCATTTGTTAGTCCCACTGATGGTTTTCTATAGTGAAGGGTTGATTTTATGTAGAAAGTAAGTTATTGAATTATGGTATGTCAGTCATAATAATTAGCAAGCCCTAGCTTATGCTCACTACAGCAGAATGATGTGGGTTGTTTTTCCCTTTAGGTACATTCTAACTTGGATAACAAATACTTGAAATTTCACCTTGACATGTAAAGCCCTCTTCTAACACGTGAAGATCTATATTGGATCCAAGGCCTTGGACAGAAGGCTTGTATTGCCAAAATCTCTATGCCTTTGACACCAATAGACTGTTAAGTGTGATGGCTGTATCCATACCAGCCTGTGAGCACTCTTGTTCATACTGTTAAATTGTTAATTGCTGGCATGCTTTCTGCTCCTGATGACTTAACTAGCATCCGCTCAATGACGCTTGAGCACAGTTTGGGGATTAGCATAGGCCAGGAACCAGCCCCACCAGGCAGCTGGGATAGGACTACCCTGCTCTGGGGACAGAAGAATTTAGCTGAATGGAAACAAGCCGTGCCCTTTAGGTGGCTCAAGGGCCCAAAAACGGTTCCTGGATTATTTCATTTACTGTTGTATGTAGCTACATCTCACCTCTTGGTTTCTTAACTTTTAGTTTTGATGTTTATTGTTCGTATTTATACCACAGCTGTACTGATTTATATCGAAGGTCATTCTAACCATCCCTCCAGTAGTAACTTCCATGGATGTGCACAGCAGATGTAAATGACACATTCCCCCCAAAATCTAGATATATAATCCTCCATATAATGGTGCTCTTCTCCAACTAATTGCCTGATCTTCGTTTCAACTTATGCAGACTTTCTTTATGCACAACAGCCTTTGTCAAGATTTACTGTCAGCTGTTACAAAGAGAACCTTTTTGCTTGTTTGAGCTGAGCTTCTGACTTCTTGTGGTGCCTTAATTCTTGTGTGCAAGAAGCAATAGACAGGTGACTACTGTCTGTGCTCTGTCATTTGTGAATGTGTTAGTGCAGGTCTTAGCACAGACTCCTGGAATGTCCACTATTTTTCTCTCACCATTGCAATATCTGACTATTTTTGCTTTTACCCTCTCTTCGTTATCTTCTAAACAGAAAGATGTGGATTTATATTTTTTTTTGAGTTTCACTGAGTACTGATACTTGTGAAAAGTGATGTGTTTTTTTTAATCTAGTCACAGTCAGTTCTGTAGCATCCTATGGACTTGCATTCAGGCAAGTCAATCACAATGGTCATTTTGTGCCTGGAGTTCCAGACTTGCAGAGAGATCGAGTCAAATATACAAATAGCAACAAAATTTTCTAAGAGCTGAATCAATTCCTCACCCCTTCTTCATATCAGTGTAGCATGTGGATCTATTATTTAATGTTATTTATGAACTTTGTTAAATTGGTAGAATGAGCAGCACTAGACCTATGTGGAACTTACTTTTTTTAATATATATACCAAGTAGTTTTGTGTTTTTCCCTAGTAATGGTGAATGTGTCTTTACAATTTTTTTTTGGATGCTGGTTTGGTTTGATCCCTCTTACACCAGTGAAACTCCATGAAATGCTGTTAATTTACATCAGCCCAGATAAAAAATAGACAATCATCGGCAAGGCAAAAGGTTTTTAAATTCCTTACATAAAACTGGATTTTCTGTGTAAGAATTCTCTCATGTCCACTGCTTCTTCCATGTGCCTTTGAAATGGGAATAGCGTGCTAGAGTCAGAGTACTTTCCCGTGCTCTTCTACATGCAGGTTATAAATAGATCCCATATTGTTAGGTACTGATATAAGAACCTTCCCTTCCCTCCTCCCCCCGCCCAGGATATGTTAAGAAACTTAGCTTAGTATGGTTTGGGGTTTCATTTTTCTTGTACATTACCAATTTTGCAGATTCTTGTACTGATGCTATTTCTAAAAACGTTTCCAGTTAACTCTGCAATCTAACAAGGAATTTTCCTGGGTTTATCAGAAATACATTTGTGTATAGTGTGCTTGTCATTGACCCATCTCCTTCACCTTTCCCTGCAGGAAGATAAATTACACAAACTATTTATTTTATTTAGAAGTCAGTATTGGATGTGTTTGCTAAATCTTACGTTCTACGTATCTCAGAAGTTAAAAGTTCAAGATGACAATATAATTCTCAGCATTCTTTGTCAGCAATGACTGGAATTCTCCATGTTCTTTAAGTACTGTTTATTCTCAGAGACAGATTTTCATGTCATCTTGCATTTGAAATAATGATTATGTTAGCACTTTCTGAAGGCAGAAAACATTTGGGGAGTCCTAACATACAAGACGATGATGTGGAAAATTACCAGCAGGTCTTAACTCAGATTTTAGTTTCTATAAGACTTTTCCAGAGCTCTCTGTTTACAAGGCTGTGGTTAAGAACTCTTTATTCGAATTTCAACTGTCTCTATTTTCCACCAAAGCCAAATTTTTAACTTTTCCCCTCCGACCCACTCCCTATTTTTTTAAGTTTTAGGCTAAATGCCTCCTACGTAGCATGGTAGTGATGATTAATTCCTAGCACAGTTACAAGGTGCTTCCAAGACTGACTTGCATTCCAAATGGACAATTAAAGACAAAGGTGGCAGCTTTTTTTAATACTTTATATTGAAAACAGTCTTCAAAGTATGTTACAAGCTTTCATGTCATGGTTATCAGCTTCCTTCCAGGAAATGAGGAACCTTGGCCACTTTGGTTGTGTGTTCATTACAAGGAGCCATATGGTCATTTGAAAATATTTTGTGTGAACTCAGTGCAAATAATGGAATTCTGAAAATATTCATGACAGGGGAGCAGGTCCTCTGTACAAGGCTATTGGAATCTGCATTTCTTGGTCACTATATAATGAATGCTTGCAAATCATTATAATCTGATCAAGCAATACCAACAAACATGAAGAAAACATGATAGGAATTATTTATTCATTCATCTATGTACCAATCTAAAGGAAGCCAATCTCTGATTTAGAATCAAATCACAGTTCTGGCAGAGACATGAATTATGGTGAAAGAATCAAAGATGTGATGGCTAAGCTATTTCTTTTAGCAAAATTCCTACAAGGCAATTGTAAAATAACACATTCGTATACTTAAATTTAAGTAAATTTATATGTAAGTAAACAGAAGAGTATTTATACACAACTATATATAAGTAGTATTCTTATATATAGTAATTTATATAGATACAATTTATATGATAAATACATAAACTGTTTATCTGAATATATTTATAGTTTCATTCTTTTGTCCTAAAAAAATAAAATTCTCTGGTTTTCCTGTAACAGACATCAGCGACTGGCACACTTGATTGTCTATATATAATCCACTGCATTGATATTTTAAATAACCTTTCATTGTTTATAATCTGAGTTTGCACGCACCTATTTAAGAAATGAGATGATGTGCTAGGAGAGTATGTTTAAATAGTATTCTAGTTGAAATGAAAGCAGAAAAAAAGTAGAGAAATAGAGGAATAAGGCTGCCACATCATTTAAATCTGTTTTACAGTAAATTCCATCAAGATGTCAGATCAGGTCATAATTACAAATGAGCTACAGAATCAGTGCATGGAAAATGAGTTAGGGAAAAAGCTAACATTAACTCTGAATTTTTTTGGTCAGTTTTACCATAACTTAAATGATGGTGGGATTTTTCTTAACTGAGACTTAATATTTTCTTATAAAATTCCATTGTATTTATTCTGATGTGCACATCATGTATATTTAAGCTCTGTTGTCTTTTAGTGGCAATTAAAGTGTTGGTCAGCACTGCCAAATGAAGTGGCCTCTTCACTGAATTAACAATCTGTTTCCCTGTTCAAGAACTAGCATTACCTTCTGATCTTGAAGTTCAGTTAGTAATTTTCTTTTTTTTTTTCTTTCTTGAGTTTAGCTCAGCAGAATTTATTTTCTCTTGAACAAAATGACCTGCAGTTTCAACTGTACTCTCTAGGAAAGATTCAGCAGAACATTTTGTACTTTTTTGTACTTTATTTTCTGAACCACCTCAGGCTTTTTAATTATGGAAGTCATAATTTTCTGATCCAAAGTCACAGGAAAAGTACAAGCAAGGACTAGGTCTGAGAAATTTGTTTTAAGTCTCCCTCCCCCCCGCTGTGGAATGCCATGGTAATCAAACTCTCTTCACTGTATCTTTTATCTAAAACAAACAAACAAACAAAAAATTCCAAAGACCTCCTACAGAAAATAGAAGTAATGTAGTCAATAAAACTTAATTTATTCAGTTACGCCTGAAGTTATTTCTTATTAAAGGAAAAACGTATTTCCAAATTATTTTACCACCTCATGAACAGATGCGGTAGGTCACGCTTCTGCCATAAATACATGAGAGACGAGATAGATAGCTGTGTTCTTTTAATAAAATTTAAAGCTGTTGAGAAATACAAAAAACATCAGCAGTGCATTTTTTTCTTCCCTGCCCGTGCAGCTCCATTTCAGGTTCTCCAATACCAACCTATTAGTGTCACAGAAACTGCTTGGAGGAGCCAATATCTTGTTTTAAAACAGAAGCTCTCCCACAGGCCTGGGTGGGGAAAAGAAAGAAGTTGTAGGGAGGGACCCCTTTTTTTTCCAGCACATAGGAGGCCAGTGGAGACTCTCATGGTCTGAAGACCAATGGAAAATTAACCTTCCAGCTTCTCCTTAAGGAGGCAGGGAAAGACCAAAATTGTGGAGAAAAGATGCACAACAGAGAAATGTGATTATTTTTTGAAACAGGATGAACCCTGCAGAGCCTGGCCACCATCAGATCCCAGTCACCTCAAAGGCCTAACGGTTCTGAAACATATTTTTTTTCCAAAATGCTCTCCAGAATTTTTATTTCATCTATATCCATCTCATAGGCCCTTACTGATCGAGTTGTTTGAATCTTCAATCTTGATTATCCTTTGTATATCAAAGGAATGGGAAGACATATGTACCCATATAAAATTAGAGGGCATCATCTCTCTTTTGTGCTGAATAGATGTCACCTAGCCAGCACCAGATGGAGAAGAACCATAAATCCAGTCCTGGCTCACTCAAAAAAACGTTTCCAGCCACATTTTGTTTGAAATTTCAGGTCCTTCTCTTAGTCCTAAAAAAGCCCCTTGATCTTTGTCCAAGCTACTGGAGATTTGAGAGGGTCAGTATCCTCTTCAGCTTTAGCTGAAATAATTTGTTCTTAGGCAGCTTTTCCTTAGAAGCACTGAAACCTGCTACTCTGAATTATTTTTGCAATTAGCAATTTGGCAAGTTCTTTTATCTAAAGATGCCACAGATGCTGCAAACTCATTTAATCAAAATTGAAGATTCGTTTTCTTTGTGCTTTGAACTGCTAATGTGTCATTTCAATCCTTTACTGGTTGTCCTTTGAGTGCATCACCAGATGATAACAAACACCAGTATCAGTTTATGCTCTATATTCTTTTATTTCTTTCTTTAAAACTCGGACTGGTAGCAGACAGCTAATACTCTAATACTGTTGTTTTTTTCAAATTGAAATCTTCATATTCTTCATGATCTTCCAAAGGAGGCATTTAAAATCTATTTTGTAATAGTTAACCTCTTAAAGTTTTGATAGTAATGTGTAAGTTTTAAATCTTGTAACAAGTACTTGCTACCTGTTTTAAGAGTCATTCACCGAAAACAGGCAGTGATGTAGAAGTCCCAGGAGCTTAATGAATCACTCTATGATGCTGCTACAAAAATTGTTTTGGAGATTTGGCAGTCATTATGCACCTTAGCTATGAACCAACCAGTTTATACAGGGAAAAAAAAAATCCACCTACAGTACTGTGGCTTCCCTTTTAACCGCATCTTTGTCTCATAATCAGGGTTTTATACTGTGAACAATTTAGCATGTCTATATTGATTAAACCTTAGGAGTCTTCACTTTAAATTCTATCTGGTATTCTGCAAACTATAATGAACATTACCAAATGCATGGTGTCTTCTGGGAAACACCTTGAGATTATCAAGTTTAATTTCCCCTAGGAAGCAGTGCAATCAAGCTAACTTTTACTCCCTGTAATGGAATAAAATTTAATCTACAATTTTTCAACCACCAACATTTCCTAATTTTCTTCTTTTAAAAAAAGCTACAGGACTGACTTCTTGCTCTATTTGTAGGTTACTGCTATACTTTTTCCCATAGTGGAACTAATGAATATCCTGTCCCTTTTTAGTATGCTAAACATGTATGAGCAGCTTAAACCCTATGGTTGATAAGGAATTTATGTAAATAATGCAATTAAATCTTGTCTGTAATAATAGGTGACCTAGTATATATCAAGTCCCTTAATCTCTCAGATTGTAATTGAGTGATGAAGATGCAAGGCTTCATGAAAGAAAGGCAGATCATAAGAAATTTATTTTTTTTTTTTTGTGTAAGCCATGATTTTCCAATTACTGTTCTCAGTTGGGACAGAAAAACATCTAACTCATGATATGTTCTGATCCAAAATTAATCCTTTTATAAATGTGCCTTTTTTGATTAAACACTAGGGTCTTTTTCTTCACAAAATCCTCCACCCTCGTGGTACTTTGCATGTGAGTTGTAGGTTTTTTTCTTTTCCAGGATATTCCTAAAGTATAAGCATATTGGTAATTAGAGGTTTAAATAATATAGCAGTCTGGAAAATAATTATTAGAATGGTTTTACTATCCCTAAACATTGCCTTGAGGGTGAAGTGTATCCAGTACATACAAAAAGACAAGTCCATAAATAGTGCACAAGCTTTCTTTTTTCAATTTATGAAGCAAATATCCAGTTGTTATAATTAGTATTTTTAAGATATGTAAAAATGGTTGTAGATGCTGAATAAAAGAGTTGAGTTTTTGGTGACATGATAAATGCACAACAAAATACGGTTAAGATTTGAGTGGCCAGAAATTCTGGACAAATATTGATGGAAACATTTGCTATGCTTTCCGTCACAGAAGAGAAATTTTTAAAGATTGGCTATGTTACAGCATCTGTGGATGTGCCAACAAAATCATGCAAGAAAACCATCAACTGTCACAGCCATCTTGTTTGTAAAGCAGTTTGAAATAATGTAGTGATAAAAAGTGCTGTGTAAGAATGAGGTATTTATTTATGGTTTTTTTTTATGTTTATGCTTCGATTTCCTGTATTTGCTTAAATATTCCAACAATATTAATCATGGGAAAATATGTTCCCTAGTATCTTCTTTATTGAAATAAATTATTTTCAGGTGCTAATGTATAGCACTATTAGTCTAGGATATTACTGGATATTTTAAACTTGCGGTATCTACTGTTTGACAATAGAGAGCAGATATGGCCTTAATTTAAACCAGGGGAATGAGATACTTGTGAAAGCAGGTGGTCTAAAGCACTCTGCCAGCAGTCCATTAGTGTGCTGCTATCTGCTAGGTTAGCTTTGTATTTGCTGATCTGTGTGAAACTCTCCCGAGAGGACAGTTCATCAGTGGTTTTGTCATTCCTCGTACAACAATGGTCTCAGAATCCCCTCCAGAGAAAATTAGACAAATCAAGCTAAGCAATGGATACAGTTTCTCAATTAGTTCATACCTTTGCTCTACAAGAAGACTATTCTCTTCTTCATACTGCACCAGAGTATATTTATATTTTAAAGGCGTAAATCTTTCTGCTTTGCAAGGAAGCCAAATTCAGCCTCTTTGTCAGAGCATTACCTAACGCCTAATAGAGTCCTGTTCCTTCGCGCAGGATGAAGAATCATTCCCATTTCAGACTGGGGTAAAAGCAAAGCAAATTTAAATTTTGTATGAAACAAAGCTTAAAAATCTGTATTTTGGAATTGATAAGATTTTTTTTTTTAAATCTCTGCACTACGTAACTACATTTAAAAAAGTAACTTGTACTTAGAAACTCAGAACATGCTACAAGGTTGTGCTGTACTACTGTGAAAATTTTAATGAAATCCAAAAATATAGGGTTGTTTGTTTTTTTTTACCCTTGAAACAGAATTTCATTGGTCTTATTGAACATTGAGGATTTTGATGATTTTTTTTTTTTCCAATTCCAGGGAAAACACAGCTCAGAAAATGCCAAACTACCTTTAAATCTGCTCAACAGCCTTTGTAAACTGTGAATGAGATCAACTCACTTCATACACTTAAAATTAGAAGTAAATCCTTTTAAAAGTTGCAGAATTCAAGGACTTTTCAATCCCCTTGGTATAGGTCATGTTAAGAGTGGACCCCAGCGGAATTTGAAGAGAATCCATGGAGAGTCCCCGCCCATAAATGAAAGAAGATTGGTAAATATCCTCTGCAGGATAAATCAGACGTGTTTCAAGAGAACCAAGACAACAAAGACACAAAAGCAAAAGGGTGGAAAAGCTTTTAAGTAAAGTCGCTTGCTATTTAAGGTGTCTGATAGGTGAACAGGGAGAAAGAAGGAGCATTCAATCTCTATTTCTCCTTCAAAGTGACCATTAGAGACTTAGATTGATTTTGGTGGAATGACAGGGATGGGTATCTGATTTGAGAGAGAGATCTGAAGATACATTGTAAATAAAAAGCTTTAATGAGTACAGAAATAAGACATAGACAAGAAGTTAAAAAATAACTGAAACCACAAATACAGCAACGGCTGTATTTTTTCTAAGAAGAGGGAAGTTCAGTTTTCTTGTATGGCAAAGTGGAAAGAGCTACAAAGGGAACAGAAATGTTGCTTTGCCCAGTTTCTCCATATTGACATACACAGGGAGAAATGGAAGCATAAATAATGCAGCCATTGAGAGGATAATCAAAAGCAGTGGGAAGGTTGCTGGGTTTACAAGCATGAGATTAAAAACAAGAGTTAAGAGCTGTTAATGTCCATTTAGAAAAGAGGCAGAAATGAGAAAGAGGGAATTTCTAATACTGTAGCTGTAGTAGTCATGGCAGAGTGGTGCTACATGACAGCAGGAGCCAAATGACCACAGCTCCAAAAGAAGTAGGAGGAAAGAGACTTATCTGTAGGACGGGGCAATTCGGCAGGCAGAGATCATGCCTGTTTTGTGATTAAGACTTTTTTTCCTAAAAACTGTACAGAAATGGTCCACTAGGAAATTTCCCTTATGCAAAAGTTGGTGTCTCATTGGGAATACAGTCCAGAAGAGTTCAGGTACATATTTGCATTCTTTAAGTAATTTTTTCCTAAAAATATTTACTTCCTTTTACTCCAATTCTTGCAGCTGTTTTCTAAAAATAAAAGGACCTGATGGTGAATACACGTTTCATAAATGCCAAGACAATTTTGCAGTATGAATTTAAAAAGTGGCTTGAACTAAAATAATTGCTATTTTGTAGGTTGTTCATGCTGTTTATGTAGGTCCCTAATCACTTGAGGTATGTTTAAGCTTTTTAAGTGATACTAAGTGCATTCAAATTAGTAAATTAATCTCTTGGGTACACAGCAACTCGGCATACCTGGGGTCATGGTGCATAAAGTTATTTTTGTTGCTATCTACAGATTGTCTTGACATGCAGCATATACCCACAGGGTCAGAAGAATTGCCCTTTGATTACACGTACAATAATCCAGATCTCCCAAGGTATTCAAGTAGTTAATTAAATATCAAGTAATTGCTAAAACTACTAAGTGACATTTAATTAGTATGTTAATTGATATCAAATTTGCTCTCACTATCTTGTTTTATGTTAATAAAATCCCTAAACATGTCTTCGAAGTAGATTAGGAAACAATGTGCTTCAAATGTACCAATGTAAAGCAGCCGTAAGCATCACTTCTGCTCGAGGAACATAACTTCTGACTTAAATTTTTTTATGCCAGTTGTTTTATGTTGTCTGTCTTTCAACTTACTTTTTGCTAAGAGTATATTATACTATAATAGTATATATCATATATATATATATATACACACATATCTTGGAAGGGATTTAGACTTTTCTAAGCCAGTAATCCCTTAGAAGTCTATCTAAAGTGTGATAACTTGTTAATAGAAATCTAGGGCTGCCTCTCTTCCCTTCGGCACCTACCAGTAGAGATTAGCAAGGCATATGGGGAATGCGTAGTGCCTCCATTCGACTAATGGGAACGATGTATTTACTGCCTTCTAATGTGGCATGTAGAAAAATGTGCTTCATGCGTAATACAAAATTGTCATCAAAATATTAAGTGACTGATTATTCTGCAGCAGCAAAATGCTGCCTTAGTGTTAGTTTGCACAAGGAAAGGTGATCCCTTCCCCCTCTCTATCAACATACCTAGCAAACAGCCCTGCTTTATTGTTCAGCCTTCCAAAATTGTCACTGCTGCCTTTGACTGAAGAGCCGTACTACGATATAGAAAAGACATACCTTTAGGCTTGGGTCCAAAAAAAGCCTGACTGAACTCCAGACCAACCAGAACCCCAAGCTTGTCCTTCCTTCCAGCCTCTAAAGTGTTCCCAATGGCCTCATCGAGAACAGGTAAGCAGACCCAAGTTGAATCTACTAAGGAAAAAGTTGTTTTCATAATGTTTAATTTGAGAACGTATTGCAAAGAAAAATCCCTACGAATATTCATATGAATTTTTAAATTAATTCCTTTCAGCTATGCTCTTGCCTTTTGTGTGTTAGCTTTCTGTGGAATTTCTTCTGCATTTTATTGGTGCTACTGCAGAGAGAGAGTTGGTTTTACATTCAGGATCACAAAAAGCAAAGTCTAATTTATTCTCCATGAACGTTCACACCCAATTACTTCAGAAGAGTCCAACTGGGGAATAGAGACAATGGTGTTCGACTGTGCACTACTAAACTATAAAGCTCTGATTCCAGCCCTTCCCAACTTCAAAATCTGGACTATCCATCAATATAAACACTGTAAAGGGAAGTGGGTTGAGGAAGGACTGTCAGAGAACTTCGAATTACGAATAAAGAAAATCGTGATCTGTTTATTCATGGCTATGTCACAGAAAAAAGCAGCAAAATTGGTGAAATAAATTATTCATTACAAAGTACTCAGCTCTAGTTTTGTGTCATCCAAATATTGCTATAGAACTAAGAATGCAGCAGAATGATCACGACAGGCAAAATGTGACACTGATTTTCAACTATTTTTTGATTGATTTATTTGAACTGCTGTGGCTTCTTACGTATGGCATTCAGAGTTCATAAATAGTTTCACACAATATATTTTTAAGTTTTCTATATCTTTGGATATACTGTGATAATCCACATCCACTAATAAAAAAAATTATCAACAGTGTAGTATTTTAAACCTTCTACTAAAAAGTAGATTTATTGCTGTTATTTGTACTTGTAAGTAGCCTTTCTATCAGTTCAGAATGTCCTTTGCAAAGCTAATGCTAGTTGTATAACTTTTATACACTGAAATAAAGATAAATATGAGTGTAAACATGCATAATACATGTGAACAGTACAGTACTTAGAAGTTATAGACTTCTAAGTTCTTCTATAGTTTATAGACTTAAATTCTTGAAAAATAATTTACAAGTACAAAAAAAGTTTAGAATTCACATAATTTAGAAAAAAAAATAATCTTTGAATGAACTTGTCATGCTCTTATGATTCCCAAATGTTATTGGATCCATTTCACCTCCACAGCCTATCATGCTTCCTAGTGATTCAAAACCACATTATTGAGTGCTATATTAATATGCTTCATATACATCTTTACGGATATCAAAATAAGTAAGTTTGCAGGTACAAACACCTTCTGGTAACAAAAGGAAGTTTTACATACTCTGACTGTGACAGAGAGATAGTAGTTCTTCAATCCACATTTCACTATTTTATCCTTTTCAGAATAACATAAAGTTGAGATTAATTTATTCAATTGCTTGTGGATTATTATTTTTTTCATGATTATTTTTTCTCCAGAAAAGATTAATGTTTGATTACTAATTTTCTATTCCAAGGTCTTCTGAGAAGAGCTGCAGAAATGCCTGTCTTAGTTATGATTACTGGTTGCTTTGAATATAATTTTGTGCATGTCTTCTAGCACACTACGTAGTTTAAAACAGAATAGTAATTTGGGCTGTAAATACACCAACACTGGTGTTAATGTTCTACAGCATTGATGGTTTTTCATTTTTATTGCAGAATTAGAAAAGTGGCCAGTCCTCACCAAGAGCTAAGCCAGTAGCTTGATTTTCTGCATGGCTAATATGATTTCAGTTGTTTCAATTATATTTGTTCGGGCATGAAATCCATTGTAGACCATTCAGCTAATTAAGAAGGGATGTACTTTTCTTTAAATTGTCTGTCCAGCAAGGTAAGTCTAAACCCACCAGTTACAAACTGGCAATGTGAAGTAGCTGAAGCACACAGCTGTATAAAGGCATTGGCCTCGCAGCCCTGCCTGCAACACCATAGCTGCAGCAGCACTTGGCCATGGTGCATATGGTTTTGGACACGTGATGCAAACTTACAGGTTTTTAAAAGCAGGGACATGAGTTTTAGGAATGTATGTCTGAAAAGGTAACAAAAAATACTGTAATACATTTAACAGCCTAGTTTGTAAGACCTATGAACTCATTTCCCACTGGAAATACAGCAATAACGGGTAGGTTTTAAGTTTTTCTGTTCCTGCCCTAAGCAGTAGCAGCACTGGTGATACATTTCCATTGTAACGATGTAAGACCAAAAGTGCAACATCAGTCCCAAAGCTATTGATATTTTATAATTTTTTGATGTATTCATCTAATATATAGATTGATATTGATCATATAATTTCTCCAGCAGCCATGCCCAAACAGAATTAGTGCTACCTGTACTTTCACATTTAACACTCAACACCTTGTTTAGTTTATTAAACATAGAAAAATACTGAGTTTAGAAAACACAGAGCATTAAGGAGATAACTGCTTTATAGATGATGAAAGTCTTTTCAGCATGTCCTAAGTTTGCGAGTAGTGAATAACATGCTTTACTTTCATAAACTTTCAAGCTATCTTAATAGTTTAGCAGATTTGATGCTTATTTTATAAATATATATACTGAGTGTACGTCTGTTTGTATGTTTGTATAATTTTCTAATCGTTAGCTTTTTTTAATGTGCTTGGTTTCCATAATGTATGCATCTGCCACCTGCAAGAATTTATATTTCACATCTACCCACATAAATAAGAACAGTGACCTCTCCATGCATATAAATACATACGTGCAAAAACTTAGGACTGAAAAGTTAACCTTCAGAGATGAAGTGAGTGAGAGAGTCTTCAGATGGTAATCTGTCACATACAGCCTGCCACGAAAAACCAAGTGACCTATCCGGAGACTCAGAAGTGATTTGTTTGGGATCCCCTGTGTGAACATGTACTCAACAGAGTTATGTCTCTGTGCATCACCCTGCGCTCAGGGAGACCAGAAACCCCAGTATCAGTGCGCCATGGCCATTGGGCAAGGGAAGGGCCCTATCCTCTGTCAGCCACAATGGCTGCTGTTGTGAGGATGCACAGGGAAAAGGTTTCTTCTGTTAACAATGTGTAACTAAAGGACCTGCAATGCCACGACTGGAGCTTTTGACAGCGAACAGTCCTGCTGGCTGCTGCTGGCTGCTGCTGGCTGTGAGCAACCGCTGCTGCCACTCCATCTCCCATGCTCTTGCTGTGAGGAGTTCTGTTCTTTCTCTGAGCTGCCTCTGAAACAGCCACCTGGGGAGCCCTGCTCTATACCTTTTAATTGAATACTTGTATCTCTTCCACACAAATTCATTTGGTTTTTAACCTGATCTTCAGAATTGCCTCAATCCTTACCAAAATGTCATTCTAAGGAGACTTGTATGGAGTATTTCGGCCAGACTGAGTAAAGATTTTATCAAATTTGGTAAAAGATGAACACAGTGTTATAAAGAATGTGCCAAGTACTCTTAAAATTAGTACTGCCAGCCCTGCTAACAAAATCCCCAGCAGGTATAAAGCACTGCTTGAAATTGCTGTAAAATATGGTCCTGAAAGATGATCAGTTTGATTAGAAAGATTGCTGCTGTATGAAACTATTCTAAAAGGCTGTTTATACATTTTAGTACGTTTTTAAGTATAGAGTTGAAGGATCCCTGCAGTGCTGCTGTAATGTAGTTTGGAAAGGGTTTTTGACATCCCTTTCTTCAAAAAAATAAATCTAACAGGTTTTGTTTAAGATTCTAACAGTTTTCAGGATACAATTGATTATATATTCCATCATGGTGAATCTTTCACAAACGTGGACTGCACTTGTTGGTTATAGAAAAAATATTTGCTGTATAGATTCTATTTTGTAAGACTAAAACCAGGTTCTGAAATATCTGAAAGAGGTGGATTTTTCAAAGAAATGAATTCAGGTACCTAGTTCCTATGAGTATATTCCTGTCTCTGTTTCAAATTCATAGCTGAAACTGTAGAGAATAAAGTGAAAATACATAGATATGGTGTATAAATACACAGATAAGATAAATAAACTGTGGATCTGGTCCTGTAGGTCTACTGTAAGCTTAGAAAGAGTTCATGAGAGTTGTTTTTATTGATGTAAGTAGGTTAGGGATCCCCTTCTAGATGTAGATTCCCCCAAACTGATCAATAGATGTTTGAAGAAATTTACTATCACAATTTTTATGAAGGCAAATGTAAAAAAAAAAAAAAAGTAACAGAATCATGTCTCAGAGTATGTTAGAAACATTTTCCTTAAGCATTTCCATTACAGGAAGAGCAGATAGCTGATATTTGGCCGAAGAGAAGGTCTAGTAATAAGGATGTTTCCGTGTTCTTCTGAAAGTATCTGCAAAGAAACTTGTTTTCTCCTGCTGATCTGTGTCTGTTTTAAGACAGAATTGTCTGGTCTCAGGGGGCTACTAATCTGGCTTCTTTCACGGGCATTAGATTCCCACTAAAGCAAAAACATACAGCTTTGAGATGAGCTCTCCTGAGGTCCTATCTAAACTACTGAGACAACCTCAGCAAAGGGATGCTCTTTTGTACTGCTCCTCCACATCTGAAAGCATTTCTGCTTTAATTCATTCTCTTTACCTCTGCTGTGCTGAGTATTATTATAGTCTAGTGAGTTCCTGAAAGTGGGAAATGCCAAAGAAACAGGTGTCAGACTTCAAAAGAAGCATTTGTCAAGACTTAATGTTCTGAAGCTAAAGGTGACAGCTCAACCTAAATAAGCTCTTCTCAACAGGATTTAAGTTTCCTTAATAAAAAAGTAGTAATAGAAAGTGCAAATCCGATGGCCTAGAGAGTAGAAGTCTTAGAAAAATGTGCATCATTTGACATCATATCTTGATTTAAAGACTATTTGTAGTATAGTGCTCAAAGTCCAAGTTTGTTTATATTCCCTTGATAAGGTAATTTATGACCTATAAAAGTGCAAGTTTGCAGCATGAAGCTGTGTGTGGGCATATTCATCTGGCTGGTTGGCCTTCAACTATCTTGTGGTAGAGTCTAGAATGAGAACACCACAGAATGCAAAAAACAACCCTGAACACACTAGAAAAACAGTCATAATGCATGTAAAGGAACAAATATTTAATTTGTGTCCACCACCACCACCCCCCCCCAAAAGTAATGCAATACTGTTAATGGCATAGTTCCTTACAAACGGAGAAAAAAAGAGGGCTATATAAGCCACATACATATACATCCTACACAGTTTTTCTTGTCATGTTTATATGATGTACATAAATAGCTTTGAAGTTGGAAGTTTATCTGTCTGTTTCTCAGTGCAGAGAGCATGAGCACTGAGAGTATGAAATTAGATTTAAGAAACCTAAGTAGCTGTATACACTATTCCATGTAGATGTTAGTGTATTAAAACCAGTGCTTTTGATTTTGATTTAAAGTCTGAGAGCATAGTAAGTGGTACCTACTTTGCTACACTTTAAAGTCCATCATGGAAAACAGAGCTGTTCAATAAATGTATATATTAGTGATATGAGAAGATGGCCCTTTTTATCATTGTGTCATTTTCCATGCTCACTGACCCGAACAGCTACTGAATATCTTTGCTAAAAAGTGGTATTTTCTCCTTGTCTCTTCTGGACTAATTACATGTCTATAAGATCTCTGAATGGGGAGTCCAAAAGCACTTGTATGCTTCTCCATTCTTTTTTATCCAGTCTTTATTTTTTTTTTTTTTGTAACAAACCATTTCAAACATCTCCTCCCATCAGTCTTTATTTGTTAGTTAACCTTCAGCAATAGCTCCCTAACATACTTAGCTACGTGCTCGGTCCTTTTACAAAGAGGACAGTTAAATACAGTTACTTATCTGTAGTAACAATCTTCCAGAGGTTTTGGTGTAATGTTTTTTGGGTGTGCTTCTTCGTAAATCATACTGACATGTATTGCTGCTGTTTGACCCCACTGTTTTCAAATATTTTATCACATTACTGCATATGTTTCAGGTTTAATTTTGAAGGATATGCTTTCCTGTATTTTCATGTAGTTCCAGTTAGGAATTTCAATTAACATCGTATTAAGTAGGACTTTCTTTTCCATCTGAGAAGAGCATTTTTGTCCAGTCATGCACATAAGTGGGTTGGACTCAAGGCTTCACCAAAGCTGTTGTACGGGACTGGCTCGTCCACACGTAGGTTGTAGCAAAGGCAGTATTAGCAGCTGAGGGGGCTCAGGAGATACCACACCTGTTCTCCTTTGCTCCTTGAAGAGGAGATTGTGGCAGTCATAGTTCCATCTTCTAACAAGCTGATTGCAGAGACAAAGATTTGGATGTTTGCTTTTCACTAATATTAGCTGATGTAATATTTTATACTGAGTAGAGCTGTTCTGTCAGCTCCAGGAAACATTGCTTTGTCTGTTCAGGCATCCTCTAATTAAAAGGCACTGAGTATGATGGGAACAGTCAAATGAAACATGCTCACAGTGTGCATTTCCCCACTGTATTTGGGTGTATCCATCAAACAAATGTCTATTATGATTCCTTATCACCAGCAATTCAGTAATCAGATGCGCATGTTCAGTCTGCAGTCTGAGTGGTTATCATTATGACAGTTTTTCTATGGAAAAATGAAATCAGCCCCTTGCAGTATAGCTAAGCAATGTCCGATCTCGTCATCAATGATTCTGGAAACTCTGAAAGTATAGGTGTACAAGTAGGTATATGGGAACATTCACATATATTAATAAGATTATTTGTGAGCTTCTAGGATGTATATGATTAAGTCTTTTGGCTGGATCAGATGCAATGAAAGACAAGTGGGTCTGTATGGATGCCACATTAAGGAGCCTTTAAAAATCAGGCTTTGAAGACAAATAAGGAGCTGCAGATATTATCATTATAATGAAGGAAAGAAAAGCAAAAATAGCTGTATGCAAAAAGAATTTATGTGATGTGCTTGAATGTTTGCTTTTCCAGAACAGCACAGTTCCATCTTCTGTCTTTTCAACAATTGTCTATGACGGATGGTGACTCAAAGTCCTCCATAAATTCTGGTTGCATAGCACCAAACACAATAAAACTAGCTGAATTTTAGTGATTTTCACCCCTGAATGGCTCCTTTCCAGTTCTTTTCTTCTGTTTGCACTCTGTACATGTACACCTTAGCAGAGGCAAGAGCTTTCTATCAGGATGAGCAAAGGATATGCTTTTCTGCATGTGCTGTATTGATTCATTCTCACAGTTACTTTCTGTGTCTTCTGAGAGCACCCTGTATCAAACATGTCTTATGAAAATTTTGCTCCTATTAGAACAACTTTGCATTTCCCATTACCTTATTGTTAACACAGTTAAAAATGGCAGAATGAAATGCACGTAGCAGTCAGTGACACAGCAGACACCTGTGCTACATGCAGACTTGAAAGGCTGGTGGGAAGGAAAGTGCAGCTGACTTACTGTGTTAATTTCCCATTGCACATTGAACTATTAAAAATTGGTAGCTTCCATTTCTGGGGATTAAAACGAGATACAATCTAGTCTTCGAACTGTGTAGCACTGTGTAGCAGTGAATATAGATACTGTGAGCCAGAAGGCAGAGTAGGAGGAGTTTTTTTGTTTTGTTTTTACACTACTGGTCTGCCAAGAGAGTTGCCTTAGATCTGCTTTTAAATTTCGAAGTCTATACCTAATCTAATTTTGCCTCTCAGAGTGATAAAGTATTACAGGAATTTTGTTTAAGACCTGTATTTAATTTGTCAGTGAATCCGCTAAAAATACAGAGTATTCAACTATTTCAGTGTTATTTATTTCTTGCTCACTTTGTGCTCTCGAAAATCTATCTGAGATTGTAAAACAATTTTATTTTAGACAGCTAAGATAAACTCTGTATTACCCAAAGGGAGCTACCTAGTTTTAAAAGTAAATGAAAATAGCAAACTGGCCACCTGAAAAGAAGAATGGGGCAAACATCTATAGGAAGGAGAAAGATCAAAGATTGGAACAGGGACTACAGAACTTCAAGCAATCTCAGGGTCCAGTAGATTGAATAGAGCCCAAAGGGTGATACAGCCTAGCGCAGTCTGAGCCTCTTAACTGCAGTATTCAAATCCTGCTCACTGTAACTGCTTCTAGTCAGGGCACGCTCGCCTTCATCTCTCCTCTACAAATGCAAAAAGATTTTCATTGTTAAGGACCCATCCACACTAAGAAAGTCCAATCTGCATTACCTCGTTAAAACTTATGCCAGGTTGTTGCCACTGAAATGATGGAGCCTCCGGTCTCTAAATTCCAGCACACACACAGCTCGGTCTTTCTCATTGCCAATGCCTTCCAAACAAATTGGCGGCAACTGAAATCTGACTGATGGTGCAAGATTTTGTTTGTTGGTAGCTTCTGATATTTGGAATAAATTGCCTTCTTTGTCCCCATCTTGTGGCTTTACAATTTCTTTTCATTCTTACACCAAAACAACCTGTATGGTTTGTTAATCTTCCTAAGCCTTAGGAATTTTCTGCTATTGAAATTATTAATTAATACATTTGGGTTTCTAAAATCACTGCAAGAAGCTGAAGATTTATATACGTGATTAGCTTGGCACATGTGTATATGTTTATCGTCTGCCTTGCGTATTTCCTGGGCCTGTAAGTGTGATTGAAATCTGGCTTTCTGGGTCATGCTCAGTGTAGACAGAGTGCTTGAAATGGTATCAGGAAACTCCAATGGAAAGGTTAGTGATTGTGTACAAATAGTGATTTTTATGTCAAATTTGAATGTCTTCTCATAAGGACAAATTCAGGAATCTCTCATTGCACTACAATTCATCCTGTCAAATTTCCAATTCAGTTTCAAAGCAAGGGCTGAGGGAAAACCTTCATATGTACTGAAAGAAGTAATATAATCAGCTCAGTGTTATTATTTCCTGCCTTCGATCAACCCAAAAATATTCCAAAAACATGGGAGAGATCTGTGAAAGATAATTCCAAATCCAGTAATTAAAATTTAGCATTGCAAGGAATCCAAAACTAGCCGCACCAGTAACCCTGTAGGTGTAACCATAGCAGTCTGTCAGATCCATTTGTAATACTTGATAAAATCAATACACTTAAAGATAAGGAAAGCAGAAGTTATAAATGTAGAATTCCAGTGAAATAGCTCCATGCATAATTGCTGGCCTATAAATGAACAATAGCATCTAATATTCTACCATTTTTAATACAAGTCAGTGTCAGAAGCTGTTTTCTCTGGGCTTGCAAAGATGGAAATTGGGTCTAAATTATGTATGTTTTCTACTGACCTGTATGTTAAATGATCAAGAATTACAGAAGTCTCATGCAATAGTCTTTTCTGCATATATATTTGAAGAGAACTGTATGAAAATTCAGATATGATTGCTTCTCCTATTTCAAAGAATGAAAGAAATATAGTTATTCTGCTATTACTTAATTTTATTTTTATTTATGTATACATAAAAGCATTTCTCCCAAGGTCAGAAGGAGAGGTCAGAGCCAAAATAAAAATCACTCTTGAGACTGTTTTGCCACATGATCTTTTCTGTGTTTTGAAAGGTCAGAGTCTATGTGGGACAAATTTAATAAACAGATCCCAGAAGTATTCAACTCAGTTTCCGAGGAAACATTACAGAATGCTAGAATTGGGATTTTGCTACACTGAAATGCCAATTGTTTTGCGATATTTTGTCTTATAATTATGAAGATGGCTCAGCTCCAGCTGAATCATTGATTAGTTACATCCCTTCCCAAAGACAAAAAAAGTCTTATCTAGAATGTCTGAAAATTGATATTGGAACTTGGTAAAAGTGGTAGCTTATATCTGCTTTCTCCTTTTCTGTACTGAGCTTGACAAAACAGTGAATGTTACCAATAAGGAGCATAACATCAAGTTAAAAACCTTCTGTACAATCAGCAGTTCAAAGTACTCTGCAACTTTTGAGAAACCCTGGATTGGCATTTCTGCTGTATGCAGTAAATAACCTGACAAAAAGCTGAGAATTTCTGGTCCTTTCTGGGGCATTTTCTTATCAAAATAAGAACCTTAAAAGAAAAAAAAAGAGTAACTGAGGCATAGTAAAGTCACTGTACTTGGAAATATCTATCAAAGTCCCTCTAAAATTATTTTAAATAATTCTTAATTTTATTTTTATTTATTCTTTATAATATTTTTTCTATTCTTGTATAAAATCTCTTTAAGAAATACGATTTTTCATCCTTGTATCCTCTTTCTTAAAGAGATCTTAAAGTATAACCAAGTGTAAAATTAAAGAGATGGTAGTGAAGCATACTGTTCCCAGGGGAAAAAAAAAAAAAGAAAATTCACAGTCATTACAGAAAATACTAATTACATATGCATGCAGGCCAATTGACTCTGCAGGTACCATTTGCACTGTAAATTATGTACAGTGGTTATTGTTGACAGGACAAAACACTAGGTGCTCTGACCACTGGTGCCTATTTCTTTTATCAATATATGGTAGCAAAATTAAGATGTTCTACTTCTGTGTACAGAGTCAAACCTCCGATCCAGGCTGTGTGGATATGATCATTATTTCATTCATGCTGACTCTACTTCAATATTGATCATGTCACTCATTTCATTGGAGTGGGTTGTGATTTAAGCTGGTAAAAGCAAAATCAGCCTTCATGATGATTACAGCTGAACACCATTTACTTTCTAAGAAACACAATAATTTTTTCTATTATATTAGTTATTTGCTTCCTCAACATGGCTTGCCTTTCTATATGTCACAGACTGTTTTTTACCCTACAGTTTTTTGGAGCATTTATCATATGAGCCACAGTGTATACACCCCTGCTATGGTAATAAGAATAGATGAAAATAAGGTAATTGACATGATGTTTCCTGTCCACATCTGATTAAGCAGAACTGTGTTATAACAAGGGCCATCCAGCCCAGTGCCTCACTAGCTATCTGTCAGTATCTAGTACGGATCCTTAGGGAGTGGAAAAATCAGAACAGAGCAAATAGAGCCTCAGTGAGGGAGCAGTTGGAGTCTGCAGACAATGTGGAACATTACTTCAGAGGAGCGAAGCTTGGGCTTGGGACTGAAACCTAAAGGTAACAGCTAAAATTATTTTAGTGTTGTTCTTTCAGCAGAAACTTCCCAGAGGCCCCAAACACTTTTTATGCCTTCCCCTGTGCCAGAAGCACCAATTCACTCCCACACAGGATTCAAATTCTGCAGCTGTTCCCTCAATAACTTCCACAATGCAGTTAGTTATTGCTAATACAAAAATCTATAGCACACTGTAAAGTAGAAATATAATACAATATATTTAATGGCTGGATACCTCTATGAAGACTTAAGCAAGCCATACAGGAACAATTCGGGACATGTAAGGCAAATCTGAAATTTCCTGATGGCAAAACATCAACATAACTTGCTTTATGACATCTGCTTCCCCTTCACAGAGGAAGCAACCTGATTTGATGCAGGTAGGGAAAAGAAGGGCATGATATAAACCCAGTTTGCACCTGGAAACCCTGATTATTGTGCTCTACATTGCTCACAACAGGAGAATGATACTGCATATTCACCTGGTTTCCTTCTGGGCTTCTTCAGCAGGAACATTAGCTAAAAATCACCCTGAATATAGAAATGGAAAGCATGGAAGAGGTGCAGTGTCAGTGTTTTCTTCTAGTTGCTTAGCTTCAAAACTTCCTTCAACTGCAACCAAATTGCTTATTCACTGAGAACTTTAATAAACAATATCAGCCGTATATATGATAAAGTATGAGAGGTTCTATTTACCCATGAAGTTCTTAATAGCAGATAGATAGAAACTTTTTACTGATAAAGCTTCTTATGTATTACTTTCCATTTAAATTCTTTACAGTAAGATTGTTCTTTCTGAATTAACTCTGGATTACGGCTTTAATCTACTCCAATGTAACACAGAGCAAAAGTTTATTTTACGGAGGATGGGAAAACTATAACACTTCATCTGCATCTAAAAGTTATACTACTAATTATTGCAGTTTAGGACCTTATAGTTTTATTAATTATTATTATACTACATATTGAATTAATCTTACCTAAACACCTGGTACTGCCATTTATTTTCTATTTTTATAGTGATTTCAATTCAAAAAGCAAAATCAAGAACTTTTCTTTTGAAAAAGACATTGATTTGTGTATATTTAATTAACATGCATCTCATGTTGTCATGTTACTGGTTTGATATACAACCACAGATTAATCACAAAATATTCTGTTACATTTAAAATTCAGCTTGTCTTCATTTATTAGTTAAACATGAGTTGTGTTTTATGGAAACTAAAGTTTTGAATTCAGAACCTTTGTATCGATGTATTTGACAATTTTATGCTTATTGTCAGACTTTTTTTTTATTCTTTAATGAGTCCATACTGTTGTATAATGTTTTCCGTCTTCCCATAAGGGAGAGAACACAAGCAATTATAACTTAATAACACTCTGTATGCTAAGAATGTGTGGTGTCAGATAATGAAGTCCAATATACCTGATTACAAGTTGCTCTTTAGATGTAGGACAAATACAAGATGGCAATGTCAAAGCAAGGAACACTTACACAATGAAATATTAATGAAAATACATTGCACTTACGTCTCAATGACATCTAAATGGGAATCAGTTATCAGATCTCGAGTGTTTGCAACAAATTTCTACTCTGTAAAAAAAAAAAAGTCCAATGAACTTTAAAAATGTCAGCCAGCAGGGCTTTCAAATACATAATTTACTATTTTGTTGGCTTCCTATAAATGGGTAATAATAAACTCCTAGCTAAAAGCAAGCTCATAAATGCTGAATCAAAAACGTGAAGAACACCATGAAATGATAAATGCAGAGCTGTACAGTAATTTTCTCCTAAGTAGAACATGTAGCTGTAGTGTTAAAGACGTGTATGGAAATTTTTACATTCTGCTTGTGCAGAGTGAGATCTTCACAGGAAAGAATCTGTGCTCCTATTAGTTTTCTATTGCTACAGCGATGCAGTAGCAGAACTTCTGGAACTGCAGCTAAAGCTTGATGGACTTCCTTGAGCAATATATTTTCACAGTCTTCACTATTACTCTTGTGTCTTTGATACGCTCTCATTTATTTAAACATGAAAAACAGACTATTATGTTTATCAGAGGGAATAATGAAGTTATTGCTCTTAGAAGTTTTAGTCTTAATCAAAAATTGACCTATGTCTTATATTTTTAAAAGGCATATACTACTGAATGGTATTAATAGAACTTCTAATGCTAAAAACTTTTATACCATCCAGAATTTGATTCTATTTTAAGCTAGGAGTGTAGGCTGAATGATGATAAAAACTTCTCATTTTTTGGTTCAATTTTAATAGCATACAGACTACATTGGAAAGGCTCTGTTCTGCTGATCAGTGCTCTCCATGCTACCGACACTTTGGTCTCTTCTTTATCGGACACAATCTCCCTTACTGGGTGTATTATATGAAATCAGAAGGTGTGACTTGACCTGGGCAGACTAGTGAATGGAACGAAACTTGGTAAGTCTATCAGGTCATGAAGACTGTTAAATCGTTCATTTGGATAAATGTGTCTGGGGCTATAAAATCCCATTACGTGGTCCCCTGTCGTAGTGGATTCAGATTGCACACCTGAGCTATAAGACAACTAATTCCTTTGGCCAGATTGGAGGGGTTGGGAGCACCCACACAGGCTCTGATCAACTCCTTTGGAAGGAATCCTAGATTTATAACAAAGTGATTTACAGCCTTATCTCTTCTGGATGCGGTTTCAGTATGTAGCTTAAGAATCAGCAGTCTGCGCCACACTGTAGGACACCTCTATCTAGTCTGAATTCATTATTTTTTCAAATGTTTATACTGCATCATAACAAGAAAAGGAAAAAAAGGGTACATTTTTGACACAGGAGCATCTAGGTAAATTGCATTTATGTAGGGTAAATCCTGAAACTGTAAAATGAATAGATTTTTTTTTTAAGGTTTATATTTAAAAAATTAAGTCTTAAAGCTTACACATTTAGTCCTCTGTTAAAAAAAGGACCTCTCTTAATCAAAACAATGTTATAACAATGATTTAATTGGATTTATTTTCTGTTCACGTTCTAATATTTGTCATAAGAATGAGCGACAGCATTGTGGAATATTAATATGTGACATATGCCTATTCACGCTACATGGTCTCATGGTAGACCTTTTAGCAGACAAATAATGTTTCAGTTAATTTTTTTCCTAGTTTAGGGGAATATTCTTGGAATACGTATAACCCCCCTCCAATTTACTTATCCTAGCTCTTTATTATTATTATTAAAGTATCTAGCAGTATACTAGGATGCTAGTATGGCATCCTAAGCTAGTGCTTAGGATGGCTGCATAATTCTATACACATAGAAATCGTATATTGTTTTAGAGACATTTTTTGTATTATCTATTATGTTACAGCCTAAAAACTCTGTTCAAGATAAGGCCATAGTAGAACAAGACAAAGCAAAATATGTGAAGCAAACATGGAATAAATTAATTGTCAGAAAGTGATCTTGGAACCCTCACTGGTTTCAGAAGCTAAATTTGACTTCTGGTATTTTAATAATAGCACACCACTTGTCAGCCTAGAGGAAAGAATGGAGCCAGGCTCCTTTTGGTGGTCCCTAGTGACACGACATAAGGCAATGGGCACAAACTAAAACACAGGAGCTTCCATTAGAAAACACTTTTTCACTGTGGCGGTGACCAAGCACAGGTGCAGGTTACCCAGAGAGGTTGTGGAGATATATCCCTGGAGATATGAAAAAGCTGTCTGGACATGTTCCTGGATAAGAGGCTCAAGTTGGCCCTGGGTTAGATAAGATGACCATCAGAGCTCTCTTCCAACCTCAACCCTTCTGTGACGTCCAATGTCTATCTGCAACACTGGATCATGTGGTCCATAGTGATCAATGCCAAAGCCATAGAGGATAAAGGAGTGCAAATTGTCCACAGGATGGTCTCCCAAGTGAGCTGTATTTTTGGAAAAAAGGTCCATTCTCTGACCATAGCACCCATTGCTTTCCAAAACCCTTACAGCAAGGATGCTAAGCTGTATGGAACCTTTAACATATTTCAAGATAGAATTTTTAACTGCTTATTTTGCTTTGTGAAATGATGAGTCCTCGAATATATCTCTCTAATGTGGTATAAGTTTTCAGAAGGCACCTATGTCTGTTTTTCTCCTGTTATTTACTTAATTCAAAGTGGAAAACAAAACCATTTTTGTAGGCATCATTAGGCAATTCATCCTGTTCCCCACCAAGATCCCCAGAGTTTTCCCACAGCTTTATTGATTATGCTGAACTGTCTCATACACTGTACACAGCCAGTCAATAGGATGATGATGGCAATCAATAGAAAGTATAATAAAATAATAAACTTGGCTGAGAACAGCAGCAATACACTTGGACCTTAGAATTTAACCTGTGAACTACATTTATATGCGACAGGCCCTGTCTGTATTAAAGCTTACTCCAGTGGGTTTGGGATTGGGTTTGTATTTGTTGCTTGGAAGAAACAGGACATACAATCAATCTTGTGTGAAATGTGTTAATGGAATAATGTTGCAGAACTAGCTACTCCTAGGATTTGCATGCTGCAATTTCCTTTGTTGAGCTCTAACCAACGGCTCTACAGTATGAACATTTAAATCATATTAATGAATTATTAGTGTCTAAGATGTTTTGATTTACAATATACACAGCAACACATCTTAAATTAGATTATGTTTGGGGTTTGTTCAATTAGTCTTTGCTAAATGACTAACTAAAAATGATTCCTGCAGGTAGACGCATGACTAACTTTGAGAAAAAATCTGAAACTGTTTGTCAGGCATTTATATGAAGCCCTATAAAACACAGTTTGCATTAAATGTGGTAATACCTCTTAGCTGTAGTAATATTTTTGTATTTTCCTGTCAATAATAATATTTCACTGTACTGCAGATATTTTAATGTAATTTATAAGTTTAAATGTATTGCACGTCTTCCCAACCTAGAAGGGAAGGACTGTTTCATGGTGCAGAGATGCACAGAATATGACATCAACTACTTACTCACAATCTGCTTCAACAGCGGTAGCAATCAAGAAGTCAGAGCTGTTGTTTTATAGAGTAACACATTTTGCAGTTCATTTCATGGTGTTTAAAATGCTTTCTTCTGTTATTATATTGTATCTTTCATTTTTCTTCCCCTGGCTTTCTGCTATCGGCAACGTAATTGTCCCATGAGCACTGTGAATTGAGTACCTTAGTATAATGTACAAATTACTGCCCTTGAGCTGCAGATTGAATCTTACAGCAAATGTAAACAACATTGTTTTGAAAAAGCTTTGTGAGAATTCTGCATACTAGCATCCTTTGTATCCATGGATCTCTTGCAGTAAAGAACACTTTAGGGACAAGCGCACATCTGTGCCATAGGCAGGAAAAACTTTAAAAGCATCATGCCTTTATCTGAACTTCAGCAAACAGGTACACTTCCCAACTTCTGACTTAAGCCTTCAGCTGCACCCCAACTTTGTTCTGGGAGAAGACTCAACTTTGGGCCAAATTTTAGACTGAAACACACTGATTTTATGATTTTTTTTTTTTTTTTCATGAAATAGAGTGTCATTGGCTACAAGGAAAGAAGAGCTTTCTGCAACCTCTCCCCAGGTGAGCTGGAAACCTAGGTCAGAGGGTGTGCCCAGCAGCTCTGTGCCTCTCTAAATGCAGTTAAGGTGGGTATGGGAGCAGCTGCTCTCATTTCTGCTCACAGACACCTGGACCTTCAATGGTTTGTGAAGGTGAGGGAGCGGCGTGTAAAGGTCAGTGAAGCTATTATGTTTCCATGAATTAAATAGCTTTTCCTTGTGTATGTATGAATATAGTAAAATCCCCTGTAGCCTTAGATGCTACTAATTATTGACTATGGTGTGGTACAGCTGTAGTTTTACTGCATTGTTAGAGGGACTTCTTCCACTCTGTTGCTTCCAGAGATGTCTCCAGACACAAGCCAGGGTACATGTGCTATGCACTAGAAGATATATTGTGTGATCTTTTGCTTTCTTCAGGGGAAAATGTTTTCTGCATCTTGAATATATCCATTCTTGTGTTAGTTACAGGCAGCCTAACATTCAGTGTTCAGGGGGTTTTATATTTTGTGTGTGGGTGGAGAGCAGACTGTGTTAACGTAACGCATCATCCATGCAGAATTCTCTTATTCGGCACTCTGTAGCACCTCAGACCTTGCAGTGTAGGTTTGCCTATAGATTCGTGTATAAATACACGTGCTTATTGCAGGAATCGCTTCTCTTATCACTTAAATGCAGCCAGCTCTTAGAAGAGATGGGGTGACTCTTAAGTAGTGGACAGAAATGTTAGATGAGTGTGAAGTAAAGCAAAAAAAAGATGTGAAGTTCTGTGCAAAAGGTTTTAGTTGGGATATATAGTGATGACCTGTATTGGTTTTGCCCGAAATACAGGAGCTTCATATACTAGTACTGGCAGAAATGGCAGTGAATATTTAACACAAGTCACAACTCTTACACTTCCATGTTTCATATTCAATGTATCTTTCTAAGTGTGTTATTCATCGTACCAAAAGTGATATAAACAAATCTGGCTCTGCAGACTACTGTTTATTCTCCAAGTGGCATTTTAAGAGCAAACCTTCCTTCCTTGACGTATCACAGTGACAAATTACAACTAATACTTCTACATCCAATAGGAAAGGAACACAGCAGTGGTAAGGATTTATACAGTTGAGAGCCATGTGGCATATGTAAGTGGCTGGCATTTTTAGTGCCCTGCCTTGATTTGAGACAGCTTTGGTAATACACAGCCTTTCTGCTTTGTCCTTGGCTATTTAAAGGTTTGAATTTTTTGTTTGCTGTCTTTCTTTTCTAAACCAATGAAAGCCTCAAAATATTTGTATACAGCAAATTGTATGACATCGTTATACAATCTCAAAGAACATACTTAGGTCAGGAAACAAAATGAAATAATAAAAAGTATCAGTGGAAAATATGAATGGTAATAAATACAATGAATGGTACTAACCCAGATACAGATCTTTGATAGTTTATAAGGAAACGTATGCTTAATATAAGACATTTCATTCATTTGGCAATTTTTCTGTCCCTCTGAGACTGCCCTTCAAAGGTGTTAAAGTGTGCTAATTTGTTATTATTGCTAATCATCAGAATTGTCCTTCATCTGAGCATAACAGCATCAGATATTTAAAAAAATAAGTGGTGTCACAGAAAACAAAGAGAAATTATGAGTCTTAGATATTTTTTTTAAATGAAAAAGAATCTGGTTCTATTGAAGTGCAGTCTTTCTGATTACCCTGCTAATATGCAGCTGAGAAGGACTCTGAAAATAATGCCATTAAGATCAGCTGAGTTATTTGCAAAGAACCAACCTTTACTTGTGAGGAGCAAAGAGTATCAAAGTCTCACAAGACAAGGCAAGTTGCACTAAGAGGAAACTACCACAACTACCTTGTTCCTTTGGCTTCCCCTAGCAGCTCTGGCTTCAAAGTTCAATCAAGAAGAAACAACACACTTTTAATGCTTTACTTGTGTCTTAAACCAGTAGTCTCTCAGCAGCATGTGCTTACTGTCCCTCAGAAATAACATTAATTTCAGTGGGCATCCTGTTTATTTAGACAAAGCCAGCCTATCAAAATCTTAATCAGATCTGAGCTGATTATCTGAGGATTTTTTTTATATGTTGTGTATACTTTTGAGGATTTCCTTCCAAGTTTTGATAACTGGTATTATTTCTGGTACTCAGAATTCTCCTTGCACGTTTCTGTATTGGTCTGTGACCATTTATTCACCTTTCTTTGTCCTGATTGGTTCTAAGGGTTTGGTTTTATTTTCTACTCACTTAGGAAACAAAAGGAAATTAACTTGCTCTTTAGGAGGAGAACACTGAAGGAGTTCACCTTTTTCCACTGATAATTATAGTTTATGAAGTCAGCACATTAGTTATGAAATGCCCATCATTCTGAATTTCTGGCTGTACAACACTGAATTAAAACAGCTTCCTTTGCATTTCTTAGTCTGAGCTGGAAATGACATTCAAAAAGGGAACACCTTAACTTGTAAACTGTCCAGTGTTCTTCTAGTTTTTTATGAGATAACTTTGCCTTGAATTATCTTTACCTGCCTGGCCCAAACCAACAGAATCCAACCCATGTAAGATAGAAATAAATAAATATAGCACAGTATTAATCTTAATGATAAGAATTATGTCGTTGAAGATACCAGAAAAGGTAATTAAAGTATGTTTCTGCTTATGATTCTTACTAAGATACAGCCTGTTTCAGCAATAAGCCTTTTCATGTTTGACAAGCTATTTTCGGAGATAAAAATGATGATGAGTTTTTCTGTTAATAGGAATTACAATTAAGTATTTAAATTCTTTTCCAACATAGCATTGCTCTAGAACAGTTACTTGCTTCGACTTTTTTTTTTCCCTTCTTACTTTTTTAAAGGCAGAAAAACTTCTGAAACCTGTGGGGTTTTCTTTTAATTTCCTTCTTTTTCTTTTTTTTTCCTTTTTCCCCAGAGAAGTCATTGCTTTAATGTTATGTTTGAAAATACAAAGTGTGTTTTTTCAGTGTTCTACAGATAAATTTGAGTGTCCTTTATGTTTGGCAAAGGGTACATCAGGTTAGAAGGGAACTCTGGATAGTCAAAACATTCGCTTAAACTTCGGATAAATATTTCTTTCAAGGTTAAAAGTAAATAAATAAATACGGAAATTGTTTTCCTTACATGAGGTAGTAACCCTTTTCCTGCCTTTTTTACTAGATTCATCCTGTTAAAATTTTCACAGGAAATTTCTAAAAGCTTTGTACTCTTTTGCAAATTATTTTTTAGGAAGTTGCAAAACTGCATTAAATAAAACTGAGCATCCTTATGAATTTTTAGAAAGGCCATTTTTCAAATCAAGGATTGTTAACATGAAGAATTCACGGAATCATACAAAAACTGTCTTGTAGAATCATCTTTCCTTATAAAGAAATATTTTGCTAAACTATAGATATTTATGTTGGAAAGCATTATTTCTTGAAAACATTTCACATTGGAAAAAGGCCAGAAAAAGAAAGAATAAAAAAATTTTAATGGTATTAGCCTATTTCCATTCCATGGAAATTATGACTTCCTATTTTGATTTTGAAGTTCTAAAGAACTTTCTTTAAATCTTCTTGTTGTATCTCTATTATTTGAAAAAGCCAAAACATCACAAGAAACAAGACATATAGTGTTGTATTTCACTTGAGAAAAAAAAAAAGGGGGGGGGGGGAATGGGATCATAAGAATTTCCCTAAATATACTTCTACACAGATCTAATTCATAGTTTTGTTCCCAGAAATACACCGTCTGACTTTCCCATGAATTACCAGTTAGATATTGATTTCCTTTCTCCTATTACTTCAACTTTGGTGGAGTTGTCTAATTAACAGAAAAAAATGGGAAATTGATGTGGAAGCCAGACTAGAAATTCTGGTGATTGCAACTAGGATAGAAAATATTTGAGCATTTCATTACAGAGATTAACAAGCAAGAATTAGCATCATAAAGGGAGTATCTGCATCATTTTGTGAAATGTATAACCTGTTTTACTGGCACAGTATTGATCTGACATAGCAATGTCTCATGAGCATCAAGAAATGTTAAAATAATGCTTAGTCACTCTAGATTGCACATTAAAGCTTCTGGGAAGGTTTTATTATTTAAATTGGAATAAGAATGCAACCTTGCTTATATTATAGAAGGGAAAAAAACACAGTTTAGAAAAATCAGGAAGAAACAAATGGCTCTGTGAGCTCTTTAAAAAAGAACTCCTCAGAAGAGAGTTTTCAATTAAGGTGAAAACACTTTTGTGTGCATCTCCTTTTGAAGCTGAACATACTTCAGGTCATTGAAGATTTCCAACACTTTGAAGCACCGATCATGCTGATTACTCCTGAAAATGTTGGCTAAACAAACCTGCACAACATATCACTTTGACAAGAGACAGTGCTAGCTTGCAATCAAGACTATAATAAGTGATTTATTTGTTCCCTTCTCCCAGGGCTTACCCATCATTACATGTTCATTAACTAATAATTGTCATTGATCGACAGGCTTGTGTATAGATGATGGTAACAGAAACTGGGCTATTAAACCTTCACTGGATAGAACAAGTGCATGCCACAACCAATAAGGTAGATTAATGTGAAGAATTAAACTAAGGATTATGAACCACTTCCTTTCATTTTATTTATGATTAGAGGCAGGCATATGATATTTTAGACCTTTAGAAATAAATAGAACCATGGCCTAATACTATGGTATTTAAGTGTTCTGACCCTCAATAGCAGCTGGTCATAACCTATAATAATAATTACATTGGTTTGGTGGTTTTCAGATAGGTTTCATAAAAAGTGTGTAGATCAGTTGAAGTAACAGCATAATTGTGTGTCATGAATGAGACTCAAAGTCAAATAAGCTTTCTAATGGATCCTCTGTGAGAAAGTCCCCATACAAATAAATATTTAAAGGATCAAAAAGGCCCACCTCTGTATCAGTTGCGGACAGTGGTAAATTCATGGTGTTTTGAATTATGTTGGTTTTTTCAATTATACTTGTTCCTCTGTATCATTTTCAGAACCCTAGGTAGGAAAAAGCTTTGGAATCTCCAATTTTGATCAGGTAGCATTCTATCAGATGAGATGGCCATAAACCCTTGTAAGAGTTATGTGCCTCTAGTTACGTGCTGTTGCTTTGAAAATATTTGCAGTTTTATGTATGTTGGTGTCCATAGTTCTGTATATTGAGATATTTTTGCTTGCCTTCTCAAGCGGGACTATAACAGCTACTTATAATCCTTATTTTAATAGCTTCTTCCAGCTGTACATTCATGTCTAAATAGAATTACTGAAAATTTTCTCTCACGGTCCATGTATTTCTTTCTGATTTATAGTATCATTTATTTATTTATTTTTGTTCCCTGGCTTATTTTGCTTTGTTGCATCTGAAAACCAGGCATGTGCTGCTATTACTACTACACCAAATGTCATTGGCTGTCTAACAAGCTTCATGTGTTTTGAGCGCAGATTATTTCTCCTTTCTTTTCATTGTGGTCCCAGGCCTCCTGCAATCAATCTTTTAATAAAAAAGGAAATGCCTTTTGTTGATTTTTACAGACTGAAAGGTCAGGACAACACTTAATGAGAATAAAAGATGGAGAAAAACCAACATGAAAAATTCTTTGGGGAAATGGGAGAGGGTTAATTAAGTGTACTGATTGCAGTCATTATATAGTTCCAGAAAGCATTGTCCTGTGCTAGTGCGTTAAAAACACAGCTTTAATTATTATGTTAGGTAAGAAAAGAACCTTAGGGTAGATTCTGCCAGTGCTTTCCCATTGCTTGCTACAGAAATCTAATACTGCAGTATTTTCTCTCCCCACTACTGCCAGGACTGGCTCAAAATATCTACTGTAACTGCTTATCATTCAGAAGCAGTATGAACTCTGAAGCAAAAGTTTCCAGTCTGCATCTCAGTCCAAAAACAGTGTTGATGAAAAGCTGGATAACTATTTTCCAGTTAAGAGGATGGAAAATAGAAAAGAAGCGTTTGACTTTTTGACAATATTCCTATGGCTATTTTAGTCACTTCAAAAAAGGCAAAACTTCCATTGTACTCCACCTAGAAAAGGAGTTTTCTAGGCAGAGCTAGCCCAGCCAGCCTTTCTCTGAACTGAGAGGAATATGAGAAAAGAGAGCAGTATTACTTGCACAAACACCATGTGATATACCTCCTATCTTATAAAATGTTATCCCTTGCCTACCGTGAGTTATAGGAATAGATGTTTGTTATCTGGAAGGGACAATAAAGACAACTCCCCTTTCCATCAGAGACCCAACTACACCAAAAAAATTAAGGAAAATAGGACACAGTATCAAATTGTTAATAATGACATAGGAACCACATCATCACCCTGCAGATAAAAGGAACAGCATTTAAAGCATTTAAAGCATTTAAATTAGAAAGGTTTAGACTGTAGAAGAAAATAATCAAGGTGTAATTTTTAATGGAGCAGCTGAATAAATAAGAAAAGCAGACTAAGTTCATCTAATCTAAGTTCATGAAAGTTTACTGTCAGATGGCAGGAACAGACCAGATCTGAGCAAACTCATAAATAACCATACAAGGAGAACTTGATAGACTAGAATGGCAAATAAGGTCATAATTTGGCTGTGTTTCTTCCATCCTTAACTCACTTTTTAAGAAGACATAAACTATACTTTCTTCAACAAATTCTAATGTGCTCATTGGGAAGAAGTAAGAGGAGTAACATTATCTGTAAATATTCAGAGATAAATTGGTTTCTAGTCTGCTGTGGAAAATAAATTTGCGATTAGCTATAAAATAGTTCTTGTCATAGCTGTTGTTAAACTACACAGTTTTCTAATATAAAAACAGAGATACTCAATTATGGATATTTATAATGGATAGCTCAATCATTTTTTTAAGACAAATATTAAATGATGTGCAGGAGCAGGGATGAAGAAACGCTATCAGAATTTCCTGAGGAAGGGGAAAATAGAATAGGGTCTGTGTTGTGTATATGCACTTTATAAAACAACAGTATATAAAGTTTCAGTGACATCATTCTTTCAGCATTTGCCTTTCTTAATTTTGAAACAAAACTCTGGGAAACTGTCAGTGGAAGAGAAACAGGAAGTACTTCTTTCAAGTTAGAACCTGCACTTGACCTACTTTTATTTAAAAAAACCAAAACAAACCCCCCAAAACAACAAAAACCCTACAATAAAACAAACAAAATACCCTTCTTGACTGATATTTTGCTATTCATAGATGGGCTTAACAAGTCAGAAGGTTACAGGAGCATTATGGTTTATCTTAACAGTGGAAATGAAATAAAGAAAAATGTCTAACTATGGTATTAGATTATTAAGCTGCAGAGAACACAAAATCTCTGGACCCCTACCAAGCATTGGTTAGGTCCTATGTCAGGAAGCCTTTTCAGTAAATTTTAACCGTGAGTCTTCTGGGGAGAAATCATTTTGTTAGAGTTGAGTTGTTTAAAAGTTGAGTGTCTTGTCTGACCCAGTCCTTTAGATTCCTCCACTAGCCAAAGAAAGAAATAGCTGTGCCATGATACCTCTTAGTCACTGGTGTGAGGGTCTCCATTACCATTCAGGGATTACGTCACGGTGTTGCAGAGGCACTCTCAGCTTAAGCAAAGCAAGGCATGGCAATTTCAAGTCAAATTAGTGGCATCAGGGCTCGAGGTACAAACTTGCCAGAAAACAACCTTTTCACCACATCAGTTCCTACAATGAAAAAGTTTTACATTTGGATGTATCAGGTGTTGACAAAAATAGATACTGGGATTTTTGTCTGTGATTTGGGTCTTCCGGCATGACCACCAAAATACTGTTCCTTTATTTCAATGAGCAAAAAGAAGGCATTTCTATTCTCTCATTTTCATTATCACATCTGTAACGCAACTTTTTTGGATTTAATTATTTATGAGCCATTACTGAATGCTTTATAGAAGGTAAAGTCCTCCCTTTGTTTTCAGTTTCAATGCAGAGATTAAAATAATTAAGTACTGATTAGCTTTATGTTACCTTTACTAACAATGCTGCTTATAAAATGGGCAAATTTCAACACAAAATTCCCTTTCCTGGAAACAACTTAGTATGCTACTAAACAGCACAAAAGGGCACTCAGAAAGGAAGGATTTAAAAATTTTAAAATCGGATTCTGGAGTACCTTTTTCCTAAATGTTTAGTTTGTCCTTACAGAGTTTTAAAATTTCTCTGTATTTTAAGTGGTACTGACAGCATACTGGTAACTTGTTTCATTATTTATGCTAAATAAAAATCAGATCCATGTTTGTGACCTAAGGAGGTAGAAAGCCTTGGCACATTCAGGGAAGCATACTCCTTTTTAAAATTGCATTCTAAATTTATTATCATGCATATATAATTCAAAACAAATCTTATGTACACACATTTAAGATGCCAGAACTGATGTAAATCCTCCACCCTTACAACTTTACCCTTTGCTTATGCAAATGATCAGCTGAGTAGCCTTACCAAGGAAAGGTTTTCAAAAGTGACTTAAGCCAAGTACTGAGATTTTTTCAGTTGTGGTTTTAGTACTGCCTGCTTTTCACACTTCCCAGAGCAGCCAGAGGATAATACAAAGTAGAATTTATGTACTTATGATGGGAGCTGTACTCTCACTGCCTCTTCTAGATCACCAGAAACATGGTATCATTTTATATTTGTTGCTGCATTGCTTTATATTTTGAATTGCCTAGATTGTATTTTTAAACCAAAACAAGACCCCCAAACTTCAGATGGTTTTGATCAGCCATGATTTTATCTATTTTTGGACACTGTTTCCTTGGTTACATGATACCTAAGTCAATTCACTTTAAACACAGATATTATGCTGAACATCTTTTTAAAAATGTGTTGGTTCAGTAAGTCCACTGAACCTCATTGCACAGTTTTTCAATGAAAGGTAGGGGGTGGGGAGGAGGTGGTCACTCCTTTATGATATTGCTGCTATTCTATTTGGGAAAATGTAGATGGAAAACTTTAGTCAGATATGAGTACAGTTCAGTGCCCCACGCTTTGGGTGCAGCTGCTTTGACCATAATAAATAATGGGATGATATGGAGGGAGGAAACAAGAGCAGAGAATCTACTGGTGTGTATTTACTGTTGTCCTGTTTTCTCTGAAGAAGCTAATCCAGCTCTTCTATATATAGGAATAATCAGGAATAATATACTCTGCTCTGATGAGATTCCACCTGGAGTACCGCATCCAGCTGTGGAGCCCTCAGCACATGAAAGACATGGACCTGTTGGAGTGGGTCCAGAGGAGGGCCACAAAAATGATCAGAGGTTTGGAGCCCCTCTGCTGTGAGGACAGGCTGAGAGAGCTGGGGTGGACCAGCCTGGAGAAGAGAAGGCTCTGGGGAGACCTTATTGCAGCCTTACAGTACCTGAAGGGGTTCTACACGAAAGATGGGGCAAACTCTTTTGCAGGGACTGTTGCGACAGGACAAGGGGTAATGGCTTTAAACTAAGAGAGGGAAGATTTGAGACTAGATAGAAGGAAGAAATTTTTTACACTGAACACTGTGAAACACACAGTGAAACACTGGCCCAGGTTGCCCACGGAGGTGGTAGATGCCCCATCCCTGGAAACATTCCAAGTCGGGCTGGACAGGGCTCTGAGCACCCTGGTATAGTGGAAGATGTCCCTGCTCATTGCAGGAGGGTTGGACTACATCATCTTTAAAGGTCCTTTTCAACCCAAACTATTCTATGATTTGTTGTCATGCTCTCAGCAACACACTTTGACAAATAAATTAATTCTATAACTCGGAATTAAAAAAAAAAAAAACAAACTTGACTTTACCATACCAAGAGTAACTGCCAGATAAGGTGGTTGGGCTCAGAATCTATGTCCACAAATTCCTATTTCAGATGCTGCTAGAGGAGTAGACAGTTCCTTTGATAGATTGCTTTAATTCAACACATGCACTTTTTAAGAATTGGTTTTCATTTCACGTATAAGAATGCCATTCACTGATGAAATGCCAGAGCTCTATGCTGTGAAGACTGCTTTCATGGAAACTAAGTTTTAGTCATTTTTTTTTTCCCAAATGAACACATTCTCTTATTTCATGGATAGTAAGACAAGCCAGGCATCTCCAACTTTTAACTAAAAACTCAAAAGATACATCTACATACCACTCCAGTGCCTCTCTGAAAGAGTAATAGGATGATAAAAAGATTGGGATTTTATGCATAACTTCATCTACCCTATGTATGTAAGGAAAATGCTAATTTCTCAGGAAGTTTAATGAAACGCTAATTCCTCAAAAGTTATAACATTATCTATCTTATATTATTCCAACTTCCCTGGCGTGAAGTCAAGAAAACTGAGGCAAGCAAAGGCTGTGCTACTCTAAAATAAACATCTCAGATCTTCCCTTAGGGTATTATTTAACTTAAATAACAATTAAAGGAAGAGTATCAGCCTTCCCAATTAAGAGAATCTGACACTCCTGTTTGTTGAGTTCTCAAGACAACATAAGGCAAAGGCAACACTTAGGAAAGTATGAAGTTGTTTGTGGGGCACTTTTTAACACAAGTATTTTAAAATATTATGGAGAACAGTAAGAACCTAGTACTGCTTGCAAGAGAAATGAGTGAGTTTGTCAGTGAATAATTTCCAGATGGAAAAAGAAAGAGCACTTATCTCTGACAATCATACTTCAGTGAGAGATAACGTACATTGAATGCTGTGAGTAACTAAAACTTTCAAGATACATTTTAGTGCCAGTGTCATATAAACAAAGACGACTTCTGCAAATTCTCACATGGGCTACTAATTTTGGAATTGCTGTTGTGAAACAACCTATGTATTTAATATTCAACATTGTTAAGAATATATGCTAAATCACTGTCATTCAAATGGAAATGTCATGTATAGGTAGAGTGCTATATATTCCTTAAAGCTATAGTTACTATTGAAGTTATCTTTATGACAGTTTTGCAGATTTTTCTCCAATATTTTTTACATTTAAAATACATGTTTTTCCCCTAAGTCTATGTATTAATTTTAATTAGGATAAGATCAGTTTAGCTTAAAATGTTTCTTTAGTTTTTTAGTATCTGTGCTACTAGTTACTGGGGGAAAAGCATGAAAAAATAATGAAATAATAGGAAATTAACAGAAAATAGTGAAAGTTGGTTAATTATGAGTTGTGGCTTATGCTCTCTACTCCCTCTCTTCAGCAGAGATGCATCCAGCTTTTCCCATGCTCTTATTCCCTTGGTAGTTTTTACTCCATATGCACTGACTATATGAGGTGGCATGTAGTCCAGCTGGTTTCAAGCTGTGTCTGCTAACTGGGCAGCCAATTACGTATGACCATTAGTAAGAGAGCATATATAACAGCACAGATTACTACTGAGTATACATTAAAGCCTTTTCCTGATTTGGGTATCTCAATTAATACACAAGTGTGTATTAGTACAAAGGAGTGTCCCATTTTCAAGAAACTTTTCGAACTTCAGTGTCTTTAAGAGTCTTACTTCTCTGACTTATCTGCTTAAAATATGTCAATATATTCAGAAATTATTAGGAAGTGCTGACAGATTAACAGATAATGCACCAGTTTTTCTGAAGAAGGCAAGCTAAAACCCTTGCTGAAAAGTCACCTATACGCTTCTTATATTCTGAGGATACTTTTGTTTGGCGCAGATACTCATGAATTTATTGATAAGAGCAATAAAAGTGAAGAATCATTTTCATGCATATATCTAATCTTCAGAACCATAAATCATCACACGTGGTTGTAAAGTTATCAGTAATTTGTTTTTTGCAACAATAGTATCATTTAAATATCAACATAGTTTCTATCCAGGAAATACCAACATAATCTGCCATAATGATTAATGTGTGGAAAAAGCATATATTCAGTATGCTGGAGCTTTGCTGCAGTGATCATTGATTGAAGTGAAAGATGTTTTGAGAACAAGAATTTCTGCCAATAGACAACTTTGGCAAATGGCACTGCATTTGTGAACTTGAAATTTCTCTAGACTTCCTCTGAGATAGTAAATAAACGCAGACCACTTGTTAGCGCTCTCACAAGATAGGTCTTTTTGATGGCAAGTTTTAGGCATTGCTCTTATGCGTTTTTTCTTTACCTCTTAATGCAACTGTGCAAACATTTTTGCTCATAGCATTGACTTCATGTAGTTCTTTAGGCTGACAGTTGCCAGACGAGATTGCACATCAGTGACGCTAGGGTGCCTATCCAGTTTTTGAGGGCCTTAATTCTGTTACCAAACATACAGGTCTTCCTTGTATAATCTTTATTAATATTGATTATTTCATCGACTCTTTAGGATTTCCTGTATGAAGTTTTATTCCTGTACATGCTAGGAAGTATTCTGGTCTCCACAGCCTTGAGCAAAGCAGTTCTTACCTCAATTCTAAGCTTCACTGGGATTAAAAAACTAGACACTTCTGTCCTTACCACACTGAATGTTTTATGTATTACATTAAGTATTCAGTAGAACAGGGAATGGAATTTGTATCTGTTCCTCCCCAGGGGAATGCCATATCCATTGGGCTATTGAGTCAGTTTAGTTGTGTATTTCTGGCCTACAGAGCACAAAATTGTTTGGGGACAGATTCAATGTGAAGGAATGACAGCAACTCCACTAATCTACTCTCTGATAATATTTGCTGAGATACAGGGGCAAATGGTGTGACAACCTGTTCTTCCATGGCAAGTCAGACTCCTGTTGTGGGGAGAAATAACCCAAAAATCAGAACCAGACAGGGACTTTTTGTGTGGTTGATGTGACCCATTGATTTCCAGGTGTATAATGATCCTCTGAGTTCCTAAGAGCAAATACCATGTGCAGACAGCTTGAAGCTACCTCAACTTATTTTACAAAACAAAATTACCTCTGGCAACCAAATTTTGCAGAAGTGGTTCTCAGTTTAAGCTCCCTTCCTCTCTTTACACAATGCTGGTGTTCAGGCTTTCAAGAATAAAGCTGACACTTTTATTTTTAAATTTTCATTCTTATGTGATGGAAAAAACTTTTTGTGCAATTTTGCTTTCAAGCTGTCATAAAACAAATCCTAAAATGTATTCCTGTGCAGTATTACTTCGTTTGGAAAAAAAAAACCCAGTAGGATTTACAAATGAAAAAGTCAATCACATTTACGTTAATTCTGAACCATTATGAAACAAAGTTGCGTGTAGTTTAGAAAAATTACTTAGAGAAATTATTTTAAGTTTCTGCATGAAGAAAATTCTACAAGGAGAGCTTCTACATGTGCATGACAAAGAAGGGTAAATTTACTGAATATGTAGAAATTGCTGCCATTGCAGGCAGTTCTAGAACCAGGCAGGGCTGAAAGTAGGAATCTACATGTGGGGAACATTGTGTGTACTTATTATTATGCTTTTATCTGCTGTTGATCTCAGCCAGAAGTATGATAGAAAATAAAATGATCCGACTTGGAAAGGACACTATAATGTTGTGGGGGTTGTGGTTTTTTTTATAATCTCTGATGTGAGTTACATAGCAGTAGCCTTCCAGCTTCTTTGGATACTTCCTATCAAAAATTTCTGAAAAATTATGCTTCAGACGCCGTTCAGTACAGACTTCTTCCAGTACAGATGTCCAATTAGTAGTCATGCAAGATGACTACTTCTGAATTTCTGCAGCTCTCTATCATTTCATCTGTCTGAATATTTCTTCTATACTAAAGGGAATTCTGAATTTTTAGATTTGGTAACTTTTGCGTAATCTATGCCAGTGTAGTCACTCAAGCCAGCACATGGTAGTGTATCTCAAGACTTTTAAACTATGGATTCATCACCATGGAAATGATTTGGTACAGATAGCCATTTATTAAGACAGTTTTCATTCAACAGAAGGATCTAAAACTACAGAAGACTCTTCACATAGTGAGTAAACCTTTGGTATGATAATTTTATATACGCAAGTGACAAAATTGTGATCTGCTTTCTCCCCATGGGACAGAATGATAATATAGAATTCTGTCAGAACAAGATGTGTAAATGAGGTCATTTAAACTTCAAGGGTGCTCAAGCACTTTGATAAAAACTTTCACACTATACCAAGTGAAATTTAACTAAGATTTATTTTCTTAATACACTGGAAGCAAGTTTAGGACCCATTCTGATTGGAACTACCACCAAGAGTATCTCGAATTCTGGACTGAGAATGAATAATCAGACCAGTGGAACAGAAATTTTAATCATAGAACAGACCTTTTCTATTAAGAAAGAGCCCAGGTTCTGTATTGGATCTAACAAACGTGACTGCCAGGGAAGCTGGTTCAGCTTACCTATCCATTAGAAAGCCAATACACTAAAAATAGTAGTCTCAGACCAAAGGGCTGAACTAACTCATTGTGCAACTGCACAGGGGTTTGACCCAGTGCCAGAGAAGCCTCACCAGACCTGAGTGGGGAGTAGAGGAAGCTTCCCTTCTAGGGGCATCCTATAGCTGAACCAGCTGAAATGTGAAAAGAAAAAGCATGCTTGGTAATCATGCTGGAGGCTAAGATTTCCTTTGCAGGGAAAGCCCATCTTCCTAAATAGAAGGTTTGTGGCTGTAAATTTAGTTTTCATCAGACCACAATACAGTATCATTGACTCCAAATAGTGGTGTCCATTTATGTGTATCTTTCAAATTGTTTTTCCTCCAAGTTTTTGTAGAATGTGCATACGAAAATCTCATACTCATAAAGAGTGTGATTGCATTTATTAACTTATGATTTCATTAAATAGCAGTAGTGAAATAGCAAGTACAGAAGCAAACACAAAGTATACTAAACCAGAAATACTTAATACTCTTCTAAGCACAAAACTCTGAGATTTCACTCTGAAGTCACGTGGGAGCATTTATCATTCTGTCTACAGAATGTTTTTATTTGTGAACTAATAAGGATATAATATTTTCATCCCTGTTATTGGAGTGTCTATCAAATCATTACCTGTGGTTCTACAAGTAAATCCCAAGTAGTTAATACTTCTGTCAAATGCCTTTTTTACAGCTCTGACTTGTAAAGTACCTATCCACTCTACCAGAACCAGAAAGGAAAACCTGCAGAAAATAGACTACGACAACTTGATTATTGATTTTATTTTTTTTTTAAATAACTAAGGAAGATGATGATAATGCAGCTTAGTTTACAATTGGCAGTGTCCTTCATAGATCTGTGATAATAAATACAGGTCTAACACTCAAATAATAGGAAAATCTGGTAGAGAGCTTCATTGCAATTTGTGTGATATGATTTGATCCTACAGTTGCATTCACAAACCACCTGAGCCATGACACTAATGATTGTATTCACTGCCTGTTAATGCTAATGTGTATATTAATGAATCTCCTTTCCCTCTGATCAATGCTCTGAAAAGAATAAAGGAAAGATACCATGTTTTCTGGTACAAGACCCCTTTTAAAGAGTGAAATTGCATACAAAATCTGTTAATGCATTTATTTATTTTTTTACCACCCACATGTCTCTCAGTAACTAACACAAATGCCCTTGTGTATTCTGTAGTAAGACCATCTTCTTTAAAAAGAGTAATGACATATATAATGTGTTAATGCATTCTTATTTTATTTACCAGCCATACGTCTTAGCAGCTAACCTCCGTGCCCTTTCAATTTCATATTACATATTTCATGTTTAGAGTTCCTTTTCTTAGAACTCAGGTATGAACCTGTCCTTAATCGGTGCAAAAAAAAGAAACTAAGTAAATAAGAATTACACTTCATATTTTTGCTTTTTGTGAATTGTACACAGTGCATATGGAGGAAACTGACAGTGCCTCAGAAAAGGCCAAAGACTGCATAAACTTCCAGATAAAAATGTCTATCACTTTCAGCTCAGGTGGTCATTTAAGATGAAGAGGGAAGCTAAATCAGCATAACAGTGTGAGGAAGCCCACCTGCAGTTTTTGTGTCTGCACTGTGCTGATTGAGACACTGGGGAACCGAAAGTCATTCGACACAAACACTGAGATTCATCAATTAAATATAAACCATTCAAAGAAACGCAATGAAAACAAAGCTTTATGTGGGTAGATTCACATTTTGCTGTATGTTTTCTCCATGATTGCTTCTCTTTACCAAGAAGAATAAGCATTTATGAGTGGGAAAACTTGGAGCTAGAAAAACATTTTCTAAGTCATTTATAAGAACTGTTGGAATTCACACTCCTGACTGTCAACAGCAAAGAAAAGGCACCACACCAAAATGGACTCCTATCTACTGTGATTCTTTTTTATTTAATGCTTTAGTTGAATGGGCTGAGGAAGCATTACAAAATTATGTAGTATTTAACAGATGATAGGATAAATAAATAATTAAAACCAGTCAGAGTAGTTTTAATGTATTCATAGTCCTAATAATATGACTAGCTCCATATTTATATCATTTTTATTATTGGCTTACATCTGAGAAATGTGAAAACATGTCTAAGGCTTGTTCTCACATTTCAGAAATGTTTAAACATTGTGTAACAGATATTTTAATGTAATCATTATTTATAGAAAATTGAAACAATTACTAATATGAATTTGGATATGATTGGGAAGCATTTTGAAATGAAGATCATTTTGCCAAAATGATTTTTAAAAGTGTTTTGCATGACATAAAACAATGTAATTCCTCTGTCTATAAAACAAATTGCTATTCGTTTTAAATTCTCTTTACTGGTTTCCCTACCCCTGCAGTAATTTTATTAGTTTGTAACACATTGCTCCCAGGGTAACACCAGATGGGTCTGAATATATGATGGCTTTTTAACAATGGTCTGTCATCAGTGACTGCTCCTCTAAGTGTTCTTTCCTTCATTCAAAAGTTAAATGGACTCTTAAAGCATGAGAAAGCATACATATGCATCTGTTATCATGTAAGCATTATTAAGATGGAACATGCTAAAAATCAAAAACATTACAGTAAATCATATGAATACAGTTTTTGCTTAATCTAAGAGGACACAGATTTCCTTTTCACGCACTATGGACATCTGCCCACACCATAGTATATTTCTTCACGGCTTTTCTGTCATAGATGGTTTTTGCTGTTACATTTAGTAGCAGTGAACAGCCACAGTAGTTGTTTCACTGTGCATTAAACTATCTGTCATATATGAAAGCTGGCAATTTATCCACCTGAACCAAAGAATTACTTGCCTTTCTGCACAGATGTGTATGCAAAATAAGCTATCTTCACTTACCAAGCTTGATCTCCTACCAGAAGGAGAGTGGTCTTTTGCCAAAATGGAAATGAAAATGAATTTCAAGCCTTCAGTAGGGATAAGTTTACATCTCTTTTCTCTTAAATTTTATTAACAGAAATACCTACTAATTTATTTGAAGCAGCTTTTTGAACTGAAGCCCAGAAAGATCACCCGCTTAAATATGTATTTTAGATACAACACATGCACTGCTTTTTGAAGATACTGGGATTTCACATAGAAGACAGTGTTAGTTGAACATCTTGCTTGCCTCCTTCCATTTTCCTCCTAACAGAAATGGTAATATATCTGCCTACACATGCAATGCTAAACAGTTTATCAAAATGCAAGGAGCAGGTGCAGTACCTGGTGGCATCATTTTTCAGGATATATAAATAGTACTCGGAAATGATGAAACTTGTACCATCAGGCCCCACTGTCTAATATCTAAGGCTGACTTTCATTTCCAAAGGATATATTGCCGCATTCTAAAGAATCCTCTTATTTAAAGAAACCTACAGAGGTGAGATACAAAGAATGTTTAAGGATACACTTTTACTACAATGACTACTAGGATAGGGATATAATGAGAGACTCTTCTTTACACAAGAATAAACTCCCTCCCTCATTATTTAAAAATATACTACTCCTCAAACCGTACCTTTATGGTACCATAGAGGTATCTCGGATCAATACACAAAATCTTCACTCGCTGTTTCTTTGGTATATGACAGATGCAAATCTGCTCTAGATATGTACCTTAGATCTGGGGTTGTGCTAGAAATATCAACTGTAGATTCTCACTGGTTCCATTTAAAAATCATCACACGATGCCAGCCAATTCTGGGAATTCTGGCTGGAGGAACTAGTATGTCAAACTATAAAAGATTCTCTTAGCCCTCAAGATCTCTCATCAGAGCCTTCTTTCAATCTGTTTGGAATCAGATGAACCTTGCGGTGTGGTCTAGCATGGGGGAAAAAATTTCCTGTTCACTACCCCTGAATCCCAATCAGTTTACGCTAAACCAAGATCTGCCAACTGACTGAGTTCATTCTCACCTAATGCCACTTTCCAACAAAATGCTTCCTGTACTATCAAGGAAATAAATTCATGGCTAAGGAGATGACCCACCTGGGTAGCAGTTAGCAATGTATTCTACATTGTTCTTTGACTACATAGTCTCACAGTTGTGGAATACGTTATGTAAGTAATTTTTGAAATTCATCCAACAGACACACATCAAATGTTGTAAGAAAAAGGGGACTCGACTAGGAATACATTTTGATCTGATTTATAGCAGAGTGCTTGAAGAATTATGAGAGGAGTTTAAAGTGGCTTAATGTAAATCTCTATTGAAAAGAATTGACAGCTGGACTTGATTTTCTGTTGGGTTTTTTTTTTTTTAATCACTGAATTTTACTTCCATTGCACTATTGCCTTTGATCCAAGTTATTCAGCATTGAATTTCTCTGAGTATGTAATTTAAATTTTAAAATAATAAGACTGCCAAGTCTGAAAGAATTCCTTTGCAGAATATCTTACATGTGACTTTTTATGAGAATTACTTACGTGGAAGTTACAGTTAATAAATGATTTGTGCTGTGTTTTTATTAGGCTTTAAATAGATGAAATATATTGCTAGCTTCAAAAAGCATTTCTTAAAACTAAAGGGTGAGCATGTCCACTTACTGTGCTGGAAGTGCACTGTGTTACCACACTTAGGAGAGCTGGGAAGTGACTTGGGATTTTCGCACAGTTCTCAACTGAAACTCAGTTCTGCACTATCCTTAGCACCATGGTTTTTTTATGTCAGATTTATGAAAAGGTTAATATAAAATAAGTACTCCTAGTTGTATGAATGAAGGCAATGGAGATCAATGGGAGTCTTCTTGCAATGGATCTGTGGGATCAGCTCCATCTCTAGGGACCAGGAATTACCTTCAGTGTTCAGCAGAAGTTACTTGCAAAGCTGAAAAGACAGGCCTTGAATTTGCATGCTCTCCAGAAGAAGAATAAAGCATATTTTACAGTCTCTACAATGCCTTAGTTTTAACAGATTTAGTTAAAACGGTGTGGTGTTAGTGACGCCATGAAAAAAAATCCTGCTACGAGTAACTGGCAAAGTAATTTAAAAAAAACTCAACTTTACTCAAATAATAACTATAGCGTTTCTTTTAAGTTTTAGATGCTTCTTTCTTCCTCTTTTCTACCAATTTTTATGGTGCCAATCAAGACACATTTCCAATATATGTGTACTCTTTTCATTGAGATGTTTCCCAGACTAGTGGAAAAACTTTTAATTTTCCATTTAAAATAACACATTAGTATTATTCACTACATAATTATGAACAACATGTTAATGAAATAAAAAGCCTTTGTCAGATAACTGATAATATAGTTTTAAGTCATCAAAACTGTGAAAGGTTCATTTAGGTCTACAGTTCAGTATATGGTAACATTCTTTGAAAAGAAATTAGTCTCATCTTTAAAAGGCCATGAAGTAAACAGTGAAAAGTACAACTTCTGTTACTTTTTGAAACAATGCTCAAAGAATTTTTTAATTACTTTTTTAATTCTAAAGGTAAATTTTGGTATCTTCTTTCTAGTTACAGTCATTGGTGGTATGTCATTATCAAAATGCCAGTCTCTTAGTTTGCCTTTTTTTGTGTTTTCAGTTTCACAGCTGGTCATGGATTTTCTTCATTGTTAGCCCAGGTAAGAAAAATTGGCTTGTATCCCTTATTGATTCTACATTAATACAGCACCAGAAATGCCCTTGGCACTTTTACGATTTGGTCTTCTGTTATTGTCAGTAAGCACATAAGCTCAGCCCCTGAAACATTATCAAAATGTATCTTATACTTATTTTGATGTTCTTCTTTTCTTCATAATTCATACTGTTTCCCCCACAATTATTTTCTGGAGTTCTGCAGTAACTGTTTCGTGATGTCAACATGATTACAAAGTGCTTTATTGCCAGCAACGTGTGAAGAGCGATATCCAGCTTCGTGTTTCCAGGAAGTACTGGCAATGAGCAATTCATGGCTGGTGGGGGAGTGGTAGTGAATTTAATCTCTCTAAAGAAATATGCTGAATGGTGGAGCTTATGTACCGTGACCTGCAGTGGCCACTAAAACAGAGCTGTTTACTCTAGTTGTACTCAATTCATTATTAGTAATTTAGGATCAGGAGAAAATGGTACCTTCTAGAGATTTTGACATTATTGTGGAATAAACAAAGTAATGACTTCTCTAAGCCAGTGTAAAGGATCAAGCTGACAAATCAACTAGGGACCGAAAAGAGGGCTTTAGAGAGACTCTGGCATGTAAGCTAAGAATGCCTTATTGAGGCAGATGGAAGTAAAATGCTTCTCTGTTGCTTTGTTTTGTTGGTTGGTTTGGGTTTTTTTTCCACTTCTTTTGGAGCTTAGAGCCAGCAGGCAAAAAGCTGTAAGCATTTAGAGATCAGTAGTACAAAGATTCTTGCTAGAGAGAATCTGGGTAAGGACCAAATAAGGTGTTATAAGTTACCTGTGATGATAAAGCTGGGGAAACACCATGCTCTGGAAAGCTCTTGATTGACAACCTTAGAAGGAAGATTTTTCTGAATGACATGTCGTAGAGAAATTTGGAAAGAACTGAAAGGAAGGAAATGAAGTCCCAGTTGTAATGAGAGGCAGTAAGTGTTGTGGGTTTTTGCAATCTTTCAACAGCACTCCCAATAGGAGTGGGAAATAAAAGTAACACACATATATATTTTACATTAGTCTGGTGTTTGTGTGATAAGGAGTTCTTTGAAAATATCACTATATGATCATGTATGTTCTAAATTCACGTAACCAGCAATATGAGAATAAATGTAATGCTCTAAGATTCTGTAACTTCTTTTTCTTAGAGCTCTTGACCTTTTTGTCTTGAAAGAAATACTGGAGGATTCAATGGAGTTGCAAAAGACAGAAAACAATAGATGACAGAAAATCTATTTTGATCCCTGCTAATCGTTACCATGCAGTGTTTTATCATTGTTTCACACATGAAATTTTTGACTTTTAGAAATAAAGTTGCTGTGGTGAAGAACTGTAAGGTGAGAGCAGGGTATTTTCCCCAGTAAAAGACACTTAAGTAGAAGGTTGCTGACTTTTTCTTTCAAAAGGACATTTTCTTCTTTGTCACTTACAAGGCAGCTTTCTGTTCTAAATTCATAGATTGTCAGTGCCTTGCAATTTTTGTTGCACTGATTCCTGTGACTTGGTCATTCCAAGGAGAAAGACAAAGGTAAACAAATACCTGTTTGTCCCAAAAGTAAAAGAATGAAGTGGAGAGAGATAACCAGATGCTAGAAACGTGCAACTATTTGATGTTTAAACTTGCCTCTTATTTTTCCTTTTACACTGCATAGCTCTTGCCAACCTAATATACCCACTTTTGATTTCTGGCCCTACTTTACTCAGTACTATCCCTATTTCTCTTTCATTTTTCTAAAATTCGTTTCCGAGAGCCTCTTTGTTCCTCAGCATTGGCCCATGCAAAGTGGCTATTAGTAGTAAGCGCGGTTTTATTTCAGATCCTTCCATGGTGCACCTCCACATTCCCCTCAGATACTGTTGAAACTGTTGTTTCAACTCCCTCTCTCCACTAGTGCTGCTGGAACAGAAGGAAATAAAATACAGAAGTAAATTTAGGATTTTCTTCTACTACATTCTTCTTGATCATCTGTGTTTTGTTCTTCCAAATGTCGTAACTTTGTGTTGAACTGTTAGAACACTGAAGTAATCTTCTTTAAAAAATAAATGAAAATTAAGAGACACTCTGAACTAGCTACTGGGCAGGCAAATGTGGTTTCAGAGCTTTGTGCTGGAGTGGATTTGCACTGTACTTGTACTGTATTGATTCAATTTTTAGGGTTGTTATTGCTTGTTTAGAAGGACCTGAATGCATTTCTTCCCTAGGCGCTTTAATCTGACTTCTTTTTTGATTCTTGCCCCCCTATCTTTCATTTTCTGTATCGGTCACTATAAACACCAAGATCTTGCCCAATGACCTGCTGCCCATGTTTTACAGCGGAAGTTTTAACGTGCGCAGAAACTGCAAACATTCTGCTTCTATTGCAACACTTTCTGTGTACTGCTATATTGACAGGGATGTTACTGAAGAACTGCAGAGTTTAGGATCCACTTTATAGTATTGTATTATGCTGAGGATCAGACAATCGTGTTAGGATATTACCTGCAATAGCAGAGAACTAGGATTTTGTCAAAATGTTTGTGCTACAGCAGAGAATTAGGATTTTATTAAAACTTTTAATCTTACTTTTATTTTTCAGTGGCATATGAAGGAATATTCTTAATTTTTCTCAACTAGATAACCATCTAATGTTCACACATATCTGTGTTTACTGTTAGTCAAGTAGTCTAGCACTATAAGACATAGGCACTCTTTGAAATTACAGATCTATGCTAAAATTCTGATATAAAACTGCACCAAAGAGAATAAACCAAACATCCCCTTTTTCTGTCTCAGAGAGGATAGTATTGGTAGTCAGGCCGATAGCTCAAAAAACGGTTATGAAAATTTTTCAGAAAAATACTACTTCTAAATCTCTGACTGAATGGTGATAGAAGCTAAAAATGAGTGGGAAAGAAGAGCTCCTTAATCTCGGTCTCTCTTTCATCTTCTCAGAGTCCCCCAGCCTCTTACAAACTTTTTGATCATTCATTACAAACTAGAAACATCACAAACTTTCATCTCCAGGTCATAAACAAATTAAGTTCTGTGAAGATGTAGGTGGGATTCAACATCACTTATTATAATGTCACCTTTTTCTACTTTAAACTCCTGAACTTACTCTGTTTTTGAACTTGTGAGACTACTTCATCAAAGAGGCAAACTAAATTCCGACTAAATTTTCTGCATGGACAAGTAGCGGCATGTTGAGTCCTAAATTAGTCCTTTATAATCAATATTTTGATTCCATTTGTGCATTCAATAAAATCTGAAAAAGTCATTTAGAATCAACAGCAATTTTCTTTAGAATTACATACTCTTGCATAGTAAATGTACTAGCCTGATGTTCCTCTACTGCAGCTTCATGTAAATAAACTGATCTATCTCAGAAGCAGGTGAAAATGGAAGCATACATCTACCATTGTGTATGTACCATCTTCAAAGAATAGAACAGATCCTTTTCCATATAATTCTGCTCTTGCCACAGCATGACAAAGAATCATAAAATTGTCTAGGTTGGAAGGGACCTTTCAGATCAAGTCCAACCTTTGACTTAACACTGACAAAAACCATTACTACACCATGCCACTAAGCACCTCGTCTACCCATCTTTTAAATACCACTAGGGATGATGATTCCAGCGCTTTCCTGGGCAGCCTGTTCCAATGCTTGATAACCCTTTTGGTGAAGAAATTTTTCCTAATATGCAATCTAAACCTCCCCTGATGCAACTTGAGGCCATTTCCTCTTGTCCTTATTGCTTATTATTTGGGAGAAGAGACCAACACACGCCCCTCTCGGTATCGTTCTCTACAACTATCTAAAAGGAGGATAAGATCTACCTTCAGCCTTCTTTTCTCCAGACTAAACAACCCCAGCTCCCTCAGCTGCTCCTCATAAGACTTGTGCTCCAGACCCCTCACCAGCTTCACTGCTCTTCTTTGGACTTGCTCCAGAATTGCAACGTACTGTACTGAGAGGCCCTAAACTGGATATAGTATTTGAGGTTGGGCCTCACCAGTGCAAGTACAAGGGGGCAATTACTTCTGTAGTCCTGCTCGCCACATTATTCCCAATACAGGCTAGGATGCTGTTGGCCTTCTTGGCCACCAGGGCACTCTGCTGCCTTATATTCAGCTAGCAGTGGACCAACACCTCCAGGTTCTTTTCTGTCAAGCAGTTCTCAAGCTACTCGTCCCCATGAATCCCTACAGGACAATTTCACCTTCGGTGACTTTCCTCTTCCTTGATAGTTTCTTGGGTTATTCCATTGATTCATTCCAACTTTCATAGAGGCCAGGATGTGTCTATTTAATAGAGGTGGGGTTTTTTCTATTTCTTTCCCCATCTGTTTCTCTGGTTACCTTATTTAAGTAAAGGGAAAGAAAGATTTATTACGTCTTTTTCCCTGCAAGCAAGAATGGTGTTAAAACCAGAAATTTTGAACTCCGAAAGATTAGGGTCCAGTGAGTTACTAAATCTTCTATCTATCTGTATTTCTAATATAGCCTTTTAACTTATAGTAGAAGATTCTCTGAACCTGATGAATAATACTCTGTAACTATGTATTTGAAGTTGTTCACCGAGAAGAGTGACATGTTCAAGAGATGCGCTTAATTTTCATATTTTATAGGATAAGTTCAATTTATGCTCTAGTGTTTAATTTTAACTCACATTTTATTAATATGTGAAGTGGGTCAATGACCTAGAAGCTGTACTTGCCTACAAATGGTTAATGGTACACAAGTCTGCTGAATCATGAAAACTCCCCAAGTTTGCAGTTGCCAAGCTCCATATTGTATGCATTCACTTTCTAATTGCTGCAAAAAATTAGATTAGCTATTATACTGCTTCAAACTGTATTTGGGAACAATGTGGGTTTTCCTTAGAGATAATCTACTGCATTTTTGTTCTTGAGAATATTAAAGGTCTCTAATGATCTCTCAAAAGTAATACAGGGCAGCTAATTATCTCCTTGAAATAGTCTCATTTCAGCTTTGTTGAAGTACATGGAGTTCTTACTATTACCAGCAAGAGGAAAGGGAAAAGACATACCATATGCTGCCCAGGAGAAACGCATATTTACTAGCGCTCTTCAGTCAACTGCTTTGTTTATATGAGGAAATCCTTCCTGCAGGTGAGCGATTTATTATTACAGAGGAAGAAATGACCCTTTGTAGTATCCCGTAAATCACAAAAGAGATCTTTTGTCTGATTTCTACTATGACTATTTGGCTCTATATATGAGACTGACTACTGGGTCCTGAATAGTTGCCAAAAAAAAAAAAAAACCACCAAAAAAACAACCAAAAAACTGGGGCTGAAAATCCAGAGAAGGGGAAGATGGACACGCAAAACTCATTTTTTTAGACCATTATCTTCCTTTAGCTCTTTACTTTAGTTACCTAACTTTTGTGTGTTTAAAATGAGCAACCTACTAATTTCTCTGTCCTGTTCTGAAATCACACACAAATCCTGCCAAGTAAATTAATCCCATAGAAGCTAAACTAACATTGATCCTTCCTTGGCCTCAGCCAACAGAAGCCTATCAAGTAGCATGTAAACTACTTTGATCAAGAATGACTTCTTTACTTTCCAGACTTTTGTGTCTCACGCCTCATCTTTTGTCTTCACCATCAATATATTTCCTTTATAGTCTCCATTTGGACAAAAGTATCCATCTAAATTACACTGTACACTAGGTATTTGACACATGCATGGGCATTGAACAAGTGGAAGGTAGTAAGTGAAGCCCTCCGGAAGTTCTTGAAAGTTGGCTGCCAATGATATCTTTTAGGATATCACCAAGCAACCAGTATACAGTGCATATAAAATGAAGACAAATTTCCCTTCACTTTCTCTGCCATTTTTCATTCATTGTGTCTTTAGGAAAAGTCAGTGAGACAAAATGAGAAGTTAGCTGTCCTGACAGATAAGAATTAAGGTGAGCACCACCAAGAAGTCATTTTTTGTTCTACTCTTTGAGTAAACTTGCTTGCTTTAGAAATAAAACTTTTGGATTCTCCATCCTTTCACAAATATTGACCTGTAACATCACATACCAAATTATTTCTGAAGCTTTTTTTTCTCTAAAAGAAAAAAAACCAAACAACTGACATCTCTTCACTGGGAGCAGAGACTCAGAATGAACCAAAGTTTATTCTGTACAGGACAACAATAGCTAATATTACTGTTACATTAAAATCTACCCATATTTAATAACAAATATCTGATACTACCTGATTATTATAGAACCAAAAGTATGTGTTACCTGAGTAAATCAGTATTATTAATTTTTTGCTCGTATTATGTAAAATCATAGAATCATAGAATTGTCTAGATTGGAATGGACCATTAAGATCATCTAGTCCAACCATCAACCTAAATCTGATTTAAAAAAAACAAACAAAAGAAAACCATGCAACCCCCCCCACACACATTATTAAACTATCTAAGCACCATGTGAAGCCATTTTTTGAAAACCTCCAGGGATGGTACCTCAACCACTTCCCCAGGCAGCCCATTCTAGTGCTTAATAACCCTTTCAGTGTAAAAATTTTTCCTAACATCCAACCTAAACCACCCCTGGCGCAACTTGAGGCCATTTCCTCTTGTCCTATCACCTGTGACTTGGGAGAAGAGACCAATCCCTGCTTCTCTACAAGTTCCTTTCAGGTAGTTCTAGAGAGCAATAAGCACCTCAGCCTCCTTTTCTCTAGAGTAAACAATCCCAACTCCCTCAGTCTTTCCTCATAAGAGAAGTAAAGTAACTACATGAGGTGTTTAGTCATCAGAGTTAGGAACAGAAGTGATTCTAATAAATGCAATTGCAAATAACCAGATTTTTCTTTTATTCTTTTCCTCCTTCTCAAACTGAATCTCATTATAACAAATTTGAGTTTGATACTGCTCTTAGAGATGCCATCAGCAATACATCTCAATTTGTCCTGTAAAACTGGCTAATATACATTTCTATGTGAAATAGAAGATCTTAAAAATACACAAATCCAAGTGCACTTAGTGTTACATACATTATTTGTGGCCTTCATTTTGCTTTTAATCTGTGGAGATTTTGTGAATTGTTCTGGACTGTTATCTGTGGAGCCTCTAGTTCACACCATATGCAGAAAACAGAAGAGGTGCAGAGCAGCAGTGTATGGGGAGGAGAAGGTTCATAAAGTTTTTCAGGAGCAAGGGAGAAATTAGGAATATAATGAAGCATTTGACCTCTGAGTAAAAAGAAAAAAAATTAGTCCAAACTGGATGAAAATTTCTCAGGAAGAAGAGATGGTATCTTTAGCCTTTCTGTACAAAAATTAAACACTGTGCATTAGAAGCCTGATCCAAACAGTCTTTCCAGCAATTTCAGGATATTTATAGTGAGATCTTGAAAATGGCCCCTGTGGTTTTGTACTTCTGTAGCATCTATCTAGCAAGTAGTCACACTCAAAGAGCCGCTTTCACTTGGGCTGCATTGTTCTGGGTTTTACTCTATTTGATCTATTACACGTCATAAAGTCACAACCTTTTTCTTATGCCAAACAGGTCTGTTCTCAGTCAAGTATGTCCTCAGCAATCCTGTCTTGTAATTAAATTATTTAATGACCCTAAAGACTATTGAAAACCCTAAATAACAGGTATGCCCTTGATTTAACATAATTAAAAAATAAAAATAAAAATAAATTAGTTTCTCTCAAAATCTCATGCCTTATTTTGAAGCTGGACTTAAATACTGTTTAGTGGTAAGGAAATGAAATGGAAAATTCTGCAATCCTTTTTAGCATCTCTGGCAGTCTTCCAAACACAAAGCCCAAAGCCAAATATTCCTTTTAACCATATTTTGTTTGGAAAAGATGCTTTAAGCAAATCAATTCAGTTTAACTCTGGAACACTTGAATAATGTGTGGCTGCTGATGTTGATTAGAATAAATATTGTGCATTTGAAACATAATAGTCTTGTCTGCACCAACATGTAGTTACTATACTATATATACTATATAGTTACTATACTATATACACTATAAAAGGATAGAGTGGACTGAGTCCAGTAGTAAGAAACTCTAATAAGTAACTGTTGGGATTCCAGAGCAATACATAGCATTTGATTTCTGTGTATGATTATTCTCCATTGGGGTTATGTGAACGTTTTTTTACTTATGAGAGATTGAATCAAAATGTATTTAGATTCACCAAAATCCATAGCCAAAAGTTTAATTTAACAAGGTAGAAGTCTCAGAGCAAAACTACCCTCTCATCCCCTGTGTACAGTGGATGCAGGAGGCAGTGGAGACAGGTCAGATCTTTCATTTCGCTATCACTTCGCAGAGTTGCCTCTGAAACAGACATGTATTTAACATATAATTAAGCATATCTACTGTCTACTATAGGAGGAATCTTACTTATATTGTGAGGATCCTTTTGAGCAGCCTTTTAACAACAAAAGGTTTCAGAAAGTTGGAGGAAATAATTATTATCACTGTGCAACTCCATTTTGAAACTGAGAAGAGATACAGCTTCTCTTTCAGTGATGACCCTGCTGACCCACTCCTGGCCATCTGCTGCACACATATGGACACCTGGGTTGGATCCCTGCAGTCAGACATTCCTCTAAATCAGTACCCATCCACGAAGTAAAATCCTGAGTTATATAGCTTTGTCTATGACCCTTCCCTAAACTATTCTCAGTCTATTTGGGTACGAAATCACTATTTTGATTTGCCTTAGACATCATTCTGTGTAAATAATGCTCTAAAATACCAAATTACTCATTGAGGTCAATCTTTTTTTGCCCCAGACAATGTCAAGCTCTCCCCTCTACTGAATATACACAGTAAAATGAAGACAGTAATGTGAATGCCACTTACCTCCAGCAGGTAATTAATATCCAGGTACAAAAAAACATATGAAAGGAAGATTCCTTCCTTCCCTTCATTCCCTTTTATTTCAGTTAAATTTTCAGATATGAATATTAACAAGGTATCTAGTGCTGTAAATGGAGTATATCATCACAAACAGCAGGCCAGCAGTCATAACTGAACAACTAAAACTCTCACAAATGCCCTTTTCACTTCTCTGAAGAGGAGTACATCCTGTGAGATTTTTATGCCTGGTTAAATTCTTCCTGAGGATTGCTTCACTAACTCTTCCAATGCTCTCATCACATTGGCCAGCTGTGACCTACAGGCACTTTTGGGGAAATTAGTAATTGCTATCTAGGTAAAATGAGGACAAGTTTCTTCCATTCCACAAGAATATGTAACAGGAAAGGCAAATTAAGTAATCTGTTACAGTAGGGACAGAGTCCAGTTTTTGTTTTAATATTACATTCAAACTCTATCTATTAAGGTTCCATTTTAAGATTTTTCTAGAAATTCAATTATTTCTGATGTTTCAATGTTAATAATTTGAGACACAGTATTCTGTCAGGATTTTTGTGCCTTCATGTAAATATGCTTATGAATAAAATCCAATGCAAGTGAAAACTACGATCTGAACATGGCATGTTTTGAACATGGCAATATACTGAACATGTAGGTTTTACATTTTTCATAATTGGTCAGTAGCTCTTCGTTTCCTGCAAAAATGGACTTCCTTAAAGTCAGTCAGCTGAGGATACCGTAAAACTAGTAATGCTATCAGGACAAAGTAGGGCTCTTATCTCAAAGGGATTGATTGATTGATAGTCATTTCATGGAAACAGTTATTTTTAGAAATTGAAATTAGTTTCCATTAAAGCTACTGCTTTTAATTATAACAAAATAGATTTACTGAAATTGAACTCTTAACATGAGATTTAATAAGGTGAATATTGAAACTCATAAAGTTTGAAAAATTCAGTTTCCTTTAAAACTTTCATGATTTCATGATGTAAAAAGCACTTTTGGAATTAGCTAGCCAGTGCCAAGAAATAAACACAGTATTAAACTCAGTACAATTTTATATTAAGGTTTCAGTTCTAAAACTTAACATATTAAATTTAAATTTTCATTAGTAATACAGATTTTAAAAAACAATAAAGAAAGCTCATCATCAAAATCGGGAACTTGTACAACGGGGTGATACGCTAGGTTGAATTTAAGATGCAGAATACCAGTGATTCACTGTGGGTTGCATCAGGTTGTCAGGGTTTCTGAGGGTTTCTTTACAGGAAGTGGGAGTGGATGCTTGTGCCCACCCACATTTCTGTACGCATACATTATTTTCTATTTCCATCTCATTATCCATTTGCATGAAATAGTTTAACATTTTTGTTAAACTATTTGTCTTTGGTTTCGAATTAAGAACTGACTTAATATAAGCACTACCTATCAACAACTAAACCAACATTATTCTCATACAAAATCCAAAACACAGCAGCTACTCGGAAAATTAACACAGCTTGGAAAGTTTATCAAAAGATCTAGGAAAAACATTTTAGTTCTTGGTTGCCTAATATGTCAAGTGATTGTTAGCTACTAGAAGAAAATAAGTAAGTTCTGTATGTCTTTAGGTGAAGGAAATGTGTTAATAGGCAGTTTGCGAACACAGACACATCATTAGAAATTTCAAAACAGATGTTTATAGAAGATCGGAAAATAATTAAAAAAAATTAAAAAGGAATAACCTCCTCTCTTTATGTTCATGTATTTTTTATCATGTACTGAACAAGGTGTCAAAAGCTTGAGGACAAATTAAACATAGGTGTATGGCATACCCCGATGAGTCAGTATAGACAGCACTTCAAGAGTTTATGACTATGCTAATTTGATTTTTTTTTTTTTGTAATTCACTCATGAGGCCACATTCAACAATAAAGTTTGCCACCAAATTCAGTGATAACAAGTTTTGGCCAAGGTAAGTCAAAAAGAGTGTGCAAAGTGGTTTTGTGCTGTTACAGGTGTCAAGGTGCATACAGAAAAATGAGATGCCATTGATTCACTTTTCTTGAATTTCCAAAAGTTATCTGATGAGCAAGTTCTTAAAGATTTTAAGGTGCTGTGACGCAGCACAAATTTTTTCACATGGAGGAAAAAAAGTATTTGGAAGTTTTTTCAGTATTTTCAGATAATTTTCAGTATTTGTTGTAAAGGAAGTGACTACAAGTTTCTGTGGAGAGAGCCTATATTGCATGCACGTTCCAAAAATAACTTGTAATAAAGGTGTGAATAGTGGCAAGAAGTTTTTTCATGATACTATGAATGTAAAGGCAATGGCCAATTATGAAGTACTGCGTAACTTCATGCTACAGAATATAACATTCAGAATCGGTAGATTTCTAGAGTTCTAGAACCAGCACATAGCTGGTTGTAGAATCTTCTTTTGCTTGAAGAAGTAATTTTTATTTTTTGTTGCATGTGAAAGTAATTTGAAAGATTGCTGCCTATTTAAACCTGTCATTGACACAGTGTTTAAGATCTTCAATTGCCTGAATGGGAGTTTTTAATCAAAAAGGTAAACAAACCAACTGATCAAGAAAATGGCAGATAAAATTTAATATTGATTAATGCCTAGTGAGAAAAAGCTGTTTTAACTTTACATATACAATGAAGAGTAATTTTATACTTACCATTCACCAGTTAATTATAATACAACTGTGAAAATATTCATTAAATGCTGAGGCCAAACAAACACGAGTCAAATCCTAGAAAACAAGGAGAGAACAAGATAGGGATTATTATTGTTATTATGGGCTGGTGCCAGACTGCAAATACTGTACCCAGTTGTGTTTTTTGGTCTCTTACGCTCTTCTCCAAAATCTCAGATAAACATAGAACTAGTACTTAAGGACAAGCATAAATATGCCTCTCTTTCTGTCAGAGTGGCCCAATGTTCTGCAGCTCTCATGGTTTAAGGAGAAATGACAGGGTAGAAGGGATTAAAAGATAAGAGTAGATAGTACAAAGGTTGGTGATGCATCCTACTTGGTGAAATACCAGTAATGAAGAGCAGGGTTTTATCAGATGACGCAGCAGTCATCTCAGTGACTGAATGCAGTGAGAAAAGGGTTTGACTTACAGGCTTGTAGACAAACATAGCAAGCTATTTAGAAAAGTGAAAAGTGTGTAGTAGGTGTAAAGAGCAGCTTATTTTAGGAATAGAGGAGGTGAGAAAATTCATTTAGCAATTCCTTAAAAGAATCTTGTGCTGTCAAGCAATAAAAAATGATAAACACTTTATAGAGTTTTTAATTTATAAAAATGTCTGTGTGCAGTGCTCCAGGCACACTTATAATCCTCTTCTTTAGGACATATAAAAATATAGGTTGACCCCATGTCAACATTACCTGTCTACTAGAAATGGGAGAAGTGATCAGTGCTTCAGACTTGTGTACTGCAGCATTTGTTTTCATGGGCTTGCCCATTAAAAATCCATGTATAATGTAACTTTCTTGCATATTGCACTTCCCTGATATGTAGACACTCTTCATGTAAAACTTCAGGTTGAATCATTTCTAATTTTTAGAATACCCTCAAATAGTCTTAATTTTTCATATAATTACAAATATTAAACACTAATAGAGTTGGTTTTTTATCTCTTTTTTATTCTCAACACAAGTCCTTGCGTGTAAAAAATAACAATAATCATAGCTCAACTGGAGCATCATAAATTTTCTGGCAAACCATTGGGAAGGGTACATGCTTCGGTTTAGGTAGATTTTAATGAAAAATGATATACCAAGAGCAATTTCTCTTCTATAATGAGGGAACTTTCAATTTCCATTGATCTCAGCTGTAGATGTATCACATAAGAATCTTGTAAGTAACGAGATTTAAAGCATTAAGCTTAAGTTGACATTTTCTCTCTTAAATTTAGCTGTAACTTGTCACCCTATTTATATACTTCACAAAGCACTAGGCAGCTTTTCATGAAACTATACCCAGTAGAAGATCATAGAAAACTCCAATTTCTAAACACTCTCACTCAAATCACAAAAAATGCAGTATTTAAAATTAATTTTAGTCATATTTTCTTAAGCATCCTTCAGTTGCTTTTAGTTGTGGATAAAGTTACCTAAATTATAGTCTCTCAGCTCCTCATCACCTTGAGTGATCTTATTATGCCTGTTAGCTTTCCTTCAAACCCTGGTTTCTACAAAATATGTTAAAATCTGTAATGAAATATATACCCTTTTCTGCGTGCTGCATGATGGTCACCCAAAAAAAATAATTGAGCACAGAGTAAAAGATTATGGTCTGACTAACAAATATTGCAAAGATTTCTATTTTCTTGCACATATTCAGTTTTTAATGGTTAATTGAAAAGGATGTTAGTGAAACTGTCCTTGCTAATCAAGAGTTAAAAGGCATGGAGTGATCTCAGGTCTATACAGAGAAAAATAGGAGTTGCAAGCAAATCCCCTATCACTCCTAGCAATATGGAGAAACACTGAATATGCTGGAGAAGACTCAAGACAATACTGTGTATTAAAGAAACATGAACAAACTGGAGAATTAACTTTGCATGTAATCATGGCAATCATGATCCAGATTCCACTTGTATAATACTCAATAGATTTCCTAGAGATAGTAAGGGAAAGGAACCCCCTGTGAAACAGTGAAAATGAGAATCATTAGGACAAAGCAGGAAAAGGAACTATGAAATATATACACATAATCCTAACACAGAATGAAACAGAATCAGGGAGGTTTGATGCAGACTTCTGTTAACTTGTGAGTATTCCAGAGGGAATTCTTCACATAAAAGATAACAACAAAGACCTATGGAAATTGAAGGGAAAAAAAGCAGGTAATTAATTTTGTAGTAAACAGAAATACAGCCATTATGTTAAAACTCCAAAGAAAGCAAGAAAATGTGTCAGAATATATTTCCAGCGCAAATCCAAACAACTTTTGTATAGGCACAGTGATCAAGGCAACTAACCCAGGTAACATTCAAGTAACACGTGATATTTGGACAATTGATACAAGAATGTCCAACAGATAAACTGAACGCCTACAAATTAAGGATTTCCTTTTGTTCTGAAAGATTTTATTAGAAAGAAACTTTAGTTTATGGTCACTGTTTGGCATTAAGAATGTGCATGTTCATCTTACATACAAAAAGACAAAACCAAAGCAAGTTTGAGAGGGTACACACAGGCAGGTAACTCATCTTCAGCGTTCGCCCCACTAGCTAGTTTCATGAAGAATACATACTCTGCAAATATAAAGACAGCACGGATACAGATGTGTTGCTGTTACCTTCATAAAATATGTGTTCAAATAATTGGGAGCCTGCCAGTAACTGATTCTTTTATGATGCAAAACGCATAATAAAAAAATGCACAAAGGTGAAGGAGGAGTCTCTAAGAGCTCCAAAACAACAGCTAGCATCACACAGAAAGAGAAGACATAGATTAGATTAATTCCCTGGTATTTAGAGAAAGAAAAGGAGAGGTCTAAAGCTGTGTAAGGACACAGAGGTATTTGTAAAAAGAAAAAAAAAAAAGCTTTCATTTTTCAAGAGGAAGTGAAACACTGCTTTTTCAGCAGGTTAGGTGGCTTCTTCAGGTTTTGGTAGGTCTCTTTAAGTGAAAAGACCAATTGCTTTTTGCCCATTATTTCTTCCCAGCTGCCTTTTATAATGTGATGTGCTTGAAGTGTGAGTCACCTGGGATGGCAGTCTTGGACTGGTGTGATGTAGGCCTTATTTGAATAGAGTACTGCTGGTCTTGAACATCAGTTAAAATGGAGGAATTAAATGGAGAATTAATAACCTTAGACTGAGTTAGGCCAAATTTCAATTTTAGCATTTTATTTTGGAAATCCATGAACATGGAAGATGTTAATGTACTGAAATCTAAAGATTAGAACAGAGTTCAAAGCTGTTAGAAATGCTGAACTATGTCAGCAGGTTCTGTTAGTGTTGTAATAAAACATGAATTTGTTTAAACCCTGTAACAAAGAAGCCAAAGAATTAAATTCAATATTTTAAAGCATATTCCTGCTGGTTACATTACTAATTTTTTTTTTTAACCTATTAACTGCTACATATCCTACAAATGTAATTAGAAGCAAATGACAAAAGAGTATTACAGGACATACTATTTGCCATTTTTGTACATCAAGACATACTAATTACAGAGAAAATTATGCAAAATCAGGATTAAAAAAAAATTGAGCATATAAGTGAGCAAGATTTCATAATTCTGTTTAGAAGCAGAACCTGATAATGTGTTGTCTTCTAATATTGGATAAATGCTGGATAAACAGATGCTAATATTGATCATAAAAAGTGCCCTGTTTCTTGTCTGCTGAAAGGACATTTCCACTACAACAGCTGGGGAAGACTTCTGAATTGCCTTTAGAGATTGGTCAAACTATGTTACGCCTCTACTAAAGCAATCTGTAGAGTTACTGAATCAGATATTCAGATTACTGGCAGATTGTTTCTATATTGTTTTCTCTAAGAAGCTTGAAAGAGATCGTAAGAGCTTTGTAGAGAAAGAAGTAATTTAAAAGCAAAACTTCCATGAGGCATGGAATCACCATGAGCTGATTACAAAGTCATGCTAACGTCTTTAAAATTCATTACTGTAACTTTTTATTACCTTATTGAGGACTCAATATTGAAATTGGGTTTCCTTTATAAAAAGGAAAAACCTATTTTTACAGAGCTGTGCAATCTGCAAAAACACTACTGATAGTTGTGAACAAAAGGTTCATCACTACTGTAATATTACATCAGGTTATTGGTTTGCTACATATGGTTAATGCTATAGTATATCCACAGGCTCCTGAGACATTGTAGCTGTAGATTTCAGAGTAACATGAGAAACTATTTTTACTTCCTTTACTCCCTCCCTCCTTCCCTCTTCATAAAGGCTAGAACTTTTAATTCTCATTAAACTTAAAACAAAAAGAAGTCTGATTTGATTATGTGAGTTTAGGATGTGGAGTTTTATGACTCTGGCTATATGCTCTTTCTCTGCTTCTGACCATTGAATAAAATGTGTGCTAAAGTACAGAAATTTAATCTCTGTCATGTCAGATGCTAACCTTGGTTGGCTAGCTGATATGCACAGAGCCAGAATCTGCCTATAATAGCACCCAGGAGTTAGTGAATTAATCTAACCTGATGAAGTGTGTCTCCTCAGTGCATAAATCAGCTGGAATACTGTCACTGATATGAAAGGAGGATGTGGAGAAAAAGAAGTTTAAAATGAGCCACAGCTTAAAGAAACCTGCTAATGGATAGGGCCTTGATATTAAGTAACTGAGCAGCCAGCGGGAGTCAATTTTGACTGATTTCCTTAAGGTTCTGTGGCATGTATTTTTTTCTTTTAAAAAATAGTTAAATAATCTATAATGCAGTATAAGTGAACTATGATTGTCTTCATCTTTGTGTGTAATGTGCATGTTTATATTTGCAATACCTTTTTAACATTTCAGCATTTTGAATCACACCAATCCTGACTTCAACACCTTTAGTCTATTTTGACATTGTCATAGAAGAACTGGAAGAATGCAAACTATCATTAAGAAAATAAGGGTTAAACATTTTGGCAAATTAACAAATTACATGTAATTTATATAGCAAATCATTCTCAGGAATTTTCACAAACCTGGCTAATTCAGACCCCTAATACGCCTGTATAGAAAGGTTAAAAATTAAATACACTTGTGTTACTATGAGTGTGCATAACAAAGGAGGAACTGCAGAAACCACCAGTTCTGTATCATGTATGATGCTTGATGTATCATGTTTGATGCTTTAAATAGTTAATGCATTCCAGCAAATTTACTGTACTACTGAAGCTGGATAATTTGAGTAGTTTTTTAACTCAGGCCACCGTTAGATCTTTATTAGTACACAGTCATTATTGCTATTACTTTAAGAACGAATGACCACACAGGATATGAAGTAATTTAATAATTGTAAAATTTTAGGCGATTTTATTCCCCACAGACAAAAATTAGTATTTTCTCTGTGGCTCACAACAGGTTTAATGGATACAAAGACAAGACAGTGTGCAATAAAGTGTGAAGCAAAACACTAACTGCAAATAAATAGAGGAATTTCTCCTCAGTTATTATAGTTTCAAGCTTTTAAATGGGACAGCATCCTAAATTTATATTATAAGAACAGTTAAGTGTGCAAGGTTCTCCAATGCTCACCTAAAGACTAAGTGATGTTAGAAACATGTATTTTCACAGCAACCGTTTGTGCAAAAAAAGCAGTATGTTAAAAAAAAAATAAATAGGAGATGATTATTTTTTATGTAGTGAGTGACAAAGCAGAATTAAAACCTTTGGTCCTGGGTTTTCCTTCAGCTTCAACAGGTAAAAGCCTCTCGTTATGGTGCAAGGATCTGGCAAGTGCTGAACAGCTGAAAATATGAGCTCATTGGGAACTACTGATTTAAAAAATAATGTTGTGGTTAAATTAATAAATACATTTTTTAAAAAAGGTGAATTTACCTAAATGAAACTGTTTATCGGGGCGTTAGGAAAACAAAAACGTGGTGGGCTGACTTTGTGCAGCTGACAGACTGCTCCCAGTCTCCCTCCTCACCAGGACGATAGGAGACAACGAAATATCAAAACCTTATGGATGGAGATAAAGACAGAGAGATTACTTACCAGTTACCATCACAGGCAAAAGAGATCCCGCGCTCTACAGGGAAATATCTGCTTCCCCGTGGTCTCTCCACAGGCCGGGGGGCAGTCTTTCCTGCAGGCCTGGCCGCCCTCCGCCGCCTCCTCCTTCCCCGGCCTTGCTGTGCCCAGGGCCGTTCCTCACACTTTTTTCCCTCACACTTTTTCCCTCACTCCGGCAGTTTCCCCCTTCCTCTGACGCACCCTCCCAGCGGCGCCACCGACGGCTCAGCCGTGGCCTCGGGGGGATCGGCTGGGACTGGCGGGAAGCGGCCCCGGTCTCTCCTCACAGAGGCCTCTCCTCACAGAGGCCCCGCCTGCACCCCCCTCACACGCTGCCAACGCCCAGACACCTACAGCCGGGACGGAAAATTTGTGGAAAAAAACTAAGTAAGTTTAAATTTCTTCTATTGCGCTGGCCTCTAGACTAATACCTGTTATGCTAGATCTGCTTCAAGAAGTTAAGTCCATCTGAAATACTTGAAGCACTGGCAATTCTTCTTGTGAAGTGTTAGTAAAAGCTAAGGAGACCATCAGAAACAAAAATTCACAGGGACTTAAAGACATGAACTAATATGACACCATTATATTTTTTTTTAAAATGCAAGATGAAGGGGCAAGTGTTCAATGTTGGTAGATCCTGTGGACTTTCCCCCCGTCTCTGCATCTTTTGTATTAGAGGTACAGATTCTCCTAAATCTAAGAAGTAGTAAAACAAGTTGCAGGTTATCACGCTTCATCACTTTTTCTTTAATCTCTGTATAAAGATGATTAATTTCAAGCTCTTTCAAATATATGGCATTCACTGTGCAGGGTGGTAGAAAATCAAATCACCTCAAGAAGCTGTTTCTTACATACTGCAGAACTTTACTCTTTTTTTTTTTTTTTCTCCACAGTAGGTTTGCAGTAAAATCAGCCAAATGACATTAGCTATGCTTTAAATTCCAATTTCCACACTTCTTTCGTTCTGTATCACTCCTTTTTTCATCTCACCACCTAACTTCCTTAGATTAAGTGTAACAAATCTCAAACTCTGGTGAATAAAGGAAAATAGAAAAAAAGAGGAAACTATCATGAGCCTATGAATTTGTGCTTCCCAGGTTCAGAAAGTTTCCTGGGATTTGATGATATCCAGCCATTTTTAGAATTAGCTGTTATTGGTATTCTATGCAGTCTTTCTCGCTGCCCTTAAAAAAATATAATCTGATACCGAGTACAGGTTGTGCTTCCTCAAAAGGATTTGTAAAACTGTTGCCACCATCAGGGTACAAAGTACTTTCCCCCCGCAGAGCTTGAATTAGATTATACCATTTGAATTTCTGTATAAATCCAGCCAAAACTGTTGGCATAAATCTTAAGAACATTGTTTAGTCTCTGTATTCACTTAGTGAAGCTACTAAGAATGATCTCAAAACTTATGTGTATTCTAAGGGAATGGTAGTGGTGACCCAGGAAAGATGGGGTCTGGCATTTGCATGGCACACAAAAATACCCCCTCTAAAAAAAAATAGGAGAATTTTGTAGACACTTAAGTAAAAAGTTCTATCACACCAGTCGTTCTCTAATTGCAGTGAGAACATAGTATGATTGATTGTAATTGTTCTTGTTTTCACATGTAGATACGATTTTAGAAGCCATGAAGATTTAACTTGCTTAGACTGCAAAAGTGTTTTATGTCTGAAGTAAACGTTAATTAGGTGTGCAAATAGAAAACCCTATAATATCAATATAAACGTTGGTTCAAAATTACAACAAAATTACTTGTCTACTTTCAAAAGCAAGCTGATACACTGCTGTCTCCCCCAAAATATTTGTGCAATGGCTTTTTAGTTTCCACTTTTTAAGAAAACAGATTTTGAAGTTTTGTCTGCAGATAGCTGGAATATATAGGTGACACATTTTCACAGAATATCTGGAAGGTGTTTTCAAAACTGAGTATCACCAATATTATGATGCCAGAGAAAACCCAGTACCATAATGTGGAAGCCAAGGTCTGCTGTACTCAGGCTAAGACTGGACCCGCACTAGACCAAGGGGATGGAACAGCCCAGGTTGTTGTGAGACATATACCACCACGTCATTGCTCCAGTGAAAGTCACTGTAATCTATTTTTTAGAGAGTATGTCCCCTATGCTGTCTTCTGTCCATGTTTTTTCATCTGCATAAACTTTCTATTTTTGATGAGATTTATTATTGCCTTTGAAGTGCCCATCTTATTGGGGTTTTTTTCCATCTAAAAAGTTAATAATATAGTGAAAATCCTACCATCTGCCTCCAACTGTTAGATTTTCACAGGATACAGTATCCACCCAAATTTTACAGACTTGCTTTCATTTTCATGGATAATTTTCTTCCAGGTATTGTATTTGAAAGATGGAAGTTACATTTTTTTCATATCTATATTAATGTATTTTAAACTTAAAGTATCTTTCTGTCTTCATCTTAAAATGAAAAGACCTTCCCTCCAAAAATGTAGCCTCTCAGTTTGACTATAATGTTTTTCTACAATTTTTTATAAAAGAATGACTGTTTGTGGCCAAGGTAGGCAAATGATATAGTTTTCTATCCAAGGAGTCCTTTATATACTCTCAAATTTTATAATCACTGAACATTAGCCTGGACTCTTCTTGCAGTTACACCATTGTAAATATTTCATCACTCATTTTAATACTGGATTCTTTGTAGATTACCATGTGGAGTTATCTGTATTTTGCAGCACTTGATATCAAATGCTAATGAAAAAAAATATAAAATCATGACAGATATGTTACAAAAGTTCACTGGCAATATTTATGGAGAATTAAAGTTTCATAATGAATGAAAATAGCAGAAACCCTATATTTACTGTAAATAATCTGGTATGAAGTTTAGTCTATATTTAACTGCAATGCCATTCGTTTACGGTGAGTTCCATTGCTTAAAGCGAACATTTCTGATAAGAACATTTGTTCTCTCACACTTTATAAATACAGTTTGGTTTTTCTTGCTTCTCTGGGGACAACCTGAATCAACAGCATTAGAAGTGGTTTTACACGTCATATTTTGCTGTCCTCTTTGTTTCCCACTATCTGCGTGCTTACTTTTTAAATTAAGGTAGTATAAAATTAATTTGCAATCTTTTTTGCAGCAGTAGAACCTCTTAAAAATAATCTTGCTTTGCTTCATTACAACACCTGCTTGCAGTAAGATGGGATCTTATCTATTTCTGTAATAAAATGCCATGGTAGGGCTGTGCTCTTAATTATCCTGCTAAATAATGGGACACATTTAAGGCCTTTCCACTCCATCTCCCAGTGCTCATTAGTGCCATTTATGAGTTATTTGTCTGCCAGTTTTTGCTTTTCCACCAAAAAAAAAATAGTGTTAAATGCATATTCTGACATAAAATGAATGAATAATTAATAGTCCGTCCTGATTCAGAATTTACTCTTTAATAACAGAGGTAATGCCAAGTGTTTTACTGAAGCCAATACACTGGTAAGTAACCTAGGTATCAGTATCTCAATGGATCTTATAGCTGGGGAAAAAGAAGTATCTCGATACAGCAGTTTTAATGGGTTAAACCATAACTGTTAGATAATGGGTTTATAACTCTTCTTGTTCACTTGGCATGTAGAACTAATGAAGTATTTTTCAGTTATGATAGATTTACATGAACATTGTCTATCAGATAGCTAATATGGAATGAATACCTTATTATGAAAATGTAGGATGAGCTGAATATTAGAGGTATTAGAAAGACTGATGTTAGTGGGTAACAGGGAATTAAAACCACTAAATATTTTGCTAATAAATATTTTTTTATATTCCAGAAACTTATTTAACATCTAAAACAGTTCTTGTGAAGTGTTTACAGTGTTAAATATAAGTTGGGAGTGATTGATTAACACTTCATTGACAGAATGTTAATACAAATAAAAAGTTTTTAAACTGGCAATAAAATGTACATCACTGAACATTAATAATTAGGAGATCTTAAAATAAAAATACATGTCAATTTAGTTAGCACACTTGAACTATCTGATATTAAATGACATGGAGAAATTGTTAATGGAATTCTGTTAAATAAAATATCTCATTTCCTTTGGTATATGCTTCCAGTATTAAGACTTGCTTAAGAATAAAACCTGCCTTTTGTGGATTGTTTAACCAAGTGGTTTCGATTGTCTGGTTGTGAGTACTTCATTAGGGCAGGAACAGATTTAGAGCATTTTTTTTTTCTTCTCAGAAAGCGTGAAGTATATAATTGACCTAGAAATCCCAGGTATGTGAGTTGTCATAGTGGTCCATCGGGCAAATAGAACCGGATTTTCCTCTGGTCAGGAGGAAATTTTTGCTCAGAACACAAAAAAACACATCCCAATGAAGAGTTTAACCAGTTCCTACAGCAGGTGGTAGTAATTGGATCATAACAGAAATTGGGAATGCAAACCCCTTGGAAGCCAATGAGCATCCATCTATGGAACAACCCCACAAGCTCAGGTGCACATGAGGTTGTGTTGACTGTGAAGAGGCTAAAGAAAATTGAAAATGATCTTTCAGAAAAAGCTTAAATGTGTTGCAGCCCTTAATCCCAGTATGAATGATGTTGTGGATGTACCTCATTTGGTCAAAATTTTGGAGAATAGGGATAAAGCCGATAGTGTTGAACACCCGTCTGAAACCCCAAGATCCATTCTTGCTGTTGCCCTGTGACATGTCTACTTTTGTTGGGGTAAAATTTTAGAGGATTACAAGCTTTTGATTCCATAGTCTTCAGTGTGAAGGGAAGGAGGAAAAAAGTGAAAGAGGCTTCCCTCATTTATCTAAATCCAAAGAATGGCAATCCTGGGTTATTTTCAACAACAACAGTCCAAGGAAAGCAGAAAAACCACAAGTATGTCCTTCTGGCTTAGCGTAAATGGGAATCTTAAGCTAATGGCATTATTACACTATAGTAATGGTTGCTGGCTAGTGCATTACCATTTGTCCTGTATCAGAAAGGGCCAGTTACCATGAGGGGCAATAAGCCTCTTAATATAGCACATTTAGTGAGCAATAATGGACTCGCTGTGGGAAATGTGACTAACCTGTGGTCTTGTTAGGGGTACAAAATCAGACAATGCAGTTCCTAAAAGAAAGGCTGATGAGTTATGTTTTAAATAGGTGTCAAGCTCTTGGCTGCTTACTTCCTTGCTGTAGTTCAAGACAAAAGAGCAGCACCATTTCCAGGTGCTTAAAGAGCTCTGTTATAGTATAAAATTTCTATTATTTTATTCTGCATAAAATACAGCCTTGTGTTTTACAGAAGCCAGAGAGCTTTTGTATAAGTTTGTTTGTTTTTTTTTTTTAAATCAAAACCAAACACCCACCAATGAACAGGAAGAGAGGTGGAAAAGCAAGAGAGCACAAAAGGGAGGGCAGGGAGAAATAAGGAAGAGCAATAAATTATAGAATTGCCGGAGGGTGATTGGCATTTAAGACTGATGACTTTTTCTTCATCTCTGGTCACTCAGCCTTCCTCCAAAGGTGAGAAAAAGTAGCCCTTATGACATGCTATGTCAGTGCTGGTGAGAGGAACCATATGTATTTATTTATTCAATTAATTTTTTTTACAATAAAGACAAGGTTTGAATCTTGCAGACAGAAGACAAAGTGGTGTCAAAAGAGCACAGACCAAAAATGCAGAGTTGGAAGGCTCAATCCCAGGATGAAATTTGACAGGTATAAACACAGCAGAAACAGAGCCGTGTGACCAGCTCGTCATCTCCTTTGCCTCTCTCACCAAAAAAGTGTGAGACATAGGAAGAAGAATATCTGCATAGCTTAAAATTGATAGGAAAAGAGACGGGAGCTTTGCAAACCAAGGAACTCTTTGATATCCTATATGGGTCTTAATACTCAAGGTTCACTGTGGAGAAGAAAGTGACTCTTTTTGACTGTTACTTTATACAAGGTTATTCAGAAGGACCCTAAAACAGATTAGCTGCGCAGTCATCAGCTCGGAGACAAGTGTGGGGATGAGAAGGAAGGAATAGGAAAAAAAAGAGTCCTCAATTTTCTGGAAAATACAAGTAATTGTATCATCCTTAGGGCTGGATTAGAATGAATTCAGTGTAATTTCACTTATGTGGACTAGGGACTATTTCAGACATCTTTCTTTGATTCCAGTCCCATTGAGGTTTTGCACCTAATTTTTTCGTTTGAAGCTTATATTTATGTTGATAAACTAACCCATCCCATGAGAAGGTCAGTGTACTATTGAACTAACAGCATGCTCTACAGTGAATTGTACCAACTGGTACTCAAAAAAATTCCTGATTACAATTTGGGAGATTAGCACAGACGGGAGGTTGTTCCCAAGAATCAATATTAATATGATAACATATAGAGGAGTGGTAGGGCCCCCCCCAAAGACTTTTTACAAACAGGCCATGCCATTTGGCCTCAGGGTTGGACAGCATTTTCTGGCACTGCATAATTTACTGGAACAGATATCACAGAGGGGATAATCTCTTGGACATGCTGAAAGCTCATTAATTATGTTCAGCATAACTAATGTTGAGCAACAAAGTGAACAATGAAGATATTCTAAAACTGAGAATATGATTTCACATCTGTCTAGTTTAAAAAAAAATCTGTAAATTTTGAATGTGGGAGTAGAGCTAGTGATGTATATTGAGCAATAAGATCCTGATTTTGGTCTTCTGAATTAATTCAGGGAAAGTCAGTGATGCAACCTGGTGTAATACTGACAAATGTTAGATTAGAATCAGGCTATGAATTCTTATAATTATCACTTGTCTACTTACTGTATATAAGATAACTGTAACTAATTAGGAGTATGAAAGAAAAGAAGATAAGTGTGTACAAACATTACAGCAGAGATTAAAAGTCTATTTATATGCTGTTATTTTTAGGGTAGAATTTTTATTCAAAACATTGATAAAGCTAGCTATTCTAACCAGCGGATCTGACCTGCAGTTATCTGATTATATATCTATTATATATCTAAAAAGATACAGTAAATAAATCCAATCAGAAAACAAATTGCCATAACTCTGGAGACACAAATGTATAGTGCGACTTTCTACAGTAGCATTTGTATGTTGTTTGGATCTACCCCTCAGCTTTGTGCTTTGAGATTGCTAATTTAATAGAGCACTAACGTTTGAAAGAGGATGTGATGTGGAATTGCTTAAGAAATTGATTAGGATACTTTGATATTTCCAGTGATCTAATAACAGGTATTCCTAATGAAATAAATTGTTTATGTTTATTTGAATTTACCCCATTAAGAAATACAGATTTGAGGTGGTTTTTTTGGTTTTTGTTTTTTTTACAACTAACTGTTCACGTGAATGAAATAAACTCACAAACACAACAAAGACATTTCACCTTAAAGCAAGAAAAACAAAGATTCTGAAAGCATTTTGGGAGTGGTTTTCCTCGCAGGCAAAGGAAAGTATGCCCCTGAAATAAGTACTGGATGCATTAAATAGTTCTTGCAATATTTATATATGTATTAATAATACAAGGTCTAATATTGATATGTATGGAAGTAATACCATTGATGCCAATGAAGTAAGTCATACTAAAATCAGAGTAAGATGAATAAAAATGAGCCCCCAACTTACTAATTGCACAACACGTGAAAGGTATGAATAAATCTAGACCCATGGAAACATCAATTAGATGAAAGCATATAGTGCATAAAGGTCAAATGGTAAGAATTAACCTGGATCTAACACTTTAAGTTCAGAGTTTAAGCTTCATTCATATACTGGAACTATGCTGCCTTCTGAAAAAAAAAAAAGAATTAATAAGTTATTTAAAGTGGCTAATAACTAGGCCAAGAAGGAACTATAGCATTCTAATGCAAAAAAACAGGAGTAGCAACACAGAACTGATTTCACTGCATGATTAGAAAAAATGTAGACTGGGCTTCAGAAAAGAACTGGTTGAAATAAATGATCCAAGAACTGCGTTGACAGTATTGACTACTGACTGTGTTGTACAGCAATTAGCAAACTACATATTACAATCACAGGCTTGGTAGCCTTAGATATTTTTTCCCCAATCTATCTCTTTGGAATTAACTTTTTTTAAGCGTTCTTATTCTACCATAGATCTCGCAAACTGGAAAATCATTACAAAGATGTCTTTGTTTTCAAACAAAAATAATACACTGAGCTGTGAAGTTTTAAGTAACTAAGTTACAAATTGCCCCAGTATGGATCAAGTTACTTTCACTGCTGCTCCAACAGCTCAAGTGACAGGGGAGGACTAAAAGGAGTGATTTTTTGTCATCACTTGAGGTAGAAAATTCAGCTAGAAGTGATATGCAGCATTATATAATACAGATCTGCTATCACTGTACATAATAAAAATGCTGCTATTCCCGTGTTTTAGCCATCCAGCTCTGTACCAATTGTACTATTTTCCATAACATTTTTAATCTCTTCACTATGTACCCAACTTACACTTCAGGAATGAGGCTTTTGGGGTTGAGTTCAGTGAGTGAGGACTTGGTCTTACTCATCTCATTCATATAAGTAGTCTATAGATTAGCCTGGAATTATTTATCCGAGTAGCATATCAGAGTCAGCTATTTATTTTCAGCTTGTCCTGTATTATTTGATTTCCAGCCAAGTATAAGTGGCCAGCTGTAACACATTTTCAAAATGAGGCACTTAATGAACATTTTTAGTGTTAATATAGTTATGTGTTATCTCTCACTGTTTTATTGCAGATGATAGGAAAATAACACTGTATATTGTTGAAAAAGGGTAACTGGGACATGATTTTGTGTTTCTAGAAAACAATATTAAATTCAGCAAGTGGGAGTTATTGTTTTAGAAAAATGAACTCTTAAAAAATATAGAAAAACTGGGAGGAAAAAAGCTGATAATTAAAGCTTCAAAGAGGCATCAAGTACAGTTTGGTGTCAGATATACAGAATTATACACAACAAAATATCAACAAATAAAAGCACAAAGCAATAAAAAGAGAATTGTGCAATTCTAATTGTTTATTTATTTCATTTTATATAAGATAGAAAGCACACTTAGAATATATGCATCACCCAAGATACTGCAAAATAAAACGTTAGGAAAATCTGAATGCAAAAAAGAAATAATCAACATTCTTAATTTCAAAGTGCTATATTATGTGTAAACAAAAGCATATGAATGTGACTATAAAAACAGGATAATGCAGTTCTTCATGGAAATATCTCAGCTTTGCAGCATGGGAACTCATTGTGCTGCAAAACCACACCGAGGGCCTAAGAAACAAGTAGCCAAGTCCTGTTTGTTTTACTCCGGTGAACAGCAGTAACTTAAAAAGACAGATATACTACGTCTAAAATATCTTCTTAAAGCCATCAAAAGGATAAGCTATATTTTAATATATAATCATTATTTATTTGAATATAACTTTTTATTATTGTACAGTCAAAGGATTTCTGCTTCTGATGTAGTTTTTTTTTGAGTTGTTGCTAAAACAACTTCTAAAGAATAAAATATATCTACTCTTAGGGTCATTTTGGTAGGTGGGTATGCAAACAGTTCCTGCATGCTGAGTCTCTGGCTGTATTAGCTCAAATTTAGAAGCACTCACCCAGGCTTTGTAGCATGTTAGACCTATTCCCAGCTCAGAGAGTGTGCAGAAACATCCATCATTTACCTGCAATGTGCTCTGTGATTGTGTCCTGACTAATTCTTTTTTTGTTGTTTATGATGGGCACAACTCATTTTTTTGCATTCTTTTAAACCTTAAAAAAGCAAACTGAAGAAGACCAGGGTGTTGAAAATGGAAAAGGTAAAAAGTGGGCTAGGCGGGCTGTGTGTCACTAGGATGACAAAACTGAAAATTGACTTTGCTTTGGAAACATAGATCAGAGAATATCAAGAGCCACCAGAGGAAATGATGGAGAGATAACCTTTTGGTTTCTGGAAGACTAATTTCAGTGTGATTTAGGGAGTTGATAATATTTGCTGACATCATGTGGTTACTTTCATCTTGCAATTGTTTCAATTGAGATGTTATAGTGATATTCTAAATTAAAAGCTATTTTTTTGTGAAGCAAGAGGAAATTTAATCAATATAGATTAATTTAGAGCAGCTGCTATTCACTAAGTAGGAACAGTTTCATCACTGAAGAATTTTAAATCCAGCTTTTACAACATAACCTGCAGTACATTTGAATATATTCCCTTGGTCTCTGCAGTGCTGTAATTCTGCTAAGCTCAATGAAATTTATCTTGTACAAGACAATATGCGGTAGATCTTCACTTGTTTATTTCTCAGAACCTTCTTTTTGTTGAAATATAGGTCATGTAAAACCATTAAGCCTTCCCATACAGGTAAGAAAGATGAAATGTGGAGAAGGCTGCACACCGCTCTCAATGAATCAGGAGGTGCTTCTGTCATTATGATTCACTAGAAAGATTCAGTGTTCAAAAGCCTGCACCCTCGCTTCTCCAGTTGGGCTTTGCATATAATGTGCAAACACTGTGTTCAGTCAAGGTTACACAAAGGTCCTCCTCTTCCCAATACGCTTTACAGAGATACAAAATTTGAAATAATACACATCATTTAAGGTATGAATATTGTTCATGAACCTGTAAATTTTAACAGATTGTTTTGATGTACTTGGGAGCCTACAAATATAAAAGATGCCTACAACTGAGCTATACAAGGCATTTGGGCATCTTGTTTCCATTCAAAATGCATCTTATAGAGGTTCCTAAGTGCCTCTGTGGAACTGTGTGCAAGTGTATAGCTCCCATTTAATTCAGTGGCACCTGGGTGATTTCCAAAACCTACTAAGCATCTTAGAATCAGAGAGACAGTATTTTATATTCTTTGTTGTAGTCAAAAAACTGAATGATAATACAGAGGTAAACCTTAATCTAGTTTTATGTACGATGGTGCTGGGCTGTCTCTCTAACTCATAGGATGAGTTAAATAGTCCAAATGCTATAAATTTTATCAATGATAGTGGCTTACTTTGCCAGTGGAATGGAGTAACAATTATGGCCTGACAACAGTGGTATGTCTCTCTGTCACTCTGTATTTCATTTCCTTTCCATGATGGGTTTCTGTTGTGGCAGCACTTGTGCTACTGATTGCTGTCATCAGGATGGCTTATTTTCTGGCTATCAAGTAAAGTAGTTTCTAAAAATCAGAAGGAAATTCATATAGAGTTATAAATCAGAAGTAAGTAGGTCGTTCTCTGAGAATTTACACATCAGAAAAACTGTTGTAAGAAGCAGCATCAGGATCATGTGCTCTGATTTCCCTCTTTATGTAAAATTGTTGCTGTAGATACTATTCACAGAGCTAGGAAGGAGCAAAGGTATGGCTTGACATTATGACTGCCTTCTCCAATGTCATACGTCTTATGGTTGTCAAAAGATGCACTTTGTGTGAGTATGAATGGTAAAAGTGGATCCACAGTGAATTTCATGTGTTTATTCCAGGTTAAGTATAAACGAAAAACATATAAATTTAGGAATAAAATATAAAAAGAAGTGGCAGTATTACTTTCAGAGTATTTTTTAAACTTACTGTGCAATTGTTTTTTCTCGCTTTGTGTCTCTTTTCATGTTTCATTTTAACCCCATAACTCTAACTTTGGTTGGAGAGCAATAAATCTTTATTTTTCCTAGCTGCTCCTTTGCACCAAACTTGTGGTTCTCCAGTACTAACAACTTTGGTACAATTATGAAGTGACAACACAAGAAATTAAACATTTATATTTTACTTATCTATATGGAGATTTTGGAGATAAATAGAATTTGAATAACCTTCCAGACTTCCAGACTTGAAAAATGAAGAATACAAAGTCAAATTATTCAGGCAAAGATGTTTGCTTTACTAATACATACCCCAGTTGAGAATGTAGATTTTGGCTTACCTTTTAGGATTTGCTGAGTTGACTAGATTATTTTTAACAAGAAATAGTTGTCACCTTCAGACAAGATATATTGAGCTTATCTCAACATGCAAATATTTTTGAATTAACTCAGAAGTGAATCGTGGTCACATGTAACATTTTGTTTACCAAGATGATGGATCTCACTCTTGCAGCATCTTCATTTGAGGCTGACAATTTAACTACTGAAAATTCTTCTTGAAACAAAACAGATCAACTTTTAACAATTAAAATTGATGTGCCAGAGTTTTGTTACACATCTAGAATTCTCTGCACAGAAATTAATTGCCAAATAAGTATACACATCTTGCTTTTAATCCTTGTGCTCTGTTTTTCGAAATTCTTCCTCACATGCTCTAAATATTTGTTTATTATTTTCTTAAAATCTCATACAAACAGCTGAGAAGTATTTTCAGAAATCTAAGTCTTTACAAAATCCTGGGTATTGTAAGCCTCTACATTCACAATAACTAGATGACTGTGAATTTTGGTAGCTCAGCAGAAGCCCACTTGATATCTTACTAAACACCCACATTTTTTCTGTAGTGACAATTTGAATATCAAAACAACCCTTCAAAGTAGATTAAGAAACAATTGTACTTCATAGTATTAATAGGCATGAAATTGGATAATTTGGATTTAATTACATTGCTAAATTTTCTTTCACAGTTTTATAATTCAAAAAACACCTGTTTAGATTAAAATTCAGTACTTTTTTTAGTTCAAAATGTTACTCAGATCTATGGTGGGTTTTTTTTTAATTTTAAAGGAAACCCAATATGTAGTTGTTTGGGATGTTTAGGGAGAGTTTGAAGATAGCAAAAATGTTTTGGACAAAACCAATTTATCACAGCTGTGGAAATACAAGATCCACTTTACTACAAATGCAATCTGTGAAAGGATATTGGCTAGCAGTAGATTGGCATGAAATTCCCGACTGAAGCAGATAGAGGAAAGTAATTTTATGTATCTCCCTTATGTGTAATGTTATGACCATTTTAGACTTAGCTTTACAAATTAGTTATTATAAAGTAAGAAGCTGAGAGAGTATTTGCTCGTACAGAAGAAAGCAATTTATGCCAGGAAGATGGGAAAATGTACCAGCTTTTTTTCCTGTAGCAATATATCTGTTAAAGACTTGTGATTTAACTGCATTTCAGTGTTACGATCCTAGGGGCACTCAGTCAAGAGTACACTAAATATAATCCCTAATTTCTTATATGATCTCAGCAGGGTTATTCTGCTTTATCGTTCCAGGAGCGCCTATGGAGAGCTGAATGTGAATCGAGGCACAGTATGGCTCAGGAATACAGCGATTTGTTTAATTATTCAAGTAAGTGGGTAAAATTTAAGGGGGAAAAATGACAATATGAAGTTTCAATACAGCTGAACAGAAAATAATAAGATGGTAAAAACACAATTGAAGTTTATTAAATCGTAAGTAGTGTCTGTAAAATGAACATATCAACATCCTTTACCAATGCAACCACAACACAACTATAGGGATGAGGGTATAAATTGAAGTTAAAGAAAATTTCAGAACATATGAAGCGTGCCTCGTTCACCTGGCTATAATGCATAGTTTGAATGGTGTAATGGGTAAAAATGTTGGAACAAATGTTGCAGTCATTCAGGAAGCAATTAGATGCCATCCTAGGGGAACGTATATATTATAAAAGCCAATCCTCTTTAGGCTGAATGGCCTTTTCTCATATTCAAGATGTTTTATTCACACAGTTGTTTTTTCCACAAAACGCACTCCATTGCTTTGCTCTGACATACAAAAAGTAGTAAATACAAGACAAAATTATGGGGGTGCATGTGTGATTTTTACAAAGTCTTTATGATGTTCTTTTTTCTTTATAGTGCTTTTTATTCACTTGTCCAGATGCATGACTCAAAACCTGCAATTTTTTATAGAATTATATTAAATAAAGGAATATACAGTGAATAGGGTTGTCATCCCTATGGGAGAGTTGAACCATGTTCTGTCTCTGTGCTGTTTGTTCCTTGTCAGAAGGCACCCAGATTACTTTTCTCATAAGACATTTTACCCTGAGATCTGATTCTTGAAAATACCATCCCTAAAACTAAATCTTTCAGTTTAGAGTAGAAAGTTTACTGCAGCTTCTGAGTTACCTACTCACAGGAATTCATAGATGGTTGGCAAGGCTTTTTAAATTTTTAATTTTATTTTTAGGATATTCATCTCTTTAATTTGGATGTATTGTTAAAGAAGTAAAAAATACATTTTACCATTTGAATTAACCCTTGGAGCTAGACAAGTTTAAATTAAAAAAAAAAAAAAGAAAAGTGAGAGATTACAACAAAACTTTGGATTAGTCTTCTAATAATGTTCCTCCATAGCTGCTCCAGCAATCAAGTTAGGTAGGGAGAGTAGACGGCTTAGGAAAGCTTTTGGAGAAATGTGTTTTATTATTGGAGGTGGTTTGGTTGCTGTTTTACCGTCTTTTGTTCCTGACTTTGGTCATGCTGTTATTCTTCGAGGAAGTGGTAAGTGGATTCTCCTATCCTATCCCTCTAGTGTTTTCGAATTATATATTACTGTTCTGGGTTCTTTTAATGATCATATTCCTTATAGCTAAAATGATCTCTAGAGTCATTCCTAAAGGACTCCTTGGAGTTTGTATACATCACATTTTGCTCTCTATATGTACATCTTATTAAATTAAACCCACTACTACGCTTTTAGACATTGCAGGAGCTCTATCACATTCGGGAGATACTAATGATCCTTTATAAACAAAAACCGAAAAAACCCCAAACAACTATGTGTAACTTAGCTCCATGCAGGGTGGTTATTTTAAGTTTTGCTGTGTCACAAATATGCCAGTGCAATACTATTTTTATACTTCTTAATTTGAAATTATGTTAATCACAAATATTATTAGACTGCAATTTCTAGGAACTCCAGACTTACACAATCTCATAGTGATTGCAATTACACTAGTTTTAAAACACTTGGATAATACTCGTGTCAGCTGAGTTTCTCCAACCAAACTACACACACCTGCTCAAATCTGTGTAACCTTTATGGAGGGAGAATGCAAGGGGAATACATTCTGCAGCTACAGCACAGGCAGGTAAGTTTTCACTGGTCTATTTTCAGGTACTTATTCTGATCTGGGAAATGAATTCTTTTTTCTATTTAAAATTAACAAAAGTATATCCTGCTGTAGAAACCTGATATATAAGAAAATGAGCATTTCCCCAGCTTTTAAGACTGTTATTTCAACAAGTCATATTTGTTTAAGAGGATTTTTGAAATCTGGGTGACAGTTCTCAGTCAGGGCTAAATAACCAGGCTCAGAATCTTGCTGTGTTTATGCAATCCTGTCACCATACAGGATAGACTAGAGGAAAATATTAAGTTAATTTTTGGATTTGTTTTTGTCTTTCAAACCAGAAAATTTCCAGCTGGGTGCCTTTAGTAAGTTAGCATGCAGGTTTTGTTTTCTGTCTTTTTCTGTCTTAACAAGTTTTTGAAAAAATCACTAATTGGGATCAAGAGGGATAAAGAAGCATACAAAGAAAGATAAATAATTGGGAAAAATGAGGTCTGTGGATTGAACTTATTTGATACTTAACATTTTTGAAAAAAGCAATTGTAGGCATTTGTTTGGAGAAAGATACTTTGAAACCTTATGATGGTCTGGCATATATGTTTCATACAATAAAGTTAGATTTTACTTTTTCAAAAACAATGCGTTAACATGTTACTCAGCTACATTTTCTTGCTAACTAATCTTTGGCACTGATTTTGCTAAGTGCATTAAAATGCTATTCATGTTTTAATATAGACACAATAAATGTAGTTTTTGACCATTTAATATATAGATATATTAGCCCCTCTTGAGAATCATGCTATTCCTATGAGATATAGTGCGTCTTGTCATTGCTTAACTAGGAAGTAAAGCCCTGTGTATCACTATGAAGTGTCTAATGAAATTAGAAACATCTGTTCTTGCAGCTTGTTGCATCTCCCTTGAGGGGACAAAGAGAGCAGGATGAATGAAAGAACAAAGAAAATGCAGAGTAGAACAGATTTTGGAGGGAACAAGAGTTCTGTCTGAAGCCTCTTGCTTTCATTCGGCTTGTCCTCCAGCCAGAACTCCTCTCTGCAAGAGGAGAGCAGAGAAAGAAAAGATTATAAATGGTCCCACAGCACAAGCAGTCCTTGAAAGGCCTTTTGCTGATGTGCTGATTTGTCCATGGAAGTTTGCTCTGGCCTGCTGTGAAGGAAATTTCATTGCTAAGGCACTGAATGCTATTTTACCTTCTACAGAGAGTTGCACTGAGCTTCCTGCTGAGTTGACAGGCATTTTCTTATTCTTCATTTGCTACTGTTTCTGAGACCTCCAAAACAGGCCTCTCTCATATAATAATAGTTGCTTCTGTGACTACTCCATGATCTGTACCTACTGTCTGTGACTAGTGAGCTTCACCTGAGTGGAGATAAGGTATTGATAATAGCAGAGTATTTTTTACAGCCAAGAAACTTGAAAGACCCCAATGTAGGAGCTGTTTCTTTGGCTAGGTAATGGTAATATATCTTTATTTTTTATCTTTATCTTTTATCATTATCTAGGTTTCTTACATGGCATAAAAGATTCCATTGTTTGCCAGGCTCTTGCATCGGTAATGTTAAGCTTAAAAGTTTATTTAATTCTCAAGAGCAATAGTTGAGGAAGCACTTTGGGGGGAATCTGTGGGGTATAGCCTCAATGCTGAGTAAATGGCTATAGAAGACATAGTCTGTCAGGCTAAAGTAGTTCATGTTCACATCTTATAAAACATTCTTCTGTGAAGGTTTTCTTTCACCATTTATTTTAAATTCTAATTCCTACTTCCTTTGCTTGGAATTCTGATTACACAGTAAATGTCTTGACTGATTAATTAAGACCCTCCCTCTTACTAAATCAAATATTGTTTTCAAAGCACTGTTTGGAATTTTAAAGGAGATCAGCAAGCAATGATGTCCCCAAAAGATCTGGAGCCCCAGAGAAATCTCTTCCCTAATTACATTTACGGTCATCAATATTTAACATATGATGCTGCCATGTTCCTTTATACTGATTAACAAATACTGCTTAGTGAAAGGTGATTTACAAATGAATTTACTGTGATGAATAAGAAGCTATAATTGAGTAAACACTTTAGAACTCTTTTAAAAATGTAATGTATATTAAATGTAGAGAGTACAGTTCATTATACATTACACATGAAAATGTAACTGAATCATCAAGACCGCTTTTACAGCTACCTTATAAGGCAAAATGTTTGCTTTTCAGGAATTCTCATTACTGCAGCGTGACAAAATAGTTGAAATTAAACTAATCAAATACCTTGTATTAACAGCTGTTTTGTACAGTTATTTCCCCATTATTTAGCATAACTTCAAATAATAGTTACTTGCCAGCTTCACATTTCATGTGGTTATTTGAAAAACAGGAAACAAGCAGGAAATGCCAATTTAGCTGGAAAACAGAAACAGGCAGAAATTCTATTTGTGAGGACAAACAGGAGCTCTGGAGTGATGTAGATTGATTTCAGTGGAGGAGGAGTAAAAGGGAATGATCAGACTGAATTTTTTGGCAAGCATTAAACATGTGGGATCAATGTCTTGTGAGTCTGCATATGATCAAATTGCGGGGACAATTGGGTAGGAAGAAACGTTGAGCCATCTGCTGACTTAAGAAAGTGGCTGAAAGGGTAAAAGGAAGCAATGTGTAACGGAGAGCTATGATTAACAAAACACATGAGGAAATCAAATGAATACTAAGGAGGAGAGAAGGTAGTGTGGAGAAAGAGATGGAGAAAGGCAAAGCAGGGCTTTATATCTGCCAAAATCTGTTGAAATACCAACCCTTGTCAACACTACCTGTGTTTTGGCATGGGGAGGAACTTTGGTCAGAAATGGGAAAACTTTTGAGTTTGGTAAAACTGAAAAAAAAACTTGGATGCTTCTGCAAATTTCATTTTATGTAATATTTTGTTCTGTCACACTTAGTCTCTTCAGACCTGAATGTCTCCTCTCTCTGTGGGTAAGGTTGTGATAGGTTTCTTATTCCCTGATAGTTGGCCTCAAATTCAAAAGTTTGTTCCAACTGCATAAACTTCCTTTGCAAACAAGGCTTCACACCTGTTTTGGGAGGGTGGGTTTTTTTATTTGTTGGTTGGCTTTGGGGTTTCTTTGGGTCCTCCCTCTCCTGTGAGGACCTCCTCCCCAAGTACTTTTCATAGAAACCTAATCTAAGGAAAAACAGAGCCTAAACTCTTTCCTTTGAGAAAGAGTGGGGGTTTTTTTGTTTGTTTTTTTTTTTTCTCTTGTGAAAGGAAAGAGTTTTCTGAATGAAAACAAAATGTTATCCTTTCTTCCTTGTTTGCCTCCACATTGCTATTGCGTGTAACTTTTTTCTTCCATAATTACTCCAGCACTGTACAAAAGAGCCGTTAGAACACCACAACACAAGTGGAAATGAGAGCCCCTGAGGACTATGGAGTAGTCCCTGGTACTCAGTGACTGTTCACAATGCATTGCAATAAGCAGCACAGGTGTTTCTGGAATTCTGAAACTATCAAAATTATTCTATATTTAATTGCCCTCAGACTTTCCCATCCATCTGTTTAGCTGGTTTGGATCAATTCACTGGGTAAAATAAAAGAGATTGATGAGCTACTGCTAATGGGTCTCGAACACTTATTTTCTTTTTCTTTTCTTCCTGTAAGGTATGTTTATATAACCATGTTTTAATTATGGTTCCAATCTTGTGTTCATTCCATTGCTACAGAAATGCTTATAGAGCAAGCTTTTTGCAAGGGAAGGATGGGAGAGAGTAAATCTTGACCTTTTGTTGTTCTGAGCAAAAGTTCCTACTGAATCACAGTTTTGCTGTTTTAGAAGTCCAAATTAGCATTGCAAATTCTAGTGTATAATTTTTTAAATTTTACAGGTGAGAAAGTGTTAGCACAAATTCATAGTTTTCAATATATCCATGCCATGTCTACTATTTAAAAACATGTCTGTGTTTTTAAAGAAACAAATTATGCATAATCTCATACTACATATCGCTATTTCTCTTCGTATCCTGCTATTTCATTTGAATCCAAGAAAAGTTTATAAAGATTATCTCTCTAAAACTATAGTTCTAGTCACTTATTTTGCTTCATGAATACTTCTGTTAAAATTTGTTTCTAGATTTCCAGAATGTACTTTCTCTTCCGTCAGTCGTATTTCTAGCTGCAGCTTGGGAACTTTACTGTTTTATGTGTTGAGTGTATCTTTAACACAGGTAGTACTGTTTTCTTTGTAAATGCAAACTTCTCAAATAACAGACATATATATGTTGAGAAAATTTTGCATCTAGGCTATAAATATTTCAGGCTGCATCTGCATAGAACTTAAAACTCAACCTAGTGCTCTGGTATCTAAATGTTTATTAAACCTGAGTTGGCTCCTTCTAGTGAATTGAAATGAATCTGTGCTGTGCTGAAGACTGCATTACTCCTTTGAGTGAGGTTAGCATTTTGATCTATGAACCTAGACAGAAAGTGAAGCACACTTACAGCATTCTGCATTTTGTCAATGTGTTTGCACAATTGCTTGAGTCTTCAAATGGGTATGTGCAGTTGTCTCATCAACAGGTTGGTAAACTGTGCTTTAGCTTATACTGAAAATTGATGCAGTGGAGTTTAGATCGTTTCAGGTTTCCTGAACTGGACTATAGTTCAGTCAGATCCTGCAGCTGATAATCAGCGAAAATCCAAAGAAACAGCTGATCCTTAGTAAGAAGCAGAGCCAAAACCTCTGTGTGGTCTGTGCCTAACCAGAAGCCATGAGTAAAACTTCCTATTTGTTTATAGCACCAAAATCCTATAGCTCCTCTGTTAAACATGTTATCAGAAAGCTGCATTTGAAAAAGTGAAATGAAAACATGAAATTATCCTTATGTAATGTACATGTGCATGCACACTTCTCCATGCAAATATACTGAAGTGCTGCTGGAAAAATGCATTAGTCAGAGTGTGTCATCAAAAAAGTTTGTGGAGAGATAATGAATGAAGCTTCACTGTATACAAAAGATGAAACATCTTTATGCACATATTTATACTGTGTCTTCAAGTTCTGTTATTCTGTACCCATGAAACAGAATTTTCTATGAATTTTTGGGTGGTGTTCTGTGATTAACAACTTGTGTATGACCAGCTGTCTCTTTATTTTTTTTTAAAAGGTAATTGGTTACTTAAGTTACTATAAACATAAACTGTGTCATGTATTAATTACACTGGTGCTGTTTTGAGAGAGTATAGAGAGAAGCTCCAGATATAACAGCTTAATACCAATATTACTGAAGATTCTAGTCCTGAGTTGTTGTTCAAGGCGCTCAGATCAAAGAGAATCACACCTCACTAGAAATTTCAAGGCTCGACCAAAAGCAGTTAAACATGTATCACAAACACTGCCCTTGAGACACCATGAAACTCTCCCTTCATCCGCTCGTACAATCAAATTGAGTTTATGGAAGGCAAACTAGCATCTGATAATGGCCACAGGATTCTTTATTTAGCACACCAAAATAAGCTGTTCACACACATCTGTCTGTCTACTATTGACTTTCAGCTTAGGAAGGAGACATGACATGAATGCTTCTATCTTTCTTATTTAGCTTTTGAACTTTGGAAAAGGCAATAGCTTTACATCCTGCTTTACATACTTAGCTGAAGTACTTTATTCAAAACCTGCTTTCACCATACATTCACAACAACCTTGTCATTCTCACCTTTACAAGGTGTTCCAGAAGACAGTTTTTCAAGCAATGATTTACATTAATGAAAACTAAATGGTGGCCCCGTCAAACCTACCTCAACATTAGCTTTATTTCACTGACATTTATTTAATGTTTGAAGTAACCAAGCAAATTATTTTTTAGGTCTTAGTAATGATATCCAATTTCAGGAAGACTGAACAGCTTTTATTTTAACACACTAAATCACAAAATGCAAACATGAAAATAGGAATGACTTTATACACATACACACAAACTTTATGCAAAGAGTGAATCAGAATTGTAAATGCAAATGCCCCTTACCCTGTATTCTGAAAGTGTAGATAAGAATTATAAAAAACAAAACAAAACAAAAACTGTTAAAAAAAGCCTCAACAACAACAACAAAAAAGCCAAAACAAACTTCCGGAACTGGAACCCATTATAATGAAGTAAATGATGGCAAGATAGGATTTCAGCTCCCGGAACTAGAAGTAAATATTTAACTTAAAAAAAAAAAAAAAAAAAGTGTTACCTTCATGCTGAAAAACATGATTTTCCCAGTTCACACAGGAGAAATGCCAGTACAATAAATACTTCAGAGACTTTAGTCTTGTTTGTGGGAGTTAACAGGAGAGTGCTGACATAGAGCCACACATTCCAGTGATGTTATACCAGTCTTCAAGTAAACAAATTTAATATTTAAAAAGATATTTCTAGAAGTAATTCCAACAATTATCTAAGGAGAGGTGAAGAAAAACAGTTGAGTAGCAAAGAAGCAGAGATTCAAACAACCTCAAAATGCTCTCAAGGAAATGAGATGAAATATCTTGGAGAACAGAAAGACCACTGATTTGTCACTCTGCTTGAGGGTGTACTTTAGCTTTTGAGGTTTAATGAGAGGCAGATTGGTAGCTCTCTAAATATGCATAGCACTGCTAAAAAATACAGAACAGGTATGAGGAAATGTGAACCAGGAAAAGAGTGTGGGAGAGGTAGCAATTCTCTGATTCCTGGTATTAACTGGCACTTAATCAGGACAAAATGCAAGGATAAAGCATAGGTAGAAACCATAAGTTCATGACATAAGGTTGCAGTTTTCTGAAAGTGAAAACTAGCTGTGAATTTATGACAACTGGTTCTTATCACAAACTAGATACTCTTTTTTTAATTCTTTGTTTCTCTTTGCATGGCTTTTGCTCTAGGAGAGATAATGGTTTGTTTGTGCAACAAACAGCTTCTCGGTTTGCTAAATTAGCTTTCATCTACCCCTCATTTTTTACCTTGCTGAGGAAGTGTATATCTTCTTTTTGCTATGTAGAAAAGAATAGGACCTCCTATACTGTGTTTCAAAGCTCTAGAATATAACTGGCTTTCTGGATAGGAGCCTAATTAACATATATCTAACTTATTCTATCTTCAGCTCAGAGTACCTGTGAAGCATAGCCCTTCCATACTTTCTTCCTATATGATGCCGTTTGAAGTCTGGTAGCTGCCTTTTTATAAAGCAGTGTTGTTAATTCTAGGTCGATAGCCCTCCAACATAACCCACTCCATTTCTATTAAAAAAAAAGTAAACAACTGTCTTTGATTACAAGTACAAAATTTGGTAAAATGGTAATTTAAAAACTTTCCACTGTCTTCCTTATGGCAAAAAAGATGGATTGTAAGATACTGTTAAACCTTGCTAGACTATATTCATCCATTCAGCCAAACCTGGCAGAGCATGGAAGGTCAATATTCTTTGGTATTTTTGTCCTATGGTTATGTTTTTTCTCTGTTCTCAAAGAAAATTGCTACCATTTAAAGAGATGTTTAGACCAGTAGTAGCTCTGTGTCCCCCAGTCATTACCTGCTAAACTTGTCTGTTAGGCATGAATCCTGACACCTTTGAATCATCTAATTTTAGAGCAGTTTTTTAATAACCATCACTCTTTCTCAAAGAGTACTTTTATGACATTAGAAATATCTTAATCCACCTTCGATAACAGAATTGAAGAGAAAAGTTGCCACAGCTATCATTATTGGAAGAAATAGCATTATATTGAAAGGATAAAATTGACTTACTCTGTCTAACCTGAAAACCACTTACAGGATGTATTTTCTGACACAGCCTCTGTAACTACTTGAGTAGCTGTCTCAAATGCAGCATCTAACTTAAGGCTAGGTCCCTTATTAATTGTCTTGTTTTATTTTTACTTTCTATGTATTTCATATTTATAAAGAACTGTGAAATGACTGGAATTATACAGTTAACATTGTATGAATGTGGTGGGATTTATGTGGAATGCAAATTTTTTTAACATTCAACTGTTACAAAAGCTTGTGTTTAAAATAGCTCCTCAAATTCATTTTTTTCCACAGCAGATCTTCAACACTCTCTGGCAGGTACATTATCTCACCTAATACAAACCATCTAAACTGCAGTTTGAGACAGTTGTCTAAGCTGCCTGTCAATATCTAACACTGACATGTGAAGAATATTTAGAAGATAATTCATCCCACAGGATGAATTAAATTAAAAAATCTAATGCAGAGAGAAAAAGTAGCTTCTAGAGATGTTTGTGTCTCTTCAGTAACTACAGAAAAGACCTATAAATACCTAAAAAAAGACCTCTAATGGTTAGTTGACTAAGATTGTGTAAGATGAATGTCCTAAAGGACTAGCAAATCCAATAATCAGCACCTCAAAGCAATGAACAACTGTGCCCATCCAGCTATTGGCTGCTTTTTGCTGGAGTCAGGCAAATTTGATTAATTTTAGTTAATTCAATAAAAGACTGAGTCCTGCAGCTCATTAATAATTTCAGAACCTGCAGGATAACGTGCTTACTGTGCTCAGTACTGCCTGTCCCCATGCTATATATTTAAAACCACTCCTGTCAAAGTTTTATCATTGAACAGCATAAGCAGTTTTCTTTCCGGATGGTGGTGTGGTGGGAGATTCTAATTAGTCCTTTTAACCATGCTTCTGGGGTAGTTGGTTTCTAGGTTTATGCAAACTCCTTAAGGCTGAAATACCTTACAATAGTTGTGGGTTATGTTTTAAATGAACACCCTTTACATCTTAAATGGTGTGAAGCAGCACTCATGGAGGAAGAACTTCATGTATTATTCACCTTTTTTTGTATTGTATCAAACTGACTTAAATCAGATACTAAATTTTACATGAGTATTGATCATAACTTGATATCATCCGTTATAAATAGCCTTTTTGTTTGTTCATACTCCTTGTACAGAACTACGGAGAGGGGCAAGAAATGGACATTTAATTAGGTTTAGTAAAAGGGATGTGGGATATGCTAGGTTGCTTACAGTCTCTTTAGATGTTAGAAAAGAATATCACATTATCATTCTCTAGGCCTGTTTGCAAGATGAAAAGATTATATCCCATTTCATAAAGACACTATTTTACATTTATAGAAGTAAAAGGAAAAGCAAGCACTCAACTGAAAATTAGAAGTCTTAAATTATTGATGTTTATTTGTCTAATTTGTTTTGCTTTACAAACTGTATGTTCTTATGTCTTTGGTAACTAATACCTGTTCAAATATGTTCAAGTTCATGAGTTTATTTTTGTTATTTCAAAAAATGTGTCTGAAATAGGACTGACAAAAATATCCACTCAGCCATTACTATTTTGGAAAAATCCATGGTTCTTCCTATGTGAAAGATGCTTATTTATAATCAATAAGTAGATTTGATAAATATAAACAGTTTTGCAGAATATGTCTAGCAAATCCATTCTGCAGAAAACTGAAGTCCTATCACAGCAGAAAGTATTTATTTTAAGCAGCGAAGGCAAAAAGCAGGGTAACAATAAGGCTAAGTCAAAAAATACTAAAATGTTCCTTGGATGTCAATGAACTTTGGAAAAAACTATAATCCTAAAGCTCATTTAATTTTAGGAATGAATATATTTTATACCAGAGGCGTTATATGGCCCAGAGCCTTCTGTTTTCTCTGTTTGAATTTGAACATCAGATGAAATAAGTCTAGGTATGCTTTATAAAATATCAAGCAATTAAAACAGTAAGAACTCTAAAGAAAAAGGTTATATTTTCAAGAATAAAGTATTAGGAGGAAGCTAAATCAATTGAGAAATGAAAAAATACAAACCATGAAACAGCAAAACCTACATAGGAATCAGTATTGTGTACTTACACAGTACTTTTCCTCCACAGGGTTTTCAATTTCCTGTATTCAATATGTGACCTTATCAAAAGGATTCAGCTTCTGAAAAATATGCATGCATCTTATCTGTTGTTTTCTTAAAACAAACACCAGAATTGAGAGATGTGTTAAAAAAGTCATGGAATGTCATTTTGGTTGGCTGGTAACTTGAGGAAACGGGAAAATATTCTGTTCTTGCTGAATTGTTTATAAGAAGTTGTTTTCTTTAGGTTTTCAAAAGCATAGAAACTCAGTTTAGCTAATGATATCTCTTAGCTACTAGGCTGTGGACTAATTTTTAATAAGCTAATGACTCCTCATACAAGTCTGCTATGAATTTTCAAGGGCAAGACTTAAAGTTCTACCACAGTTAATGGAGTACAGACTACAGAAATACAGACTACTGTATTTCAGTAGTCTTATGGGTTGTTCATAAAGGTGTGTTTCTAATTTCTGCCTGCACGCCAAATTTATCATTCTCTTGAAATGTGTTCAGGATACTGTGAATTTGTGCCTGCGTTTTTTCAATAGTTTCAAAGTTACATGTGGAACAGAGCATCTTAGGCTATGTCTTAGCACAGTCTATTATCTTTCTGCTTCCCCCTTCAGTCTGCAATAAGAACACTTATCAGCTACCTTTAGCTCCTCTGCAAATGCTATACACACTACTTATGGCAACAGTATTTGCCTTGCTTTTTCTTTGGATGCAAAAGTATTTTTCAACTCGGGAGGAAAGCATGTGTGTGAAAGCAGGTATCGTGAGCTAATCTTTCCCACTTTTTTTTTTTTCTGTTATTGAAAGATGCAGGTTTGACTTCTCCCAGGTGAGAATTGAGATTCAGTTTAAACTACAACTCAACTGGAAGACAGTCACTGTTTTCAGCAAAGTCAGACCCCAAAATAGTAGCAGTAGTGTACAAGCTGCCATTTGGCCCCATGCTGGGTTAGAAACACCAATGCCAAGCTGACTGTATCTTGACAGGATTTGGCATAAGCTAAGTGCTTACCTGACAGATATATTTAGGTGTCTACAGGAGCAGAACTGTAGTTTCCTAGGAAAATGACTTATGAACTAGAGATATCTAGAGAGCTAATGTGCTGCTGAGCATAGTTTTAAGAATTACAATTAAAATACCTAAAAGCAAACTAAGTCACACTTCAAATGCTTTAAGCTCCTTTATGGCTTTTTTTTTTTATTAAAAACACATGGTGAGTTTGGGAAGGAGCAAGGAATTCAGCTTGGTTCTTTCACAACCAACATTATCTACTCAATCAAGTGCACCAAACAGAATAAGCCTAATGTTTTGGGTTTTTTTAATAATTTTGCATAAGGATGAGTTGTTTCAAAATTGTCATGATTTGTGTGAATATTTCACAAACAGAAAAAAATGCTCGTAACAAACTATCAGTCTGTCTCAACTTTGTTAAATCCCTGGCACAAGTAAATAGATGTTTCAAATGTAGTTCTGCTGCGTTTGTTACACACTGTAGAATTTTCAATATTACAGTTGTTATGCGTATTGTTCAAGGGTAGCAAGCCAGCAAGAATTTGGCTTGCTGCAGTAGGTGGTATTCAGGAGTATGCCGGCAGAGAGAATTCCAGCTGCTTCACCTTCCACTGTTTTTCTCAATTCAAGAAAAATTCACACAACTTGCCCTTACGAATCTTGCATCAGAAAAAAAAAAAAAAATCCTTAAGCCATACAGTCTGTTGCATTTTGTCAGCGGTTTACATTCAGTCTGTGCCATTCATCTTTAGTTAGATGCAGCCACATCCAGAATATACCAAGTTCTGACTAGTTCGGGACACTTAATCAGGATAACTACTTAACAGAAATTGCCTGGTTTTAAATAACACTTCTTTTGGTGTGTGTTTTCCCTAGAATTTTTAGCAAATATTGAAAAGAAATCAGGCTAAAGTTATACTACTAATGACCTGTACCAAATAAAATACAAAACAATTCAAAATCCTTCCAGAGATTAAAGGGCATTAAGCAAGATAATTAGTACAAAGGTGAAAAAAGGTGATTCCTTTTCCACTTGCCAACATCAGTGCACAGTGGTGCCAAGATTAGGAGATGTTTGAGTATCAAATACAATTAAATGCTATACCTAATTTTAGCAACAATCCATTTTTCTAATGAAAAAGATATTTACAAATTTTATTACATTTTTAATAATGATGAAATACAAACAAGCTGTCATATGGAGAGGTACAAAATATAACTCGACAGCAATATGTTGGCATAGAAATACAGCTTTGGTATTTGAGTGATTTTTCTGACAAGACTGGGGAAGATAGAGTTTCTAAAATAATAGAAAAATAGAAGAAAGAAGGAAAAATAGCAAAGGAAGAAAGAGGCTGTCAGGGTAAACATATTTCTTTAGATTAAGCTTTGCTCTGCTGAACCTTATCTGCGTACAGGCTTGTGTATTCCTGTTTTGATTGTTGTTGTACCTCTGGGGTTTGGTTTGATTTTGTTGTAATATGATATCTGGTATCTTATAACCTACTTTTCAAGATGCTTCTTAAAATAATTTTAAAGTGATTGAAGGCATATTTTTAGGCATATATTTAAGGTGAATTTATTTTCCAAAAACATAAAGCTGGGACATCTTAAATGATGTGGTATTGTGTAGAAGAATTAAATCTGTTTTTAAAAGAACTGCATTAGCCTTTGAGAACTCTGAAACAAGACATCAATAATACTGGTAAAATACAATCTTTTGGGGTTTTTTTTTCAGAGCTTTGTACATTTTAGGCTGGCTAAACGCAGTAATTGATATTTGGTCATGTTTTACATTGATTGATCAGTTATTTGGGGGCCTCCATAGTGCTAATGGCTGCTACAAGTTCTTTTTTGGAACATCAAGCAGTTGATCAGCTGGAATAATACCTCAGGATCTTCTGTGAGGGAAAGAAATGTAATAAAAGGACTAAATTAACTGGGGAGACTGTCCTCCTTCTAGATAGTACAAAGCTCAGCATAAAAAAAAAAATTGTTGTTGTTGTCAGTATGGTTAACTGAATTGTATTCCTACCTTCCCTTTTCCCATACTGTAGCTTGCACAGCTATCTCTTCAGTGTCTTGGAGTCCTGATTACTGTTGGAATTTTAAATAGCAATTTTATGTTTCCTTTTCAAAATGAATGCATAAAGAAATATTTTCTTAACATACACGAAGATCAAACATTGCAGTGCCCAGGTGGAGTTTTCCTCTATTATTTGACATTTCTATTTTTTTTCTCTATGTTTGTATTTACAGCAAGGTGCATATACTTAATACATACTTGTTTAGTTAGGCTTGCTATTAGTTAATAAGCTTTGTTATAAGAGCTATGTGGATATGCTGCCCTTTCTTTTGTTCAGTCTTTGACCTGAACCTTTCAGAATATTTTTGTACCTTTTATAAATATACTTGCATCTGAATTCATTTGGTACAACATAAATGGATAAAAAAAAATAAGAATATATTCTTAAAACAAGCTACTCTCTTAAAAATTGTGAACTTCTTTTGTTTGCCACTCCCTGTTGTCAGTTCTAAGGAATCATTATAATTCCCACAGGCAGTACTGTCAGCTTGGAACTGTAATTAATAAATTGTGCCAGTAATGAATAAATCTTTTTTTCTGATTTTTTTTTTTTCCCCTCTCTTTCTGACATGTTGAGAAGGATTTAGGATTTTCCACTATTGCAGATAATTTTTTTTTTCTTATTGAAGTGCTCTCAGGTTTTGTGGCAGCTGCTTTGTTCCAGTTCAGAAAAATTTCAGTGTCTCTATAGAGGTCAAAGCCATTGGTTATTATTTCTATATGAATTACAGGGATCACAAAGCTACCATGGACTGCATTAGCTCTAGAACTGGAAAACCTCGTCAGTCTGTGTCCAAGTTAATGAGTGCGGGTGAAGCAGCATTGTGCCATGACAAGAAGTGCTATCAGAACAGTCAGAGCTTGTCAAGATGGGTAAGAAAGGGATTCTGTATTTTCTTTCTCCTCATCTATTAGCCACATCAGTTCCAAGCTCACTGTTGTCGTTGGATTTTCTTCACATGTTTAACAAATTATCAATAGGAAAAACAACAGTATTCAAAATCAGTTGAAAGTGGTGACTTCATGTACTGTATGTCTTATGGACAGTTTATTCCTGTTTGAACAGTTATGTGCTGTTTGGACTGTTTGTTCTGTCTTTCCAAGTAGCGTGAAGACCAAATAAGTGGTAATAGCATATTTTGTAATTGTAAAGTGATTAGCTAGTAAGTGTTCCTTGACTGCAAGCAAGGTTTTGGTTTAGTTTCAGACAGAAGAAATATATCTAAACATACAGTAAAATAATTACCTTAGTCAGAAGTTTCCCAACAATCCCATCTTTGCCAGTCATTGCCAGAAAAGAAATTTGGATGGACTATAGGCACCTGGGATGCTTCACCTAGAATAAAGAAGAAAGCTTGCCCCATGGGAAAACTGGAAGGTGGTAAGGACCCAGTTGCTATTTCCATTAGAGAAGAGCTTGGTCAAATGGAAAGAAAAAATACATTTGACAATAATGGACATCTGAATGGATTATCTTTGGAAAACAGGCTGGATCATCGTGCCTTGTGTGTCCTACTGCAGATCTAACGGGATTCTTTAATGGAGAGAGTGGTATATTTTATGACTTCCGATTCCATTGCCAGGAATTCTCCATCTTTTTAATGTGCTTTATACCGCAACACTCCGTCTTTAAATACTACTGAGATGTTATCTCAACCATTCAACCTGTTTAGTTTCCAGGCCTTAGTTTTATCTTTGTCAGAATTGAAATTGCAAGCAATGGCCTTAAAACAAACAGACAAAGCAAAACAAGCAAACAAAAGCCAAAGTAACCTCTGCAAATCCTCCAGCATATCTAAACTGAGTTGTATAGGACTATTGTAAATTAATACATATTTATTTTTGTAGGTATGTGTATAAATACATGAGAGATTGATAGTATCAGAAATCAGCCATGTAGCTGAAGACGGGTGCCATTGCTCACTCCGAGGGGTATTGCAGAGTACATCCCACCTGTGCTATGCAATTATTAGAACAACTTGGGAAGTCCACAGACAAAATAGGAGCCACAAAGATGCACAGAGGGCTGGAGCACCTCTGCTACGAGGACAGGCTGGGAGAGCTGGTGTTCAGGCTGGAGAAAGAGAAAGTTCCAGGGAGACCTTAGAGCCCCTTCCAATCCTTAAAGGGGGCCTAAAGGAAAGCAGTATAGTCAGTCCATTTAGTTGAAATCTATAGCTTCTGAGGAAAAAAAAAGGCAAAGATGTTGCTGGCTGAGGATAAAGATAGATAAAAGAAGCTGTGGCTAAGACCGTTAATCTGCACATAGTACTTCAATCTAGAAGGTGCAATCTATTTTGCCAAAATACCAGTTTCAGTTTTTAAAGAAATAAATAACATACAGATTTGTATAGTATATTTCTGTAACAAATTACTGTATTTTTATAATGCCTACTTTTAAATTCTGCTTCCCATTTCTGTTCTTCTAAACATCATTTATTTAACAAAAGAAGCTCACATAATGATTTTGGTTTAATCTTTGAAGTTGACATATCTTCTTACCATCTATCACAAGATAATATTCTCTTTATCACCTATTCTCTTTTTCACAGTCAAGCTCACCACAGTTTTGTTTTATGCAGAAATCAGTCAGCAATGTGACTTGCAATGCACTCTGGAAAACTTATAGTGATCATAACAAAAAGCAAGAGATCAAGGGGCAGTCTTACAGATTCCTTCAAAGAAACAAAGAGTGTGCAAACTAAGTCTGTAAAAGCTGAGCCTTCCCAAACCACAGGGGTTTGTATTAAACAAAATAAATCAGTTCTTCTAAAGTTCAGCACTGATTAGCACAGATGTCTGTGTTAGTGAAGCACTGCCTTACAAAAAGATCTTCAAGAGTTTTCTTTGGGAAGTGACATATAGATCTTGCTGTTATTTCTCATGAGGTGTACAATGAAATGTCTTAGAATAAGAGCAGAAACAGTCCCAGAAAATAAAGTTCAGAGGCAGATTTTAATCAGAAATCATTCTGATTAGGGATGCATATAGAATCTGGATTTAGGTTTCCCTTAAGACATCAACAGTAATACAAAATTTAACATCTAAAAAGTTACATATTTGGTATTCCCTTAAAAGAGCACTGTGCCTGGCTTTCAGGAAACTGCTGATCACAGATCACCAATTAAGTCATCTTTGGATGGAAAAAAGGGAAGATGCAAGGATAGAACTCAAAATAGGGACCTCTAACACTCCCAAAAGGATTGAATCCCTTATAATGGATATGATCCTACGAGTTGGTACAATATAGTTGCTTATGATACGAATTAATGTAAACAAAAGAATAGATAAGGCAGACAGTAAAGGCAGAAGACAAAGCTGGATGTTTGAAATTCTGTCTATACAACAGTTTATCTCCAGTCTACTTCTGAAGGAAACTTTTCTTGTTATCTAAGTTTCAGCAAATGTTTATCATTTCATTAAATTATAGCTTGAGTTTTACCACCAATAACTAAATTCATTTAGTTAACAGAAATCAATAATCACAGAATCACCTAGGTTGGAAGGGACCTTTTAAGATCATCTAGTCCAACCAATTAAAAAACAAACAAACAAACAAACAAAAAAACAACAAAAAAAACCCAAACCCCACCACCACCACCCAACACTAATGCATGTCCCCAAGCACCATGTCAACTCGTCTCTTGATGAGTGTTAGAGCGGTCTTAAATATGGTAGGTCTATTTATGTGTTTCTAAAAGACTTATAGGAGGATGGGTAGAATAGAAAAAGGAGGGATTGGACACGGGGAAACACTCTGGTTTGGGTCAAAGGCTACTCATTTCTCTATGTTCTGCATGATGTCATTGGTGCATCTGTACCTTGTTTAGTGATGAATGTAAGAATAACTGTAAGAGAACAAATGGTGCCCTTATTCGTCTGGATTTTCTTCCTACCAAGATTTTGTTTATCTTTCTCAGCAGATTCTGTTGCTCATCTCCTTTCCATTCTGAATCACTCTATGATATTCAACAACTCTAAAACTTACATTCAGGATGGAATATTGAAACATGGTCAGTATGAAAGTCAAAATAAAAAAAAAAATCAAAATTGTTTCTGCAGTCTCAAAAATTTTATGGCTTTACCTCACTCATTTTAATATTATTCTTTTTCATCTATTGACTTCTAAATTATGTCAAAGTTAAATGACTAACATTACTACTAATATCCAGTAGACAGGATACAACTCCCAGCATCATTCATCTCTTTGCCTGTTTTTGTCTGCTGTTTCAAAACTTTATGTTCAACTGGATTGTAAATATAGCTTAAATAGAAACATTGAAAACATTCTACTTCAAAAGAACATCTCTGAACTCTAAATATTTAAAAATCTCCTCAGTCTCCTAAAATCCAAGAACATATGGTGATTCACCCACAATCATTTTTGTTAAAAATGAATTTAATTTAATGAGTCAATGAAATTAAAAATTCCTTTTTCTGGCAGCTTCCCTATTAAAATTCAAGGTCAATGCACAGTATTGACATAATTGCACAGCCGGTCCGTGTTCTACAGGTGTTGGTCATATTGAAAATAACTACACTGATTTATATTTTTAGTGTGCAGCAGAAGTCATATTCAAAAGAGACCTCAAAGAAAACAAAGTCACTTTTCAGGATATAATTGAGCCATCAAGTCCTTCTACTTTGAGGAAGTTACATTTACCTTACTGTGTGCATCATTCAAATGCTGGGCTGTACCTTTTTGTTTATTAACTGTTTGGTATAGTTCAGATTTAAATGATTGCTAAGGATTATTACGCCAGCATTCAGCTGGAATACTTTCAGAACATCAACAAGATTCAGAACTCAAATCCCAAACTCTTCAAATGACATTTAATTTGATAAATCCTGGGGTTATAGTGTGAAAGAAAAACTCTAATAGTACTAACGCAATCAGAAGAAGGGAAAGAAACTAATACAGAGAAATGAGGAAGCCAGGAAATCTAAACTTTACTTAGTTTAGAATCTAAAGGTCACAGAAATTTTATGATTTCTGAAGTTGATGTGCTGCCAAATGCTTGAGGAAAAAAAAAAAACCACCACAAATGCCCAACCAACCCAAACCCTTAGATTAAAGAAAAAAATAATTTAAAAAATCCAACATTCCTGAAGGATGCAGCAGAGTTACCGTGAGGTAGCTCTGCCACACTCATAAGGAATTTATGTTGTATAAGTGCCCTTGTAATGCAGGTCAGCTCTGTTACGTGCCATATCCTTCTAATCGCATCAAGAAGACTGGCTTCTCAAGCAGTGTAAAAGGTGGGCAAGCATACCATGTGAAATTAAAGCCAATGGCAAAATTGTATTATGGCCTAGATTTCACTCACCTGCATGTAAGGGAGATATCCATAATGAGAGAGAGTGTTTGTATCCTTTTCTCGTTTGTGCAAAATGGCCTTTTATTAATCATAAAAGTTTTAATAGATTAAATACCACCTAGTATGTATCTCCGTAAAAAGACGGAATTGAGAGTGGGGTGGCCTCCTAGACTGATTTCAATAACTTATAGAATCATCTTCCAGAGAAACACACACAGGTCACCTCTATTCAAGTGTACTTACTGACTTTTTTTTTTTTAAATATATATGTACTGGCACATAAATCCTTGCAAACACACATGCCTGAAGAGAACTCCTGTGGAAATAGAAACAAGAGGGAGTGATCTGGAACCAATAAAAAAAGAAAGATGTAAATTTGAAAGGAAAGGAGCTTTTCCTCCAACATTTCCCATAAAAGAAATAAAACCAAAATTGTTGTTTTTTCTCAGCTGGTGTTACTTTTGTTTGTAAATAAGATTAATTTAATCATAACAGCTATCATTTTCATCTGATATTTTTCTTGTGAGCTATTCAGCTCACTACTGTAGTTATCTTAGTTAATGTGTTTCTCATTCACATGTTCTAAGTGCATAATGTCAGAAATGATAAATGAATATATTTTTCAGATTTTTAAGGAAAAAAAAAACCTGTTTCTTATTTGGAGTGGGTGGGTCAGCTATTGCAGCCCACTGAAGGCGTTTAGTCTTTGTTCTTATAGGCAAGGTCCAGGGTATTGACTGTGCTCATCTTTTTCATCTAGGTGCTTCAGAGTGGGTGGACTGAGATTAGAATTTGGTTCTTCAATATTCTGTGCTAACAAAAGAGCATATTAAATACAGTGGAATATTATTAGATTTCCTTTGCTTCTCCTTCTACATTTAAACTTCTGAGCAGAGACATATCCATGTATGCTATATATATATTTTGTATAATCCAGTGTATATTTTATTAATAAATCCTTTATTTGGAGACTGGGCTTTTCAAAGAAATAGTATGCTTTATTGAGCTTTAGAGCTATTTAGAGGTCTCAGATGAACCATGTGAATTGTCTCTGTAGTAACCCACTGAGCCTTTCCCTTACGTAGAATCTAAAATCCCATCCAAATTATTTTAACACTATGCAGCCATCTGAACTTTCAGAGTCCTACCATCTGTAAGTACTAAATTAGCTAGATAAAGAGAATCTCTGTATCATAACTGGAGGCATTTCACAAGGAAAGACTCACATTTCACTCATTTTTATTTCTTGAAGTTTAGTCAAAGGGTATTATACTTTTCTGAACCACTGCAATGACAGTTTATGTATAGGTGTAATTAGAACTATCCTTGAACTATTCCTTGTTGATGATGGTGGGATTTTGTGTGGTTTTGGTTCCCTTTGTTTTTCTGATTGATGCGATTCACCTTTCTGAGTGAAAGAATCACTGATGTTTGTAGTGTCTCACGGCATCTGTTTGACTCCCACAGAATGTCTTCCCTAAGGTTTCTTAATATCATATAAAATATCTTGGGGTTCTGGCTCATGTGAAATGAATAGCTGCATCTGTTTTTATTATGTACTACAAGAAGTAAGTCCTTGTTGTTAAGCCAAGTGATGCGGGTGGGCTCGGCCTTCCGTATTGTCTGTGACAGCAGACCCTGGAATTCAAGGTATTTTGTGCTTGATTGCCTCCAAAGCAGTTTGAATACAAGCTGACAGGTATGCAGAATGACTGATCAGAGGATTAGGATCAGTACTGAAACAGCAAGTGAATCAACTTGGTAAAACTTATGCACAGATGACACCACAGGTCCAAGCTTCGCTTTAATCTAGCTGGAGCATCCACGACCACAGCAGTGGTACTAGATTTGCAAGTGCCATTGTTGGAATTATGACAGACCAGTTCTTCCAGGCTCATTCTTATATAAGCAGTGTCAATCAGATTCTAATCCCTAGTTAAAATAAAATGTATTTTTTAAAAAGTGCTCCTAGGAAAATACTGAAGAGTTAGGAAATCTGCTATATATAATTAATTCATGTCTTTTCTTTAGAACGTGCAAATTTTATTCATTAGCAACACAGCCCTACATTCTGTATGTGCATACAGCACCCTTCTGTACCACTTAAGGGGTTAGAGTGTAATTTTGCATTTCAAAGTAATTTAAGCAGGGTCACGGAATTTGTAGTTTCACACTTACAGAGGCAGCTAACAGCCTCACAAAAGAATCTCATAGGCAAAACAATTGATTTCTAACTTCTTCCTGAGCAGAGAACCTTCACTGCCTAGATCATGCACAATAAAACTGACATCTGAGGGTAGAGCAGAAATACACTCAGCTTGCCTAATCCCTTGGAGGCTTGTGAAATTACTGTCTGAAAACTATAATGAGAATGGGATAATTTGTGACATTTCCCTCTGCTGTTAGGAGGTATTGATTTTATGACATTTTCATTTCTTATTATGTATTGTGAGTGTAAGACATCAGAATGTTAATATCAGATGCATAGAATAAACAGGGATAGTGCCACGTAGTACTTTATTTATTTCAATTATTTTTCAGTTTTATGCTGTAGCTATTTTACCAAATCCCTATAGGCTGTTAGCAGATAAACAATTATTCATAAGCTCTGAGAATTCAGAATTAGAGAAGGCAGCCCATACATAAACGTAACTTTTTCCATGAAGTCTACCAGCCATGTAAGATAACATCCTCACCATGCTGAGTTTTGACCTCCCTTGGTTTACCTAAGACATTAAATTTTTCATCTGCATTTTCTCTATAATTTAGACTGTCAGTGCCTTGAGGTAGTTGTCATCTTCCTCCTGACATATGAGGGACCTGCTGAAAATACTAATGTATTCACAATAGGTCCAGTACTGTCACTTGTATTCAGCCCCGCTGCATCTTACTTGTCAGGTCTTTGTGAAGGGTAAGTTCCCTCTTCTCGTGGTAAAACCACCAGGACAAGGTTATAGAGAAGGCTATCTCATTGAGACTGTCTTGAAATTCTTCAAGAGTTGACTTCTTAGCTGTAGAATAATAGTCCTGTAATTAGCTTTGCTTACAGCTGTGTCTGAGATCACTGAAAAACATACTAGCTTTTGGTGTTCTGGAGAAATTTCTGTGTATCTCTTCCCCTCTGTTCTTAGCATATCTTCTTCTTCATCCCACACTGTTCATCATACCACATATGAGCAATTCCGTACAAGGAGTGAGCAAGAGCTGCAGTTTTGGAAGTTCTGAAAAAAACCCAGGGAAGTTGTACTGCATATTGCCAAAAAGAATGGGACTGAATGAAATGCCTGGAAAGAAATGCTCTGTCCAGGCTGAACAATAGTAGCACAATTCCATTCTATATAAATGTATGGCAATAGGATATTATTCATACTTAGGTGCTATTTTCTAGAATCATGGTTTTCTGCAAGAAGTCTATACATAGGAGAACCTGTTATGATTCTTTGTAGCAAGAGATAGCTGTGTGGTAAACCGCTTATAAGCATGTGGATACTTGTAGTGGTCCTGGGCAGATGACTCTTCTACATGGAGGAGATTGTGATGCAGCAACAGGTAACCCAAGGCAGGCCTGGGCCCGTTTTGTGCCCGTTCTGGTGTGTGCTGTGCCCCACAAGTTTGGGGGGTGCAGGCAGAGCTCAGCTGGCTCTCTGTAATGGAGGAACCTGCTGGCGGCTCCGTTCGCTACTGGTGATTGCACCACCCGAGCAGCCGTGCCTTCAGCAAACAGAGCAGCAAGGCATTTTCATGAAAACATCATTTTTGTTTGACGAGAAACAGAGTTGTTTCCTTGTGAGAGAATCCTGTAAGAGTTTGAAAGACTGAAAGGAGGGAAGCTGTGCTATGGACAGGGACTGCATGGCATGTTGCATGGGAGCCAGAGCCCCTTTGGAGCTTGCAGCTCCCAGCACCTAAGGAGGCGTAAGATTATCTATGCTATTCTCTTATAGTGTTAGCTCTAATAAATAGCATTATGGAGTCTAGGCGCCTTCCTCGCTGAGTTCACCATGAGCCAGCACCACCCAGTGCAAAACAATAATTAAAAATCAGAAGGTATCTGTTACTTCCTTAATGCTTAGCCCCAAAATAAAGCATTGCCTATAAATTTGGTCACCAGCATTGAAGAGGATATTAACACAGCTGCTGAACTGTGGATTGACCAGTCCACTTCTTTCTCAATTCAGCTGTGAAGAGGAATAGGATTTCTATTTATTCTTGAAGAATGTCTGCATGTGATCAAGCTCTGGTTGCAAACATGGGCATTGAGAGGGGTGGAAAGGACAACTTGTGTCCTCGGGGAAGTACAGTTGGCTACATTCTGCTAGATTATAAATTCTAAAGGTATAAAGTTACCTTTAGTATTCCCATATGACCTTCTGAAGAGGAGGTGGGGAAAAAAAAGACTGAATAGGCTCTAATGCATTTCTTTGCCCTTTCAGACAAGAGATAATCGTCTGCCAAAGTCACTGCAGAAAATTGAGAACAAACAAAAACAATGAGTAGACAGTCTCACTTTTTCAACTGCCAAGTAAGAGTTGATCCACAGGCATTTTTATTTATTTATTTATTTATTTCTATTCAAAGAATATTGCTTCTCCATTAAAATATTGAGGTTTACTGGTAATCAGCAAGCCTTTAAAAATAGAAAATAAGTATATCTTAAACATGAAAGAAAAAGTAATTGTGAGGATGCTAAATACGCATCTCAAGTTCTGATGTCATATTGAATCTGTATGATTGTTTCCATGCATACATGTAAATATATATTATACATATTTATACATACACAAAGCCATTATATGCCATAATAAAAGCAGAAAATCAAAACCCACCAAACTTTGAGTAGTTTCACATGTTTTATGAAGTTCTGAAGTTAAGTATAATGAATGTAGAGTTATCTCCATAGTAGTTTCAATGATTTGTAGACTGAGTTATAAGTAACCTCAACATCAGGATGTATAACGTAGCCTTAAATATATGGAGTGTTTGCTAGAGAAGATATTGGCCTAGTAGAGGGCTTTAGATACAGCTACCAGCAGTAACAGATACATAAATCAGAAGAACTCAAAACCAACTTCAGGTTTGTGGGAGCTCTGGCACATACCTTGGTCATGTTTTATATTTTATTTCCTTAGTTTTTATGAACAGTGTTGATTTAGTGTTGTCCTACATCATTGCGTGCTGTCCAAATATTCCAATAGGCAAATAAGGAGAAGTCATAACAATTTGAATTCCTTTTAATCTAAATCAAGGCAGCCCATTAGACTAAATTTTTTCCCTAATACAGTAATAGTAGTGTATTTTAATCTAACCAATTCATGCCATGGATATCTTTAATTTAGCAAGTATTTACTTGCAGACATATTATCATCTCTAATAATTTAAAACTTCCACTCATTTTATCATGAAAAAGTTATGGAAAGGAACAGTTCATCTATCTGAAACTACTCAATGCTTCCTGACCAGAAGAGAGGCACACGTATCTCACCATCACTGTGGATGTGTACAATGTAAGAGAAGAAATATTCTTTTTTCTTGGCCATCTGCATTTGAAGTGTTACATTATGTGAAAAAACACAAACCGACCTGAGAAACAAAAATTTTATCCTAGAGTTGATGTAGGTATAATGGATATTATTTTTTTTTAAGTTTACTATAGGGGAACTCATAGCACATGGATTATATTGTACAAAAATAAGAACTAAGGTATAAGGGAAAAGAAATTCTTGGGTTTATGCCTTGTGAAATTGACTAAGTTGCAGATACTGTACGTTCACTGTACATGAACTTGTTTGGTATCAAATTTATACAGAGCTTTCTCACAGAATGGCGTAGTGAAGAGAAGGGAAAAACAATATCATAATAAGGTCAGAGGATGAGAGAATAGCTGAGTTGTCCAGAAAATAAAGCCACACTGGGATCTCATAAACTGGGATATCATTCCTCTAGGTAATCAAAAACATTCAAAATGTCGTTCAAAATGCATCTGTCCCTTATGGGGACTTTGACTGAGCCAAGCTTACTTTATCTGAAATAATGCTTTTATAAAGAAAATCTTACAACCAGGGAAAAGCTTTCCTAGTATCCCTTAACAATAAAGTCTGAAAATACAGTGTTATTGAAATCCTCTTTATGTGTACTTCAGAAACAAAATCATTTTGGGTTTCTTTAAAGAAACATAGATTGTGTAGATTTTATCTCATTTATACAGTGTAATCATATTTATATTGTAATTTTTCTAGTTTCTAACAATAGCATTATAAATATTTTATTCAGTTCTTTTTCAACATAAATACTTCCATTTCTGGGGGTCACAATTTGATGTGAGTGCAAATAGCTTTAAGCAGCAGGGGTCCAAGCCATAGATAGGTATTCAGTTTTGGACTTAACTACTAATGTGGAATATTTAAATGCTCATATACACTGTTCATGCTGTTACGGAGCTAGAGAACAAAAGCCATCAAACGTACACATGTTCCACATTACACTTTCAGAAAGAGACACAAAGAGAGAGAAAGAACAAAAGAAAGAAAAAGAAGAAATTACAGAGGATTACTGCATGCCTTTTTTAGCTTGCATTTCTGTCTAATAGGACAGTGCTCAGTTCATGCTTGTCTTGCACTCACAAAGACATATTTGAGTTCTCATAATTTTAGTCTTATGCTGTTGTCTGTTTCCTACATAGAGAATGTAAGTATATTGTCTTTGGGCTGGCACCAACCTTTGTGTATTCAGGGTGTTTGTCTGTATATCCCTCCATATTCTCTCCACAGAGCTTTGTTAGTGGCTGAAATCTCAAAGAAAATAACGTTCCTGGGAGTTTCCTTAAGATAAGTTAGCAGGGCTGTGGAGGGACAAAGAGAGAAGAACAGATGAGGTTAGTTATCATTCCAGGGGAAAGAGATATAGTGGGAATTCTTACTCCTTGGCCAGTGGAGAACCACAGAGGAAGTTTGCAGCTGTATGGTGATGAGAAAACCATTGATTAATTAATGTACCTTTTGCATTAATTGATATTGCAGCGATCCAAGCATCAATCAGCCAAATGTGTCAAAAAAAAGACTGAGATTCAGATCCTCTTCCTCTTGTTTCTGTTCCTGACAGCAGCCTTAGTACATATTGGTATTTAGAGTTGGAGTTTTCTCTAAGCAAAGTCTGGGGTATCCAGCACCATATTTACAATTGCTAAGCAATACATGGCTTCTATTCTATAGATTGCAGTGATATTTCATTATACAGTCAGGAATGTATCATCATTGGTTACTTAATCATTATTGGACTAGCTGGCTGTTCTTGGTTTTAAGTAGTTCTATATGCTTATAAATTTTACAAATAAGATTCTGTCAGAGTATTCACCTTGGAGTAGATGGTCCAGTGAGATTTAAGAGAGGAATACTTATTTTCAGATCACAAAGCCCGTTTCACAGGCACAGTCTCTGAGCCCACTCTATTCCTCATTTGAATACCCTTATTCTGTAGAGTAGACAAAAAGATATATTTAACCAAATTTATCTCCCTTACCACAGAGATACAACTATCAGACATACCAGAGAAGCCCTGGATATAATCCAAAGGATAACATGTAAAAAAAAAGAGACTTTTTTTTTTTTTTTTTTTTAACTGCAGTCATCTATGCAGATTCTGGTCATGTTCATACATTGACTAAGATCTTAAAAGCATATTCTTCTACCAAGTATCAGATCCTCTATTGTATCACTCTGTTATATCTCTCTTTTATGATATTTTTGTACACCAGATAGACGCGGAGATCCATAGTTTGGGTAGCGGGAAGCACAGGAATGTTTGCCATAGCTCTACTTTACTGGAAAATTCCCATGTGTCTCAAAAATGTATTCAGAGAATCATTTCCACTCTTTAAAAGATATTTAGCTCTGAGTGTTTGGTTTGTGGTAGAATATACCTGAAGGAGTGTCCCAGAGAATCACTATTTAGTTACAGGTTAGTTGACTAGATGTGCTTAGACACTGTGAGATTGTAATGTGGAAGTTACAAGTTCTCAAATACCAAAACAAAGCAAAAAACAAACAAATGGAAAACAGTGCCTAATAAAGGGTAAAACCCAAACTCACAGATATTATCAGGTTACCTAACTAATAAAGCTAAAGCATTATCACTATGATTAGAGAAATTAATCAAGAAGAAATATTGTTAAACAGTATTTCAGATCACTTAAAAAATATTATCCTTTGCAGTCTCAATTTTTAGTGGAGTTTCTGAAGATAATTAATCATACAAATGAGGCTTCTGATGGAAAACATGCAGAAAGCTTACTTGTCGTAAGTTATTTTTGAAACAGAATCACAGTATGTTTGTTCAAGTATTATATATACAGCAAATGCATGCAGCTATGGTTTCAGTTCAGTCAGTTTGCCATCAGTCACAGATGAAATTATAGAAGCCATTTAAAGACATCACTTGAGGAATCTTTGGAAAGGCACAGCTTGATCAACAGTGTACACTTTTAAATATGGAGATCATTCTTTAAATACACTGAATCCCTTTGAAGGTACATTTACCATAGCCAAGGCATGTAAAGCTATACATGAAATTGTCAGCTGAACATGAGCCAGCAGTGTGCCCAGGTGGCCAAGATGGCACAGCATCCTGGCCTGTAACAGGAACAGTGTGGTGAGTAGGACTCAGGAGGTGATCGTTATTCAGCCTAGAGAAAAGGACACTGAAGGGAGACCTTATTGCTGTCTATAACTATGTGAAAGGAGGGTGTAGAGAGGCAAGGGTCGGTCTCTTCTCTCCAGTCACAGGCAACAGGGCTAGAGGAAATGGCCTCAAGTTACACCAGGGGAAGTTCAAGCTGGATATTATGAAAATTTTTTTCACTGAAAGGGTTGTCAGACATTGGAATGGGCTGCCCAGGGCGGTGGTTTAGGCACCATCCCTGGAGGTGTTCAAAAGACAGGCTGACGTGGTGCTGGGAGACATGGTTTAGTGATGGTGTTGCATTTTGTTTGTTGTGTGGGTGTTTATTTTTGTTAGAGTTAGGTTGATGGTTGGACAAGATGATCTTGAAGGTCCCTTCCAACCTAGAAGATTCTATGATTCTAAGTTATTGGGCTCTTTTTTCCCCTTTAGGCATTTATCAGTGATTTATGTCAATGGTTAATAGCATGTGAAATTAAAAATGTGAAATAGCCCAATGTCAGTGTAACTAACTATACAGATCCCAGGAAATCTTATCTACAATATAGAAAATATTATGGAGTTAAGTTTCATTGAGGAAGATTATGTTCCTTAAAATCCACCAAAAAAAACTTGCTTTGAATAACATTTAGCACACTACTCTCTAAAGCAAAGCTATAAACATGGGCATTGAAAAACATCTCTGCTATTTCTTGTTATCAGTAAATTAAGATATTTTCAAGTTGTTTACCTGGTGTTTCAAATTTTTTTGTGCATTAAGCTACTTCAAAATTTATACTGCTTGTGATTAATCACAAAGAATGTTCATTGGCCATGAATATATGAGTGCTCAATGAGAAAAGGTTTCTAATCATCACAAGTGGATAATCCCATTCTCATAGCATCAGCGGTTTTGAGAGAGTTCCGTAACTAAATTTAGGAAATACATTACTCAAGGTGCGCAGCAGTACCTCAAATATCAAGTATGGAACAGCACAAAAGAAGCGTGAACTTGATGACACTGGAGGTTGCTCCTGTTATATGTTTATGGCTTATGGACATTGTTGTCTATTAACTGCCATATCTATTTTGCAATAGGAGAAATGCAATCAGAAGAAGCAGATCTTGTCTCTTCACCAGTAGGTATAGCCAAGCATGTGATAAATACAAGATGTTCTACAGCAGGGGAAAAGCTTCCTAATTTCTTGACAACAAAGTATAAAATTAGACTATTTTTGTCTTAATACACATTTAATACCTGCTAAAAAGTGAAGATGAAAAATTATCTATCTTAATAAGTTTAATTTTGAACTGTAATATTGAATTCCATGAAATTTTTCACAGATATTTTGAGCTGGCCGTATGTTTTTGGCATGAATGCAAATGCTGTTTGCAACAATGACAAGTACTGATCTTAAAATCATTCCTGGCCCTTAGTGGTGTACTTGGGGCTCATTTTTTCCTGCTTTTATAACTTATCGTTTTATTTTACTGATCATTTTACATTATGTGTCTTTGGTTTTATGCCAAAGACTTTTTTAATGAATACATCAATTTTAAGGGAAAACAAGCAAGTGTAATGAAAACAAAATTCTATTCTTATAAGAGAGTTGCAAGACAAACATACCTATGAAAATAAAGCCTATTAAGAGCATAAATATGTTTTAAGTAGAATCAGAAAGTAGTGGTGTTTTCTCCGACAGTAAAGGGAAAAAAGCCTTGCCTGAAAAAGTGTGGCAGTAAAGTGCTATGGGATAGACAAGAGTGGATTTTGAGATTACTTACCTTCTCAGATTATTTTAGAAAACCAGCCTCTTAGCTCTGACTTGATTATGCAAAACTAAATGTTTTGCACAGGAAATGAAAATAGGTTGATTAAACATATTCTCATCCTCACCCCATGCATCCTGTATATTACTATGGCACTCTGTGATGTAGGATAGCTACAATGCAGAGGTAATAGATGGGAAATTGTTTCAGGCCCCAGTGGTTCTGGTGTATGATTATGATACAGGCTAGGAATCATAGAAATTGCTTCTGAAAGTCATATACAGCTCACCCATTCACTGAGCTACTCATGGAATTCAGGGGATTTGTGTGCTTCAGCAAAGCATATGTTATAAAAGAGTTATGTATAACGAAGTCTTGCAGATGAGTCTTATTTCTCTAACTCCTTCATGTGGATTATAGCTTGTGAAGACAGGAAGGAAGAGCTATACCAAACTGTTCTGTAAGTCATTATCTTCCCTTGACATATGGCACAATTTCTCGTTAGAAGCAGGTGCTGTCAGTGTAGCAACCTAGCACCAATGAAGGCATTGTCAGTTGTATGGCTACATTACAGTGAGGGCATAATTAGTCATTTTACATCTACTTTTACTTTATTTTGACAATTGGGAAGTTTAACACGAGAAGTCTATGAAAGAACTGTGACTTTTCTACTTCAGTCAGAAAGCAGACTTGAGAATTGAGGAGTATGTACTTCATACCTCTTCCAAATTCAATTTAAATTGAACTAGCACTGAACTAACAGGATCTCTGAATGTTTCTATCATAGGTACTCTTAAATGTCCACTGTAAATTGAAGTAGGCTAAACGTATTAGAAATTAAGTAGATATTTCCTTGGGACTATCTATGTTCTTTCTGAAAAGTTTTGTTTCAGGTATTTAGAGTATCTGGTACTATCAGTTTTATATAATATTTGTAGTAGTATGTCATATGAATCAAAAAAAGGAAAGAAAAAAAATACTCAGGATATAACGGAAATTATGCTTTGCCATTATTGTAGACATCTCCACTTTTCTATGAAAACTATGAAAAACTAGTTGGCTAAACTTTTCCATTGACTCAGACTTTAAGCACAGATTTTAAGGTTTTATGAGTTGCTGATTGTGCTTTCTGACATCATGGTAGCCTTTCAATACTAGCTTGGAACTACTCACTGGATGTACTAGGGTCTAACGTGACTTCCAGTGAGATCAACAGAAAGACTGTCAGATGAGAACCTCTAACACGCACCTGTGACTGAGATGTCCTGCTGGGTGAGTCAGGTGCAGGAAAAAAACAGACGACCTTCAAGAACTGAACGGTTTAGTTTTCGTTGCTGAGAGCAGTTTCCTATCTAGGGACAACATACCCCAACCTTCACTTACTATGTGTTAAAAGCTGCCAATATGTATAATTTTGCCATTATTTCAGGAAATCTATTGATGTACTGGAAGAAAGGTTTTGTTTCTTCCTCCTGTAATCTACAGGTACAACAGCCAACATCCAGAGCTTTTATATTTGGAAATAATGAGCAATTTGGGAAGCAGTCAGCTTCAGTGGCTGAAGAAAATAGGATTCTCAGTTTCTCAAGAGATGTACTGTAGAATTCCCATTAATTTTCAGAATGGTGTTCCCAGTTTTATTTTCTATAATTTGAGTAGATATTTATTTTCTATACCAAGTCCTACTTGCATGACCTAATATTATTATTATAGTCAAAGCAAACCCTTCCCAGAGATTATATGCTACATATCTCAGTCTCTTAATGAGAACATTGATAACTGAGAAGCTTTCAGTGTACATATTTTACATTAACATCACAACCCCAAGCTCCTAATAAGCCATCCTTTTTATTATGTGATTTCCTCATTGTGCCTATGTAGTATTCAATGTCTTTAATTCTCATTTCTAGAATTTGCAAGGAGACAAGAAGTTACCTAGCAACTTAAACAGATTGATTGTCTGCTCCCTACTAGCAGATGTAATGACTAAATAAATGACTAAATATTTTCTAGTTTTTTAATTAAATGTTTACAACTACTTGAACCCTGAGAAGCAACTTAAATGTGTTCCACAATGGCAAACATTGAGTAAGAGCTACTTCAAATTATTACTGTGGTAACCATTAATATAAGCAACTTTAAATTACTGATTTTTTAAGCTGCCTCCTTGGACACTTCCTGAGATCACCTTTTACCAGCTTCATCAAAGTAAACCAGCATGTCTCCCGCAGAAGCTGCAGATGTTCACTATTGTATTTAACTATTAAGTGATCAATTCCTGAGGAGCTAAATGAGGGACAGAACTTCACTATTCATGTTCTGAGAAACACTGTGGCCTCTAGCCTGGCACTTTTTGCACTTCCCGTGCATGTGCTGTAATGATATGCTACACTCATTTTCAGAGTACTTATCTCAGTTCCATGAAAGAACATGTCTTAAAAAAGATGAAATTGAGTTAAGACTATGAAACAGTTCATCATTTGCTTTTTACAGAACATAGCATAACAACAGGAAATCACAGGACATATTTACTTCAACTTGTTCAGGCCTGTTTCTGTAAATATAAATTCACAAATATTTTAAAGCAATGTGTAATAAGGAGAAATGAAAAGTCAACAATAATTTCATTCAAGTCCCTTTCAGAAGGGATATAACAGTAAAAGTAACCCACGTTGGTCCTCTTCTCACTAACTGTTATCTTTTGGCTTTCTGATAGCGGAAGACCAAGCCCATTGTTCTGCTTTACACAAAGCTCTTTATGCAATTAAAGTGCAATATTGAAAATGATAATTTATATAAACATTTATCACAAAGTTTGTGTGTGTCAAGTGACCTGTTTTCTGGCAGTGTTTCCTACAGCAGTTTGATTTTATGCAACCCATCTGGAACAAACTCCCGGAGCATTTTAACTCTGGAATGCAATTTTGACTTTGGTCTCCAGATGGTCCAGCTCCTTAGAGTTTTACTAGTCAAGTCACAAATAAAGTTATCTATGCAAAAATAATAATTAACAAAGGTAAGTGCTTGTATTTAGCAAAAAAAAAAATCCACTCTCAGAAAATTGTCATCTACAGTGCAGAGAGCACAGTTGACTTTTTCTATTGACACAGACTCATAGAAAATTAGAATTAAAATGCATCATTTGTTTTATAAAGTTAAAACACCTCTTTGTGCATGAGCTGTACTCAAGCCCAGGACTCCCAGGATGGGCTGGGCTCACTGGGGGCGCTGGACTTGTCCCCTTGGGGAGGCCGTGATCCTACCAACCTCTCAGCCCTCGGCTCCCAGTCCTTGTGGGGTGTCCCTCCCACTGCTCCCTGGTAGGCACAGTCTTTGGAAATGGAAGCCTTCTCAGTGATTACTTCAGAAAGATGATGACTTCCAATGTTATTGCAGACCAAGGAATAAATTAAGAATTTTACAAGAAAGAGTAAGGAACATCATTGCTGCTTTCAATTTAAAATGCAAACAAAGTTAAATGAAATATCCATCAAGTCATAGTCTTTTGGAATTAAATTCAGATCACTCTAATTTGAGGCACCTTCCTTTATTTTATCAGTGTTAGAACAGCCCACGCTGCTCAAAATCACACATCTGTCTAGTAAACCTTTGGATGCAGGGCTTCAGTGGTGTCTTTTTAGGCCAGCTTAAGCGGTCATGTTAACCTGCCCAGTTGTCATGTGTGAGACATTGAGGGTAATGATGCTGGACTTGTCTGTGCATCTGCTCTGGCTTCCAACTGAAGCTCAGGCATTCATACATTGCTGTGAATTTGTCTGCAATTTCATTATCTGCAAGAGGGATTTCTTCACACACATGCCCCTTTATCTTGTCATCTTTCTTTTCCTATTCTGCTGACAGGAATAGTTATTTTAACACTTTTGGATTCTAACTGTGGAGTATTTATTTCTGAGAAATTATGTATCACCCACTGTGTTTCCTGGTATTGTTACTAATACTGCGCTGCTTTGCAAAGTTGATAATGGTTTTCTCAGTGCTTCAGAAATAGTGTTCTGTAAACACAGCACGCGTTCAGAAGCTCCGACAACTTCGGTTAAAATTTAGCGTTTAGGTTTTTTGCAGTCATTTCTGCATATTACTCATAATCTAGACTGAATACATCCTCAGTTGACTTGCACTTACTTGTAACTTGAAGACAGCTGTTGCCTCCATTCTGCAGATCCCATTACTCCATAGAGAGATATGAGCTATCTTTAAACGACTGCTGCTTCTCAGAAAAGAAAATTAACCCACGTTGAGCTCTGTGCTGTCACTGCTGGTTTGTATCTAGTTACCAAACGAATTCATTTATGGTAGTTTTGGTATCTCTGTGCTGCACCACAGCTGTCATGGGAGGTATATCTGATGATTTCAGTGAAAACTAGATAACTAGTGGTTTTATATGTGCTTAAGTGCTTTGCAGACTGAAGCTTTAATACATTTAACAGTCCCTGTGTGTATGGAATATGGAAAATGAATGTATTTGTAGGAATTTGTATTTGCATTTAACTATTTAACATAGCTGTAGGCGTAGCTTTTATTAGACATATGTTTTAGACTTTTTTTTTTCATGTTTCTTATTGTCTGTAACGATTTGAGTTCTAGACAGAAGATTTGAAATAGCTGAAAAATATTAATGGTCGTTTACATAACTCCTAAGATAATTAGCAGAGAAAAATATAAGTTGAAATCTTAAAGACAATATATTCTCACATATGCATGTATGCATGAGGGATTTCCCAGCAGTCAGAAATCGTATAAATGCTTGTTTCTCATTTTTATGAAATTGATAATATTTGTATCTACATCAATTTTTAATTCCTTCCTGAGATTATTTCATTCTAGAACTCATCAAAGACCTGCACACATGAAACTCGTAACTTTTTATTTCTCAATCTATTGATATTTAAAGGGTTTTTATTTAGAAATGAGAAAATAGCATTTTTATGATCCCATAATTCTGACGCACCACAAATTACTTAGGTTTAAGTACAGACATATGTGCTCATAGGGGTGAGTTTTCTATATTCTTCTTTCAAAGACTACATCTTGTTCCTGGTAAAGCCTGCGTGCTGGCAGCCACAAGCTTCCAGAGAAGCAAAAGGAATAGAAATTCTATTAAATCTAATACTAAAAAACCAAACTACCCCAAAACCAAACCATCCCAGAAACAGCAAAAGCTTTTCAAGTGCACACTTGACTAAGTAAGTCAAGGTACCTGTGGAGCTCTACATGAATTGAAGTATGAATTCACACCGGAGAAAACAGCCTCCTGAGGTTTAATGAACTACATACAAACAACAGTCATAAATTCTGTTTCCATTACGTCTACATTCATGAAATAAGTGGCTGCTCAATGTAGTTGGGTAAAAGCCTTTTGAGATGAAAACAAAAAGAGATTTTTATTGTGGATCTTAGGACTCTAGTGTAGCCAGGGGACAGCTGAGAGCACACAGCAGCAGACCGTTTGCAGCAACATTACCGTAAGCTAATAAAATCTAGAGCTCCTTCAAAACAAGTCTGTACTGCTTTGTCATAAACTCCAGCACTCTAAGCCACAGGGACTAATACCCTGGAGACTTCCAGTTTGCTCTCAGGCTTTTTTTTTTTTCTTTCATAAGCCAATGTTATTAAAGTCCTTCTAATTAATCTAAACACACTTCCCACCCCACCCTCCTGCCCCAGTGAGATACTTTTTGTTTCTCCATCCCACACCCCCATTTAGTTAGCTCTAAATTCGCAGTGTAAGGGATACTGAGTGCACTCTTGTACCTTCCACAGCACTTAGTTGAGAAAAAATGGCTGGGCACAGCAGCTTAAACACATGACGTATTAAGCAAAATGATTCAGAAAAAGACAGCTTTCTTTGCAACAAGAGAGAGAAAGCAACAGAGCTGTCATTTGTTAAATTGGATATTGTCTTATTAAATTTCTAAGCGTAGTGTCAGGAAAGACTAAGAGCAGAATGACAGATTCAACTGGCTCAAAAACTTTGCCACAGTCACACAGAAAACATTAGCTCATCTATTAAGGATATACATAGGCTAATTTACGACAGACATTTGCTGTTATATGAATTTGATGTCATTAGAGTTCATTGAGTATCCCAGCCATAAAGCAAACATACCTTGCCATATGCTGACAAGAGGATGAAGAGAGAAGCTAGGGAGGATGAAAGAAACTATTTTCTTCTATGACATGATCTTTTTCTATGACTGAGGAATATTCTCATCAAACAAACTGTTCCAACAAAATGAAATGTACCTTGAACCTTCTGTCAAATTCTGAGTCTAAACCAAAGACTTTCTAAGGCTTCAAAACATTCCTTTTTCCATCTTTCAGGCTGTCATATCTCCCATTCGTGAAGCTCAGGAAATGGAAATATGGCAGATTACCAAGGTAATCATACTGTGCTCCAGGACCAGATTTCCCTGTGAAACGTTCAGTTGAATTCTAGGCCAGAGCACGAATAGTGCCTTAAAAGTAAAGCGAACATTTGCATAAAATTTGAGTGAGTCATACTTAAACATCATAGTATTTCTCTGTGAATATTTAAGCTCTGAATTTTAACTTCATCTAAATGCAAAATTCCTTCATTTTCATTCTGTTTTGTTGAATTTTTGGCTCGTCTTAAAGAAAAAAAAGGAAAAAAGAAGTCCACCTCTGGGAATAACATAATTGCTCCAGGAGTGCTTGTGTTGCTTGGCCTCTCCTGCCTTCAGCGGCTGGGGCTGGGATATCAGAGGGCTGGGGCTGGGACATCATAGGGCTGGGGGTGTGGAGGGCTGAGGGAGTGGGGGGCCGGGGTGGTGGAGGGCTGAGGGAGTGGAGGGCTGGGGCAGCAGAGGGCCGAGGGAGCGGAGGGCTGGGGCAGCAGAGGGCTGAGGGAGCGGAGGGCCGGGGGAGTGGAGGGCCGGGGCAACAGAGGGCCGAGGGAGTGGAGGGCTGGGGCAGCGGAGGGCCGGGGCAGCCTGGAGCCTCCTGGGGTGGATTGTCATGTCTGTGCAGTGAGAGCACTCCTCCCCTCCTTCTACCCTGGCTGTGCAGTCCCCAGAGCTGTTTCTGACTCTTCTTTCCTCGCTGCCAGGCAGCCTTTTGCCCTTCCTTAAACATGTTTTCAAAGAGGTGCCACCAGCTTTGCTGATGGGCCCAGCTGCGGCCTACGTGTGGAGGGACCCTGCAGAGGCGTCTGGAACCGGCGGTGTCCGGCACCAGGCAGCCCCAGCCTCTCCTCACAGAAGCCATCGCCACATGTACAGCTTTTCTGGGCCAAATTTTTGACAACGTTTCAATTCTCTGAGAAGAAGTATATCCTGTTCACAAAGTTGAAGGGGAGAAGTTTGGTTCTTTTAGATATGGTCTCGACTGTCATCCCTTTGGTGCTATAGCTCCTTAAAAATCACTACAAGCAAAAAGGCTGCTTCAGAGATGCATGGCAAGAAACGGCTTTTGTAGCTAAAGGTGAGTTGGAGGGGGGTGAGACCTGCAGGTGTGTTTTGAAAGACGGGCTAGTTGGGGTGATGAAAGTTTGTATTATAATATGGGACCCTGGGAGCTTTCTGTGCCAGTTTGTGCTAGGCGTCTTTAGTCAAAGAACTTTTTAATTACATAGTGAAATGTGGATAAAACTAATACATTAAGTACAGAAGAGCTGGGAAGCCAGACTTCTGCACAAAACAGGTTGTTCACATATGCCTTTCACATCACACACATGCTTGTGAAAGGAGCACACTTTTATGCCTGTAGGGTGCTGTGCTAGTAAACTCAAACTATCATGTTTCTTGCAACTTAATACTGTTTTTCATTACTTCCCACTTTCTGCCATAGCTGATGTGGAGCTTTGGGGATTTTTTTTTCATTTGTTCCTACCTGTCAATGTAGAGAATCAGGTACAAGTGCCTTAAAAACACCAGCTACGTGCTCTACAACTACATCAAGGCTGCACTTGTGTCATAATGATCAAAACGTGTATGTATTAATTGATTACAGAACTTCACCATAATTCCAAACTCATGTTGTTCGCTTACTATTTAGCTTTAATAACTTTATTCTGTACACGTACATATACATATATCAAGATAAATATCCACACAGCCCTGTGAAGAGTCTATATTCTTAGCATTACAAGCAAAGAGATATAAAGCATTACAAGCAAAGAGATATAATAATAATAATCTGTCAAAAGAACAGTATAGATAGAACTGGTTTTATTTTAACG
>JAOQGH010000062.1:15925010-16023180 GCA_025769975.1 Gallinago jamesoni | reverse complement strand
AGCATTACAAGCAAAGAGATATAATAATAATAATCTGTCAAAAGAACAGTATAGATAGAACTGGTTTTATTTTAACGCTTCTTCTTCTTAGTGTAAGAAGAATTGCTTAATATTTCTTGCACAGGAATTGTGTGTAACATTGAGAGATTGAGGTTCCTGAGGTCTACTTCTATTAGAAATGGACGTTTAAAACTGTGCTCTTACAGGCATATTATTATAGTTTATTAGCTGCTGTTTTATCTCCAAATATATAGAAGACAGATTTTGATACCCCTCCCCCCCTTGAAACTATTTTGTAAATTTTCTCCATCTCAGAGTCAAACTTTTACTTGCAGATTTATGTTTCAGTTTAAAAGCAAGTGCTTTTCTTATACTAAACATGCTCTACAAAACCTAGGCAGCAGAGCACTAGATCCACGGTGCATGGGACTGCACAGCTCTGGGATGTTGGCTTTCTTCAGATAATACCAATTCGCATCAGCAGAAAGTCTCCCCCAGTGTTTAACAGGTTTGAAATTCACTATGAATGTAGAGGATATAATATCTTTATTTTGACAGCTATATTTTTTAGGAATTTCCAAAAAGGAATATGTACAATAAAAGTTATTTTAAAGCATTTAAATATCAGAAAACAGTTGTACCCAAACAAGTCCTTCTCGCATAGTTTTGCAGTCGTTTTCGATGATGACCATGTATATAGCAAAGTTCTGCTCTGTTTCCAAAGTTGCCTCTGATTGACTTCACCTGAGTGAGGGGAAGGCCTTAATAGCCAAAGCACCAGACACCTGTTTTGTTTTTTCCTTTCATGATTGGTAGCAGCTGTGCAGGAAGTAACTGCCCACCTTGGTACTTGTTGAACTGGAGGGAAAACTGCCACAGGAACCTTGCTTGTGAAAGCAGGTATTTTAATGTCTTTTTCTTTAAAGTGATGGTAGAAAAAGACCACAAAACCGTATGCTTTTTCTTCTGATGTAACAATTTGCAGTATAAATAGTATCTGTCAGCTTTTGAGGTCAAGTGTTTAACTCTGATTTGTTGTCCCCTATAGGAAAATATCCTTGATGTTGTTTGTAGGTGGAAATGATTTGTTGGGTCTGCAATGTGGTCACAGTGGTATAAATCAAAGATAACCTGGTAGATAATAAACAACTCTTTTTGTAACTGTATACTGTATTTTTAAGACTGGTGTGCTGTGCATAATCAGCTCAATCGCCCTTCTGGGTATTCACAAAGATAATTGGGGAATTGTGGGATTAGATGTCTCTCTGTTTAGGAAAATAAGCATGTTTATCCACAACAGAGTTTTAATGGTATTTAGGAAAATTCAGAGCTAGATCTTTGTGTAATTTTGAAATTTTCAACTCATCACTGTATATTTGGGTGCAGCTGCACCATCTCAGGTTTGGATTGGTAGCTATTATTGCACGCAGTTTAAGGGTTAGATGAGAACAGTCCTTTTGCTTGGAGGGTAGTAGAGGAACAAATTAAGCAAGCAAGATTTCAACCAGTTTTTTTTGTGATTCTGTCTGGTTTGTGCTGCAACACGAGTAGTCTTGGTCCATAAAGCAGTCTTTCATGACTGAAGTCTCTTTTTCTTGTGGGGTCAGCTTGCAGGTTTTATCAAACTGTAGGTAGTAAGTCAACTAAAATAACACTGATAGTCAGAAAGCCAGTTAGCTGAGCAATTCTCTTTAAATATATATAGTTTATCTTGATTCTAAATGCTTAAACACTTTTTTAAGAACTTCTGTAAACAAAATCTGTTTTAACAAAAACTCCTTGCTCTTAATTGGCTTTAAAATATATCTGTTTATGGGATTTTTGTGTGTGTGAAATGACTTTTAAATAAGATATGTTTTATGGATTTCATAGAATGTGTTTTGTTTTTACTTTTATAAAGCAAAAGATTTTATTCATCAATAGAAGAATAATACTTAGCTGATAAAGAACAGTCTCTCATTAGAGATAGGGCTTATAATTTAATGTGTGTGGGAAGTGATAAGCAATAGTTCTGCTTCTCCAGTAATAATGGCAGTTGTGATGTAGTCTGTATAATACAGAGGATTCTTCTTTTTACTCAAATCCAGAAATATATCAAGTCTTTGCTAATTTTCTAATGCTAATTCTACATCTGCTGAGCTGTAATATTGTATATACAAAGTTTAAAGTGCTACTCGGCTTTTATTGCTTTGGCTGACAGCAACCCTTTTTGTGTAATTAATTCTAATGCAGAACAACAGGGGAAAAAATATTCTTACCACGTGGTAATGGTACAAAGAATCTCCTCCATAGATGACAATCATTGTCAGGATTGCTGTTATTGCTGTTGCGAATTATTTGACTGTTTCACAGCAGTGATAAAAGAGATATTAATCAGAACAAAATCAATATTTTAATTAGAAAAATTCAATTCACCAATAGCCAAATCCTCTGGAAAGGGTAGCAAATAGCTAATTACTTTCAGATTTGAACATTTCAGGAAACCTAGCTTTATGAAACTGCCAAAGACCTGAAAAGAAGGAAAAAATGCAATAACTATAATTTCTTGTCAAATCTCAAATATCATTTGGCTACTTTATACTGGCTTTTTCAGCAAGATTATTAAAGAGTTTAAAATTTACATAAAGCTTCTGGAGTGCAGAGTGATTACTAAGGAAAAAAAAAAAGGAGAGTTAACAAATAAAGTTCTGTTAATATGTGATTCAAGTGGTAGTGCTTGTTTTCAAAACAATATAGAAAGCTTTAAATCCTGCTTGGTCTGCTAGAATTCCAGGTTCATCCGATAATCACATCTTTAAAATGCTCCAACCTTGTTTTATTGTTTTGATTTTTTTTTTTCCTGAATTTTCTCTCTTCCTTTCCATAGATCATAATGTGTTTATAAAAGTTTGCACTGATCCTACTCTTTATGTAAAAATCTCCGCAATAAAGTCTGTGAATAGTTCTACTGGGTAAATGATGACCTATAAAAGAAGAACTGTCCTAGTCTAAGGGTATTTCTAAGGGTATTCATAGATGGTGCATACAACTTCTTTAAAAAGGCCTTATAAATCTATTTGTACTTTTGATTCCAACAACCTCTAGGTTTCTTCCTGGTGCTTGCTTTGGCACAGAAATCACGTTATTTATACCTACTTTTAAGAGTTTGCTTTTTCTTTTTCACTGTTTCTACTGCTTTCCGTATTTCTTGCACTGGTGTTGCCTCTAAGGTTCTCCTGATGCCTCTGCTTCCTTTATATGAACTGATTTCTCCTATTGATTGAAATCCTTCTGTGAAGTTCAGTTCCACAGTCTTATCAGTTTAACTAGTTTCCACAAACTTTCAGTTGAATTTTCTCATGGAATATGTTGCAATATTTTGTTTTATTGTTAGTAGACCTGAATTTACAGTGGGGGCTCTAAGCTTACTTCAGTATTTTAAGTAAGTAAATAAAAATTGTATCTCTGTGTGTTTTATTCTTTCTGAAATGTTGGATGGGGTTTTTTTGGTCAAAATTACAGCATCTTAGATCAAAGACTGCTGGATAGCCCTAACAGCCTTACATTTTTATTTTTTTTCCTTCCTCTAATCCTCAGGGTTTGCCTACAGAGGTGCAGACAGTTGTCTTTGCTGCAAGCCAGCTGGATACAAGCCAGTTTTTGTTCAAAAGCCATGTGGCAGAATTACTGTGACTATAAGCTGAAACTACTGCGTCCTGCCTCTTGGTTCAGGTAAGGTAGATGTGTCCATATTAATTTATCTGTTGGCCTATTCCGGGATAGAAAGAGCTTGAATTACCTTTGAAAATGGACTTCTTAAAGAGCAATATCATACCAGGTATAAATAAAGTACTGTACACGTAACTGAGCATCATAGGTGAGCTGTCACATTTCTATTAAGGATTTAAAAGGTTTTCATCTCTTTCATTTTAGTATTACCTTTGGAAAATTATGCTGCTTCTTTTTCTGAAAGAAACATTTGCCTGGGATTTTATGTATACTGCTTTCTTTTTTTAAAAAAAAAAAACAAAACCAAACCTAAATATTATATAATAGTGCTATAAAATTGCTTAACTTATGTTGAAAAAGTACTAATTTTAGTGCTTGGTCCTGTCAGAAAAATGTGTTTGCCCAGCAAACTGAGACCAAGATGGATGGAGAGATTAGATTTTGATTGTAGGCACATAATTTCTCTGTCACCATGGTCCAAAGACAGAGTTTGATTTTTTTGCGTTATTAGGAGCAGCAGAGCTGTATCTCTTCTGGCAACAGCAAGTTTAGTTTCCTGTTTATAAAGTCTGATGCTATATTACGGTGTGTTAAATTAGAAGTATAAGGTATGAAGGGTTTATGTGGAGAGAAAACAATCTCTCCAAGTGAAATCGCTCCAAGCAAGTGAAAAGCATACCTTGCTTAAATGCTATTTCTGGATTTATACTTAATTTGTATTTGTTATGTTTCAGTTTATATTCATTAGAATACATTAAGATGTAACTTTGGAAAAGAAATCTACTTGTATATGTTTAGAAACTTTTGGTAATTACATAGAATTCTTCCTTTTGGACCTTGAAAATTGTGTTTTCAATTACTATTTGAGAAGCTAGAAATTACAGCTATATGGGAATAAAGTATTACTACGTGGAATGAACAGGAACAATAACGACAAATAAATAGGCATCTTTAGATTTTATTAAGTTAGCAACAGTGGGGGGAAGAAAAATTGCGTTCGTGAATTAAAAATAATTTTTCAATCAGTGGAACTTATTCTAACCTCAAATACATCAATTTTTGTGTGATCTAGTTTTGGTAACATAATTTTCTTTGAAGTACTAATGACATCCAACTGTAGATAGTGAATTGAGCCAACTCATTGAGGGAAATACTATTGCTCAATAATGGTATAATACTAACATATTAATGTATGTTATAAATAGTCTACACCAACGTCTAGTGTAGGTTGAATAATTGCCCACATTATTTAGATAAAGAATGGAAAGAAAAAAACTTGGTCCTTCTGTTAGCTATTTTCCAATACAAGTAGGAGTGGAGACATTTAAAACAGAGGAGAAACACGCTAACTTGCCTGTATGAAGACATAGCCCTTAGTAACTGCTACACAAATACTCCTTTGAAACCTTCAAAATGTGTCAGGACCACCTCTTGTGAGCATATGCACATCTATGAAATAAACACATGAGGAATAATGTCTTCTCATAGTCTAATAAACTGCATTTCACAAAGTTGTCAACTTTATGCAAAAGTCAATATTTAGGTGCATCTGGTAGACCTTTTAAATTTTGAGAGCATTTTATATCTTCAGATCAATGAAATCATTAAAAGTAAACCTGTCTGTCCATATTTCTGTGACTTGCAATGTGGATTGCATTAATCGGCTATGCAACTCTGTCCATGTAGGTTAGTTCTGTAGGAGAGCACAGCTGAATTCAGTGTGTCATGGACATGCCACATGGAATCTGTCCTGGCAGTAGACCTTAAAATTTATGTCTAAAATACCAGTATCTTTAGCAGATAGATCTGAATGACGAAACAAATCTAAACCAAGTCAACTTAGAAAATGAGATGAGTAACAACACCTTTGAAATAGTGCATTTTCACTCTTTAGTGTTATCTTTAAAGAACAGATGTATCCAGATAAGCTTATGTACTGTAAAGTGTATATATATCTTAAGTTGCAGAAGTGATAATAAAACAACATAGAAGTTGAGTTACCCTTTAAATAGAAGAACAATAACAGCCGCAAAGGAAAATTAAGTAGAAGAAAAAAATCTCCTAAATAAAAGACATTATGCTCTGCTTTTGCTGCACCAAAATCAAATGCTTTCAATAAATGAGCACAAAATGAATTATTCTAGTAGCTAGATGTTGGTCTTCACTGATAATTAGTTTTTAATTTGAAATGATATCTCAAATTTTCATCATAATGATTATCTAGTGCAAGCTTATGAAGTTGGTGGAAACTATTGACATGATAAATCTAAAATTATCACTTCTTACTGACGAAAGGTATCCAAATATCTGGCTAAGTTACTTGCAGGTCTTTAACTTCAGAGAGAATGGTGAATGATGATTTTCATTGAAAAACAGATCACTTTTAAATCCTTAAAGTTTTCTTCTGAAATCAGATCCATGTAAGTGGAGTCACATCAACACAAAATTTCATTAAGCAACTAGGGCATAAAATCCCATGAAAGGGGTCTTTTCTAACCTGAATGATTCTATGATTCTATGATCATTATCCTTAGTATGAAGGATAACTTGGCAAAAAATTTTATTCTGACAATTACAGAATTAGGTCAATTTGATCTGTCTTGCAGGTTTGTTGATTTTCTCCACTTTTGTAGCCCTAAAAAGTAAAAAATACTGTTTGGTTATTTCTTGTTTGTTAATAACTGTAATTATTTCTATTTTTATATCATGTCAGATTTTGGGTTTACTGTTTACATGAAATACTAGATTAAAACATTAATCACAGCAGTGTGATATTGCCAGAGAAGTTTAATAATGGGCTCAAAATATATTTGTAGAAAAAAATAAATCAAAAAACCTTCATCCCTTACATCTCATTTATGGTAGACAACTATAAGACAGGAGGACAAGACAAAAGCAACTGGTTACACTACAGAATTTCATGCTGCAACTCCTTTTTCTGTAACTAATTTCCTGTTCTGTCATGTTGTATTAATGAAGGAAAGAATAGTAATCATTCAGAAGAGAGAAGATACAAACCTGTAAAAGTAGCTTGAAAAATGTTACAGACATTATGTAATGGGGTTCGTAGTTTTATTTTTTTATGTTAGGAAGTTACATTAATATAGCTAAGCTATGACAAACTTACATGCTTAACCAGATTATGCAAATAGTAAAGGACTCATTTTTTTTGAGTATTTAGGACACTTGGCTGGATGCAGGGTGAACAGGGCGAAGAAATCTTGATTCAGAATGTGACTCTAATCCTTGTGCAAGTTACCTGGATTATCATGTATAAACATGGATTATTAATTATATGAATTCACTGACAAACACTTCCAAACAGTGCTGTTTTGGTTGTATGTGCTTACAAAAGCTTAAACTTGGAGTAGTCGATGTCATTCGGGCAATATTTGTCAAGGGACTGTTTACCTTTTGGCACATGACTGGAGCACTTCATCATCAGAGTTTTTGCACTTAAAAATACACATCTGTTCTAGTGAATGGAAGTTTTTTCAATAAAAGGAGATGAAGAGAATTAAACTATTGGTGGAATTTAGAAGGAAATATTTTGGTTGTTGTGTTCTTTTTATCACCGAAGGTTTGTCACTTACACCTGTACTAGAATTCTTGTGATGTTTAAACTTCTGGCTCTGGGGATACCTTCAGCCACAGACAGACAGAATCACTAGATGTGGCTTTGTAGTTCTATTTCGTTTTTCTTTATGGTTGTACTCTGGTCATGTGTATCCCCTGAACTCCTCATCTTGCTGACTGCTTATCTGATGATATATAGTTGCAACGTGTCATCAGTGTGCTGTGAGGACCTATTATACTGCTATATATCATTAGAGACCCTTCTCTCAAGACAGGTTGCTATTATATATCATTAAAATGATGGTGGTAGGAACAGGCATCCCAGAGAGAGAATCTTAGGATTTTATCTGGGGAAAAAAATCCTAGTTTATAGGTGAGTTGGAATTAAAAAATAGAGAACACAATAGGTGGGAGTTGTAATATAAATAATAATAAAAATAAATACTATTTGTAGTATAAATTTTGTATCCAAAAGAGTTTCTATGTCATAAACCCAAACTTACACAGAGTAGAAAATGTTTATAACTGAGACTTTCATGCATGAGTTGTGCTGTGCTATAACTCACAGAGTTATGACAGGTATGGCCAGTCTCTGCAGAACTGTATCTAAGAACCATTTGGATATTAAGGGCGACTGTAGAATTTTTCAGAATCTAAATAAGTATAAAATTAACAGTATGAATCTGCCTACTAAAGCTGTATAACTGCTTCATTGTCTCAGAAAGAATCCTTTTAATTGATGACAAGCTTGAGAAGCTGAGTACCGAGTGGAAGCTGTGGCTTCTGTTCATGAGTTTCCAGACATATGGAAACCGTAAGCAACTGTGAGTGCACACACAATTCCTGTTGAAGTGGCCAGAAACTGCCTGACGTTAGGATTAGAGTTTGACTTGGAATGTTTGCTATAACCTTGTTATTACAACAGTCTTCGACAACTTCTCTTGTTAGTGAGGGTTTTGCAAAAACATGCTCATTACCACCTTTCTAATGCAAATACATTTCCTGCTTTGTAACATAAAAATGTATTGATCCTCAAAAATAATAAAAATGAGGACTATATGTATATGTGTTTGAAGAGCTGGAGTGGGATTTTTTTGTCTCTTCCCTCATCAGCGATGACATGCTGTAATGACTTAGGTTGCTGAAATCAGCATGTCCTTTTGCACTGTTCAGTACAGCACCCAAGAAGCCTTTTCCACTGTAATTGCTACAGAAATGATCACTTACAAACCAAATGGTTAAAAAGCAAGACTGCAACTCCATAAGGCTAATATCTATCCTTAGAGATTTTTGTTGTTTTATAGCTACTGAAACATGATGCCTCATCACTTTCCTGTTATCTACATTAAGATTAAATATTGGTATATCTCCTGTGTACTTAATCAGTACTGCGTACTGATCCTAAAGCGCATAATACGGAGAGAGTGTTTTAGTTGTTTATTTGTTTCTCTACGTGCTCTTGTGATGATGATGATGATAGTATTTCTAATCTAAAACCAAAGTAAACATTCATGTGCATACAGTGTTGATGGAAGTATTACAAATAGAACAGTTTAGATTCTTGTCAGATTCACTTGAAATTATTTTATTTATTCTGTGTTCTAGCTTTTCCTTAATCTCATTTTTCACTTTTCCAGAATATTTCCAGACTTGATATAAAAAAAAAACAAATCTAAGTCTTGGTTCTCTTTTTAACAGTAATTTTAATTGTGTGATTGCTGTAGAGAAGTTGCTCCTGGCTTATAGAACTCGTGCTAAGATTAAGGGAAAAATCTATCAAGGTGAAGGATCTTGAGGTAGAAATGTTGTGATGCTTTGAATTTGACATATTTAAATGTTCAAAACATTTTTTAAGGTATGAATCTATGAGCATTCCATTCCTGGAAAGTGTTAGATGCAGGTACAAATATACTGGTGTTATGAGTGCTGGCTTTTAAACAGTTGATAAAGATTGGAGAAATTTGTACAAGAAAAGGAGATCTAGATGGCTGAAGAAACACGCTCAGGAGTGGCATTTGGTATGGTTTTGCGAGCATATTCTCATCCTATGGTATATCAACAACATCTGTTTAATAGGGACAGAGTGAATCTGGCCTCCGTTGCTCCCACGTTGAACTTAAATTATATCCAGCAATGTTACAAGGATCTAGCCCGTGTTATTACAGATAGCTCAGCTCAGGCTGTACTGCAGTGTGCCTAAGGGGTACTGAGGTCTTCATATTTCCCTCCACATCTACATGGGGCTGGCAAGAGTTTTTCCTGAATGTTATTTTTGTTGATGGTCTTACCATAACTTAAAGCTCAATGTATCACGCATTCATATCTAATAACCAGGTTAGGTCCATTCTGGATTTTGTTAAAATATAAACAGTCTTTAGGAGAATTGTATTTATTATATGCACATATTCTTCCTCCAGGTGACTTTCTACCTTTAAAATTAATCTCAAACACTATGCCTTTATATTGAAATCTGAGCGAGATCAAGAGCAAAGCAGATTATAATGTAGGCAATTATTCTAACACTATTGCAGTGACTTAAACTAGAAAGCACATTTCCTTTCTGGCATATTGCTATGTGAGTTGGGAATCTTCTGAACCCATCTGATAAGTTCTGACACTGGCAACAACTTTAAAAATGTACTTTCTTTCAGTTGAGGGTAATTTTCAAGTTTTGGGTGCTATTTTCTAGAAACTTGTTTCTCCCAGTGTCCTGGGCTTTTTATGTTTTCAGGGATTGTACTACCACACACCTTTAAGTGCAAGTAATACAATTTAAAAAAAAAACCAAACACAAAACAAACCAAAAAAAAAACCCACGATAAACCACAATGAACCAAACAACAAAAAAAACCCCAAACTTAGTTTCTTTAAATTCAAAATCACATCTTTTCAGATTAATTTCTTTTATTTTTTTTCATTATGATTTCTTTCTGTAATGTTCTGACTGCACTGTCATGGCGAGATTGTGTCTCTTGATCTACTGAATAACTTCTAGGATACTGCTGATTACCTGAATACTTTTTCTAATGCTATAAGCTAACAGTAAACACAGAAAAGCTCGGACAATGGAAAACCAACCCAAACACATACCTGATTAACTGAAAAGTACATTGTTTTGCAATCTTGGAACCTTTTGAAGTTTAATTTTGTGCTTTGATAAATTCTGGAGTTTTGGCTAGTTTATTACTGTTGCTCTTTCTTTTTGTGATTAATCTATGTAATTCTGTCCCTGTTGAAACATTTTATATATGGGTATAAAATTGGTATATGTCTACTATCTGGTACAACTGCCAGTAAAATAAAAAAATACGTGAAGGAGGAAGTAAGTGAAAGAGCTGAGACCTCTGCATAAAATCCTGCTTTGCCTTGTTTTTCCCATGTGCGTGCATTTGAGTGTCTCTGTAATCCTCACCTCAGCTTCTTGGTTAGTCATCAAAATTATATGCTAAATAGAAAAAAAGTGAAATTACTTTTTAAATTAGGTAGAGATATTTAAATGAAATATGAAAGTTATGAAATGGAAGGCAATTCTTTCTGCTGTCTCTTTAATTAAAAAGGCTAAAAGACTGAGGTATTATTGCCAGAAATAAATAGCTGTAATATTTAAACCAACTGTATGTGTCTACTGACCTTAGAAAAGAGACTTAACAAAAAGATACAGCCAACGAGCAGAAGAGAGGGAATAATTGCAAAGCTGAGAAGCTTAATGTCTGGTGGGGATGCTTTTTCTTCGTTTATAAGTGAAGAACAGGAAGAGGTGGTCTGTCCCCGGCGCTATTGGCTGGAGAGATATATGATACCACCTTGAATTTGTGACTACTTTTTTTCACCTATAACTCAGGGTCACAGTATGTAACTATCTAGAGAGAAATTCCAGAGGCAGAAAGGAAAATGCTCTACTTCAAGGATCCTAATGCAAGGAATGTGCAGAGCTACCGTCTAAATGAGCTTCTCTGTTTACTAATTAACTGTACAGGGGGGTCTCAGGAAACAGTTGGGAAGTTTCATACTGCACACTTCTGTTTCTTCTGGTGATGCAGGAAAGAACAATTCCCTCAAAACAGTGTACATGTAGAAATGGGGAATATAGAAGCAGGTGAAGTGTAATCTGAGAATGCTTTCATCTGCTGTGTTCTCGTACCCAGGCTTGAATCATATACTTTTCACTGGATCTTTACTGGGAGAGTACCAGGAGTGCTCTTGCCTCTTGTTTTCTACCCCATGCTCTTTATTTCTGCCAGACTAAAAAGTCTAATTAGACTTTTATTATAATTCTTTTGTCACTGTTGATCTTATTGTTACACTCTTAAATTCCCCAAATACGCTATATGAATTTGTCAGCTGTAGAAGAGTCGTGTGTCTAATTAAGGCCTGACTTCACACACCGGTTCAGTAAAGATATTTACTACAGAATACACTGGTTCATTAAACATGTAACCAGATGGACAAGGGCTTTAGGGTGAAAAGTCTAGAGAATGAGTATTCCCTTTAGAACAATGCCTCAATTGTGATAAGGCTTTCTCTTTTCATTAACTAAATATCAGTCCAACTCTTTCTGTGATATTTACATGTCTTAAACCCTCCTAACTTGGAATTAATGTGACTTAATTTTCAGTGAAGTAGTAGAGTCTAATGAGAATTTAGTTTTGATTTCAGTCTTTCGGGAACAGAGTTTTTCCTTTCAGAATCTGTTCAACTTGCTTGCTATAATTCTGTTTACTAGCACTTCAATGATTACACCTGGTTAAATGACTCACATCATTAGTAACAGACTTTTCCTTGATGATTTGTTCAACAACTTTTTCTGCAAGCATGTTTTTTTTATCATAATTTGTACAAATTATGTATTTGTACATAATATGTAATTTGTATCAAACGAGGACTTGAATTTAGGAGCTTGTAGATTGTGGCACTACAGACTGAATGGGCTGACCAAAAGGTCATTACTTGACATAGCAGTCTTCTGATGTAAAACTGATTTCTAGTGGTTTAAATTCAGCACTTGTATTTTATTTCATAACTATTCCTGGATTTGCATAGCTGTGTTAATTCTACATAAATGCTTAGCCTTTGATCACCTTAAATTGTTGCAGATGAAGTAATCTTTGGGTACCAAAGCTATTCCTTTTTGGGTATCAGTTATTCCTTTCTGCTGCTAACCCTTTTGTAGTTTTATGGTTCACTTCAAGTATTTGCACACTTGTAGTAATCACCTACCCAACGTTGATTCCAGTGGTCTAGTTTTCCTTCCTGTCCTTAAGTCCCATGTGTTACGCCTCTGTGTGTAACTAAAATTAACTTGCTGGTTTATCACATGCTGACCAGTGTCATCCGTAGTTTTCCCTGTCTTCAGTGTTCACTGTGGTGTGTAGTGTTTTTCCAATGCTGTGTTATTTTCATTCGGGGAAATTAGTTTTATCTCCTTCTGTTTCCCCTTATTTAAGCTGGTTTCATTATTCTATGTAGATGAAACTTAACTTTTCTGGATGTTTTTTTTTTTCTAAGTTCTTTCAATTAATCTTGTTTTCCCGCCTGGTTTTATCACAAAGCATAATATTTCAAAATAAAATTAAATGCAGCTAATGGTGGACTCCTGTTTTCTTCCAAGTCATCATAGTTTACATATTTCTTGGTAGGTTTTTTGTCCATTTACAAATTTGACATTTTTAGCTAAATAAATTTTTAGCTTATTTTTTTCTTTTTGTGTTCCAGGCTAGCTGTAGTTTGTGCGGTAACATTCATATCAAAATTGCTTATTTCACTAAGAAAAAGATTATAGTATTTACTAAAATGTAGTATTGCTTGTGCCTTTTTTGCTTCATCCACAGCATCTTTTGTAGGGACATATATGCTCTGAAATGAATAAAAGATTAAATGAAGAGTTAGACAATAAAACATTCTGATTGCAGATTAGGTGCTACTTATATACGCTTTGTAACAATACTACATAGTAGCAACTGTGTCAACTCATGAGATCTATAAACCAAAAATAGTCCTCAGAAAGCACCATTCCTGCCAAATGCATTTTGAATATCTATAAAATATAACTGTACAATTAACACATTGAAGATATAAGAAAGAATTTCAGAATGAGGAAAGATTACTTGCAATTTGTACAAAAAAGAGTATAGTTACAAGTTTCTGTCAAGTGTTTTGAAACTAGATGAAAAAAGTTAGTTGATTCTGGTTGGAGTGGTTGCAGACAAGGTAGTGAAACAGTGTTATTCCCTCCTTGCACGTGTTTGGGTATTCGATGTTTTATTTATCACCAGCACCATTGTGATCAGTTTTTTCACTTTGGTGCTTTCTCCAAGCTACAGAAAATGATGTTTTCAGGCTGATAAGCCATTAATTGTGTTTAACACTCCTAAATTAAAAATATCTTCTAAATATCACCTGTCAGACTACAAAGTATTTAATTTTCTTGCATCTCCATTTATAACATTATTTGTAGTAAACTAATTCAACTTGCGTTACTTAAATCACTTGATAGTCACATGACTTAGTTTTACTCCTCCTTTGTTAACATAAGGAGAGTCATAGCTAGGAGAAGATTTTCAGCTAAAATAGTTCAATTATGTGAAATCAAGTGGAAATGATCAATCAACATGCAACCTCATGCACACAAAGAAATGGTAACCCCAAATACATTTAGAGTAAAATAGAGGGGGGGAAGTAGTCCATCTGTCCCCCTCCAGCCCCTGATTCTGTGAAAATACACTTTGCATTTGGATAGCTGTAACGCTGTACTGGCAGAGAAAGTTTAATTGCCGTTGCATTACCCCTTTGTCCACATAGTGCCTCAAAAAGAAGGAAAGGGTCTTGGGAACATCAGCAGCGTGCTGCCTATGTTAGGTTACATTATCCTGACACGTTTCATGACTCCAAATGCTTCTGCTTTTTTCCTAATTGGACAATCACCTTATTTGATTAAAAAAAAAAATAAATTGTCGTCACTGAATAGTTTATTCTTGTCTGGCAAGTAACTTCATAGGTTATAGTAAGACAAGTCTTTTAAAAGACATACTAAATAAAGAGCTAAATGATAAATTGCTAAACTTTGGTGACAGTTCTTCTCACGCATGAGCCCAAGGTGAGCTGTTGCTGTGAAATAATGATATAGATTATGACGATACAATAGGACTAAAGCTTACACGATTATTGATCTTGTCTAATTGATAGCGTTTAATTAACTAACAGGTCAGATTGTGGCCTGTTTAAAATTGTGGGTAAACCCCAAGACCTTGAGAATTAGTAAGCCTAAAATTTGTCATGTAGTGTCAAGCAAGACCTTCTTCATACCCCTGAGAACTCATCAGGAGTGACATGTTAAAAATTAAATATCATCTCAGATCTCAAAAGCACTTAATACTGCGTATAATCTGAAGAATACTTAAAATGTCATGGAGAGTTGGACAGTATGGAAGTAAAGGAGATTTTCTGGTGCTCTGTGCAAATCTCAACAATGATATAGTATAAATAATTATGAGAGAAGAGATTATCCTTTCATTACTGCTTTCTAATTTATATTGCATATGCTGAGTGGTATGGATTTTTTACTAAATCGGATAATACAATGCATTGCTTTTGAAAGTCACTGATGGTGTCAAAGGGTGCCTGTACCCTTGGCATCAGTTTAGGTTTACTTTTATAATTTGCTGTGTTGCTTGCGATCTGGATTAAAACTGATATTAAATATTTGGATGTAGTCTCAAATCCTCTTACATTTTCTAAACATATTATGTGGCCTATTAATGCTACTGTTTCTGTTGAATGTTACACTTAGATACAGATGTTCACATTGAATTTTATTTGCTGGTTACAGGTGGACTGCATGCTTGGGGTTTTGTCTGCTAACTTTATAAGTGTGTGTCTCTTTAGAATTTGGAATCCAGTCAGTATTGATGAAAACAGGATACTTTTCATCTGAAGATACCCATTTCCATTAGTCCCTTCTTTGAATCTGTTATGTAAAAGCTTAATGTTTCTTTAATATATCTGTGGAGTGTCATGGAATTTATTAGTTAGAGAAAGTCTTAAAAATTCTCTGTCGTCAGGAGCCAAAAGGTTTGACGTTTTCCTCTGTCCAGTTAAGTCAGCAGAAGATACTTGACTATTGACCCATAGAGAAATACTGTGGCAAAACCAAATCTTCTTGATAAGAAAGATTTCTTCCTCCTTTTTCAGAAGTCTAAATCAAGACTTTGTGTGAAATTTGTGCGTTCCGGGGATGCCCCATATGGAATTCTTCACCTGCTTTATATGAATTTCTCAGGAACTTTCTATAAATATTTTTTGCCTGTATTCTCAGTATGCTACATATGATTTTTAAGGCTCTTTCTTGATGCTTTCTAGAAATCTCCCAAGCACTTTCTATGATTTTTCCGTCTGCTTTTTAGGAATGCCTTACAGGGTTTTTAGAAGTTTGGCATCTGCTTTTTAGGTATCTCCCAATATATTTTTCTCTAATGCTTTCCATTAATTCCCCTTTTAAAGTCTAAGAACTCCCACCTGATTTCTATTAACTTTGTGGTGTTTTTTAGGAATTCCAGAAACAGATGTAGATACTCATAAGCTTGGTCTTGATGAGGTACCTGGATTTTTATTTTTCCTGTCCTTCAAACAGACTGAGTGTTTTAAAAATGTAAAATATTTTATAAATGATAGTGAACTTGCTATAGTGGCTTGTCACCTCTGCCTTTATGACACCTGTATCTAGTTTGCCGCTTTTATATTAGAAGTTTGTCAGGACAATTATTTCTGCATGGTATGGAGTTGAGTACAGTGGGATTCCTGCCTTTCTTACCATTGTGATCATGACTATAAAGAAGGGCTATAGGGCAGTAGGAATACAGAAATGAAAGGGAGGGAAGTTGTGAGTGTGTTATTGGAACAAGTAGTGTTTTATATCCTTATAACCAAAAAGGCTTTAGATTTGGTTAGCGTGACAGAAAAGTGCAGTAAAAGTAATGAAATTGTTATTAAGATGGGAAGAGAGTGAGAAGCGGGAAGACACTTCCCTTTACATGTCTACTAGTGATCAGTTTGAAATGTTGCATAGTTATTAATATAAGAAGTATAATATACTTAAAACCACTCTAACATTTGTATATATTAATCTTTCCCATGCAATAGGTATGCCATATAAGTTCGAAGCCACTCCAAACTAGAATAGTAATGCTGTAATCTTGATATAACGCGTAACATTGAAGTCACTTCACTTTTGAATTCAGTTAAATATCTGACATGTACATATCTCTGATCTTAAAATGACTAATGTGAGATTGGTACTTATGCAGCAACTAAACTGATAGTCTGGGGGAATGGATCCTTTGGATATCTATATGGGAGCGATAAAAACTCACAGCTTACACAGCTTCGTCCATATGCTTAGCTAAGCTAACCAACTTAGTTTGTGACCATATGCCAGCAGCCTATCATGGTGTAAAAGGCTTCCAAGTAGTATGAACGTAGCTAGCCAGAAGCTGCTTCTCTGACCTATATTGCTGAGACTGTTGCAGTCACAATTCTCTTTAGTTGCAGAGTAAATGTTTTCTTTTGCAGCAGATGAATGTTGGAATTTTGCTCCTGAGTGCCATTGATTGTGGGCTTCCAGTTCCCAGCTTGCCTACAGGCCATGGCTGCTTCTTGGTGTCCTAGCACACATCTTGTATTTTGAAACTAATATAGCACTCTTGATCAATTGTAGTTGTCTTAGAAAAATTGTGGCAAGTTTGAATATGAAAGAGAAACTAGGAGGATATTGCCTTAGTATGAGATTCTTGCATATTGTGGGCAAAAGTTTTGCTTGATAGCCTTGCTCAAATGCCAGTTTTGCGGAAACTATGCGTGCACTGCTCAAATATCTCTTACATTTAGCACAGCAGGTGGCATTATTACTGAAAATAAAACCAGTGTAAGGAGAGCATTAATCACAGATTTTGTTTTGCTCAAATAAGTTTAAAAAAAGAAATGAAACTTCCCAAATATTACATCTCTCACTACATCCTAATGCTAAGACTGGGGGAGTGGGAATGGAAAGCTAATAGTAATTAAAACTAAAGAGATAAATGGAAATGTATCCTAATTCTTGCTCATGTTGTACATTTGGGAACAGAATTAAATTTCAAATTTTAAGTTCAGAAGTTTTTGCAAATTCTGCAACAATATACAGTATAAATTTAAGGATGAATCAACAAGAACTTTGAGATATAGAGTCACAGGCCAATGCTGGAAGGAGCTTCTGGATGATATCCAGTCCAGCATTCTGCTCAGGGCAAAGCCAATGTATAGCAGGTTGGTCGGGTCATGTCCAGTCAAGTTTTGATGCATCTAAGGAGGGAGAAGTATGAAAATGTGTGTTCCTGCTTAAAAATTTATAGAAGCCTGGACAGCTGTACAGTTTTCACTGAACTCATGTAAGAGGAGGCTGGCTGCTATCAATATTTTACCATGAATATCACCTTGAATGAAAAGCAAGGCAGGAATTAGTGTAGTGTCTCTTGAAGGGCAGGCAGTATTTCCACTGCTGTTAACCTTGCTTGGCTAATTTAAGCCATGTGTATTAGCATAACAGAAACTTATAATAACTCAGAATTTCTAGAAGAATGTGTTGCATGTTTTTAGGCATCAGTTGTGTTGAACACTGGAAAACCTGCCTTGCATTGTATTCTGTGGTGTGTTCTTGCAATGTAAACATATTCCACTGTTACAGGGTAGGAAGTGAGTAGCATATTAACTCCTGAATTTGCACAGATCTACTCAAGCATATTGAGGGATTCTTCTCTTGTAATAATTATAATATATAATTATAATTTTACAGATACCAAATTCACCACCTTTGCAAACTTACATTATGACACCAAAATTATATTCGTAGTCCATAATGATGGCCAGAGAAAATCCAGTTAAGGTGCAAGTAAGGATTCAACACTGCTTATGGCACTTGACACAGCATGCATTTAGACTGTTTTGGATCCAGTAAGTGCACAAAGGTGTGAGTGATAAAGAAATTGATTTGGTTATTTTGTGTTTTGTTTGTGTTTTCTTTTTAAATGTAGCCTCTGATCAAAGAATCCTTGTGATAGAACAGAGCCAGCAACTGTGTCAATGCTTTGATCTACAATAAGCAAATGCAAAAGAGAATCTGATGACACATCACAAGTGCATCTGCTTGGTATCTTGAACTACAGGCCTGTGTTGCAGAGATCTGTCAGTTCCTGCTCTGATGCTCTGTCTGGCACTTCTCTAATGCTTCTTTGAAATAACATGCTGTTGGACATCATAACTGCCTCCATGATGAATAGCATAGTCATATGCCAACAGCATAGCAAACATCTCAGTGACATTGCTTTTGCTATCTAGCACCCTTACTACTGACGATTCTAGGTAGTCCTGGATTGTTCTCCTTATTACTTCCTCTCATAAAGGCCACATATGTGATGATCTGTATGTTGAATTTATGGCCAGTTATTTTCTTTGTGTGTCCTACTAACTTGGGGATATGTAGATATTCTGCTTCATAAGTAAATATTTGAGAACTGGAGCACTCTAATAATGTCATTATACATACATACATTCACTGAGCTTTTAATCAGCTCTTGTTGTAGAAAGTAAAGACAGAAGTTCCTTAGGATGTAGTTCTACATGGCCTAACAAACTAAGGCAAGCATTTTCATATCTTCATGACCCAATTTAGAACTTAAACAGATAAATGGCTGGATATTCAGACCACAGACTCTAGATAAATCACAGATGTGTAATTCATTTAATTTTTCCCTTTCAGTCAGTATAGAGAGGAGGACAATTTAGCAATCTTACGTTATTCATATAATCTAACGTAGACATCTAAACTACCTGAAAAGTTAAAACAAGCAATACAATACAATTTCTAAGAAATGTTAGTATGCAGGAACCAAGAGTTCTATACTGCTGTGATTTGAAAGTAACTGTATTTTCTATATTATAATTAGTACTTTATAAGGGAGGAAACTTCATTGAGACTGACTTTTAGTTAGCTAAGGAATAAAAATAACCTAGAAAGCCCAGTATCTTTTTTTTTTTTCCTGCCAAAGAGAACTCTTTCTTCAGTATTTGTGTTTAAGACTGAAAACTAATGACAGAGTCTGAATAAATCTCCCCTTCCTTGTATGTATATTTCAGTGTATGAAAATTTATCCATTCACAAAACTATAGCTGCGGTTATATAGGGATATGATTTTAAACGATCGTCACTGGAGGTTTGGCTTTTATTGCTTGTCTTATGCTTCCAGAGGTCATTAGTTTTACTTTGCTTTGGACTTTCATTTGTGGGCCAGAGAAGTCCTAGATGTTTTCTTTCCTTATGGGCCTGTTTACCCGTAAACTTTAAAATGCTTTTGCATGTAGTTTTCCATGACTTCCAAAGGCAGTAAGACTGCTGCAGAAAGGGATGGAATAGTCAAAGCCCTCTTAAAGAAAATGAAAACTCCATTTTGGGGGGTTTGGTTTGGTTTTATTTTTATAGTACTTCTCTGATTCACCTTGCATATTGGGAGATACTTCATGCATAGATGTGCCAGGCTGCAAATTCCTACAAAGTACAGGAAAATAATGATATTCAAGAAAGCACTCTTTGATAATTGTATGTTAAGATTCAAGCCACTGACTGTGATACTGATATTTTTGGTCATTAGTGGAGCAGATTAAAAACAAAACAAAAACATGCATCTGGGAAAGGGTAATGAAATACTCTGTTTAATCTAGCAATTTTCTGTTTAACACCTCTACTTTGTGTTATTGATTTCTGTACATTACTGCCTGGGTAATAATGTTATAGAATAAAGCAACTCTAACAAAAGTATCAAAACTGTATTTGATGTCTCCATGAATGTTAAAATGCAGGTGTAAGAGATCAAAGCTGACTTCATCAGTGTAAGCTTGACCATGCCATAGTGTCGCAAGCTAATTTTAATTTCTTCCGTCTTTTTTCTTTCTTGCTTGAGGTCACTCAAAGATCACAAGACTTACTGGAAGCTTTTTTCAGGCAGCTGTGAATGTTTTATATACTGAACAGTAGTATAAAGTGAATAATTCAACTTTGATGCATCAATGTACTGTGTGTAACTAATAGTGAACTGTTTTTAACCAAATAGCAATAACAGTTATTGTTTCTCTATACGTGAGTAACAGAATTCTTTACCAAATCCCTAGGTACTGAATGTATTAAATGTTCATACAACTAATGCAGCATGAATCTATAAGTGGCACCCTCAGCACTACTTCTGTTCCAGTCTCCTTCCTTGTCTTAGACCAAAAGAACTTTTTCACTGTCATTTAGGTTCACGGTTCTGAGATCCTAGCCAGGGATTGGTACTGGGCCACAGATGGTGTATGCAAATGAATAGCTTCCCTCCTCCTGGGTCATGGCTCTAAAATGCAACCGCAAGATGATATATATATGCATATGATACATTTAGTGAGAATTAATATAATACTGAAGCTAAACATAATTAAATATTATAGTTTCTATGGTGCAGACTAAAACAAGAATACAACACATTTTAAAAACCATCGTATAATCTGATATTCTGGCCTTCCAAGCACTTGAGAGGTGACACAAGAACATAAGATGCATGGAGAGTTAAATCTTTTCTTCAATCAGAATTCCCTTGTACTCTTGCCAGAACGCCTGCTGTGGCTGTACATGTCTGGCTTCCTCAAAACAGCAATCCCCTTTTGAGAAGACTCACTGTTTTGTTTAGTATTGCTTTGCTATTCATTCAGCTGTAGCCAATTTTAATGCTGATCCAAGAGATGTGAAATATTTTATATTTTGTTGAATATTAGAATTCCTTTCTGTATTTTAAAATTCAGAAGGAAAAGAAACAAAGTTACAAAATGCAAACAAATGCAGCTACTACGTTGCTATCTGCATGTGTTTGCACTGTGAAAGACGGGTCACAGGCTCTGGTCAGGCTGTTTGGTGTTTTGAGCATTGTAATAGTGACTGAACCCATAAAAAGTATTTAATTGCTGTCCTGATGGTAATTACCTCAACTCTTCTGCCAAAATACCCTCTAGTTGTGGTTTGGGGAGTTTGAATGCTGTAGAAAGTAATTAAACAGTTATCATCTGTCCTTTAATGCAAAGTTTCTCTAAAAGCGTTACTGGTCAGCATGGCTGAACCATAAACTAGATAAGCAATTTAGTGGCAACTTAGTATCCAACTATTTCTTAAAGAACTAAGATAGGTATTCTCACAATTCACCAAATGCTCTCAGGGATATGAAGCCTTAGGGTTTTCTCACAGAAGTTCGGATGTGAGTCAGGGTGCCAATGAAAGGGATTCTCTACCTGCCTGTCTGATGCCATGTTTTTTCATTATTATATATAAAACCCACTGTTACTGGTGCTATTTAGAGTTGTAATACCTAAGCGTATAATAAGCCATTTTCTTCAAAAGAGAAGTCTTGCACTACTATTTATTAACTCTCAGTTCTCCTTATACAGTGACCCTTATTTTGTTTAAGATGTTACCTGTACAAGGGTAGTATTTGCATATTATAGGACTGCTCTAGTCTGTCAAAGAAAAAAGAAAAGTATGCTTATACTTTTTTATGAGCCTCCACTACAGACTGTTGGTAAAACTAATTTCCTTAGTTAATGGAGTTCAATATTTTGAATTAGTCCCTCTACAACTTGATGCTGAGGATTTCTGGAGAGTATGCTTCAGAGAAGCAGACCTTCCTCTGAAATGGTAACTGCTGTAAATGAAAATAGGAGACAAACCTGAAGAGATCATTTACTTTTTTCTCTCACATGCACACACTCTTTCTGCTTCAAACTGGGTTATGAGCTACAGATAATAATTTTTTGTTTCTGAAATTAAAATTTCTTTCTAAACTTAGTCTGTTCAGAGAATCTGTCAATAGAATCTTACTATCAGGTACTTCACAAATTAAGTGAAAAAGAGACAGATAAGAGGATTAATGTCATGTTTAATGTATCAATATTATTCTAAAGAATAAATAGTAAGGTTTAAGATAGTCCATTTCCTCTTAAATTAGAGGCAGAGTTATGGATTACTGAGGGAAAGGGGTTAACACTAACACCCATAGATCTGCGTGCTCTGTTGGAGTTCAGTGGTTTGTGTTCAGCTGCACGCACGGAACTGACTGAGGTGAAACTCTGGAGAGTCAAACCCATAAAGCTTCCTTGGGTATTGAAACTCTCTAAAGTGCTTGCGTTTTTCTCAAGAGTGTTTTCAGTTATGTATGTGATACTTGAGCATTGAAATTACGTACTGAATGGTGGCCCTGATAGAAATTTCTGTCTAGATGGATCACAGTAAGGCTTATCTATGGATTCTAAAAAAAATGAAAAAGTGTGATTACATCCAGAGTTGTGGGGAGGGGAGATGGGGGAAAGCAGCTTAGTTTTTATAAAACTAAGTTACTTCTGAGTGTGCTGCACTGCAGAATTCTAGGCACCTTGGCATTTATCAGTGCGAAATATTCAAGTGTCATCTATTCAGAAATAAGGGGTTTAGAACTTTGGGGCATTGTGAAATGTTTTAATGTCACAATTGTTATTTAAGGCCTTTAAAACTCATTTATGTCATTAAGTCCTTTTATGAGTGTAGAATTAAAACAAAAGTTGTTTGTGTAGATACCGTGTCTTAGGTGTGCTAGACCTGCTAGAAAGAAAGACTTGGGAAACTTCAGTATAGGGAATACTTCCAGGACAGGAAAAGTAATAGCTGGTACTTAATAAGCAAGTAATACATCACACGCATATTTGAAGTCCTGTATAAATTTTTTCTTGATTTGATCAAGGAAACTGAAACCAAATTCACATATAGATAGCTCTAAGGAATTATACTGAATTTACTAAAATTTGGAGTGCTGAAATGGTAATAAAAGAAAGCAGAAGGGGGAAAAAAAGTAAAAACCCTACTATAAAGAAATTTAAAAGAATCTTGAAGATTTTTTTACCATTTTTCTACCAAGCTGACTTGATTGCCTGTAATTGAAAAAGGTTAGAAATTGGATAGAGTGCAGCACTCATCTTTTTAAGTCAGGGACAAGGAAACTTCCTTTATAATTCCTTTACAGAGCAGAAACTATTTATTCTTCCCCTTCTAGCTGCTCGGTATTATGGGCATATCTGTATACTGAAAATTTTAACAAAATACAGGCATGAAAACAAGTTTATAAAAATAACATTGGCTGAGAGATATACAGAGATATTGACTACTCAAATAGGTCCTGTAAGAAAGCTCAAGAAAAATCTCAACAATTTAATGCTTCAAACATTCCCATCTTCTACAGGTTTTTATTGATGGTTGTTAATGCGGGATTGGGCAAAACAAAGTAGGGACATGAGGTGAATGATAGTTTACTTTAGTTTTGTGTGGCAGATTCCCAGGTCCTTATTGTCTCCCAAAAGAAGATGTAAAAAAGTAATTTTGGAATTATAACTGACTTTGCCTACTGGATTTTTTTCTATAGTCATTGAGAATTTAAATGGGAATAGGATTAGGCTCATATTGTAAATTATAGATAATTACTGGATAATTACAATAGATATTTACTGGAAAATGTATTTTGAACTCCTACATTAAATGAAATAGTTCATAATAGTGATACAAAATTTGCAATAGAATTATAGTAGAATCTAGCAAATTAAGATGTTTGTCTTCCTATGATTTCTTATGTGTCTTTTTCCCATTAGACTGCAATAGAGCCAGCTCTGCAGCATTTCATCAATAGGATGTAATTCTTTGTAATAGCTTAAGTGTTTCTAGATTTATCACTGAAATAAAAAATACCACACCTCCAAACTGAAGACATTATAAAAGGAAATGAATTGAGATCCTTTCTGCTGTATCTTTCCTTTTACAAATCCACATTGTTATTAATGCCATACATTAATTCCACATGACTACATGTTTTCTTCAATGAGGATGAGATGTTAAAAGTATTGTATAGTGGCTCTATAACTAGCCATTCTAATTTCCTCTGGTCAATGTCCTCTCTAAATAAATTTAATTCCAAATAGTGAATGCAGTAGTGCTTTACAAATAGTCTATCTCTGTACTATTGCTGTAGTAGTGTTAGATATAGCAATTCTGAAATCCAGGAGTTGTAACATATATATTGTATAGAAGGCTAAATAGTTTACAAAAACACCTTTGAACTTCTTACATTGAACTAGGTCACATCTTTGGAGAGTTTACAATCCTCATGACCACCATTACAGAGCAGGATAATGTGGAGGGAGAAGTTGTAAAGTTGTAATTCAGTTTTACTGTGTGACTGATGGGAAAATAATCCCATTGTGTGGTTTGTTAAAGCCAGAACTGGTGTTCAGTTCTTAAGTAGACTAACTTAGAAACCATGTGATGCCAAGGCAACAGGAGGCATACAGTTTGTGCTACTGATATGCCTCTAGGCAATTTATTTTTACTTTTTGTATATTCTGCGCAGAATAAAAATAAGACCAAACCTTCACAAATTGGTGTTCACCACTATACTTTATAAGTAGTAGCACTCTTTTACTACTTCTACTGAATTTGTCTGTATTTCTTTAAAATTCATGTGATTACATACAGAAAGCTTGAAATATCTTAGTAAAATAGCTTAAAAATATACAGAACTAGTGCTATTTGTGGAGTCTGAGTTTACTTAAAAAAAAAATAAATAAACCCACAAAAAAAACCCCAAACACAGTAGTGCATTGGTCCTTGCCCAGGTATATTCTTGTGAGCTCTTCAGCTGTCAACTGAAAAAAAAAAATAATTTGGAAGTTTATATATCACATTAATGTTCATGAGTATGTTGTGGTTTGATTTTTCTTTTAAATTTTAATTTTTTAAAAAATTTATTTTAAGCTCTGAGTCAGAGTCCAAATCATAACCCAAAATTCACTGACCCTACTGTAAAGGTTAGTTTTTGCAATGAGGGGGTGTACTGCTAAGGAAAACCAGTCCTCATTAGCAAAGTTACATCATTTCTCCAGTTTTGCAATCTTTGTATCAGTATAAATGGAAACAAGAGGACTATAATATGATCAAATGTCAAAGTTAATGTTAAAAGAACTTAGCAGAATAAAGCATGATCCTAAAAGGAGAAAAGACATGTCAGCTCTGCATCTGATAACGTGCATCTGATAAATGTGAAGTGCAAAAATTGTGGGTGTGCCTCAACATTGAGCCAGGCTTATTGAAAATGATCAGTTTTTTTCTATTCATATATTTGGAATTGGCTGCCCAGGGAAGTGATTGAGGCACCATCCCTGGAGGTATTCAAGAGACGAGTTGACATGTTGCTCAGGGATATGTGTTAGTGTTGGGTGGTGTTTTGTGTGGTGTGGGTTTGGTTTTTTTTGTTTTGTTTTGCTTTTCTCATTGGTTGGACTAGATGATCTTAAAAGATCCCTTCCAACCTAGGTGATTCTGTGAACTAAAGAAGAATGAGTTTTTGGCCCATGTTTTCACTGCACTTGACACTCGTGTAAGCAATAGGGTAAGGACGTCACCATGTGTTTTCACTACAAGGTAGCCTCAACTTCCTTGATTTTTTTTTTTAACCTATCCCTACCTTGTGATGTGCTAAACAATGTAATTTTTAATTAATACAACCAATGTACATTCCACAATGAAATTAATGTTTAAATTACAGAAAGCTTTATTGCTTCATCATTTCATATAGTTCAAAAGTTAAAACTAGGCCAATGAGGAATTCAGTATTTGCCAACTAAGATAAGTATATAGACACAAAGTTCTAATTATTTCAATTCCTGAGACAGAATTTCCTAACTGTATGTTGAGTGTATGAGCCAACTGCTTTGGACTCTTATTTTGTTGAGTGTATGGAGTGCATGATAAAATAGTCTTGAGAGAAAGAGCTACAGGGTACACCAATCCTACAGCGGTTTGCCTAGTGGGTGGGTGGCCACACAAGGATTCAGATGGTCAACAAGCAGTTACCAAATTCCACATTCATGTAGTGCTTTTTAGTTCTAGATTGTAATGATTCTATTTTAAAGAAACAACAAGCAAGAAGCAAACCAAAGTGTTCTTAATTATCTTACATAGTTAGACACTAGCACTTTTGTTTTTGCACTTGATGATCAGTTTAGTGTCCCCCAGTTACCTTATTACCAGTGCTGGGGCATTGATTCAGTAGCGAGTCATTGAAAAGAGAAGAGCTACTTAATCTCCATTACTACTGCCTATAAAAACTCTGTTCCTTAGAGGTCTACCATCCAGCTACTTGCCACACATAGCACTGCTTAATTTATGAGGTCTGACAGCATGGCAGTATGACTGCCTGTACTGTCTGTGGCTGTTTGCAAATATTGGCACTTTTGTCCCATCTTCTTTTTTCTGTTATGGGGTAGGGTGTTTTGTAGTCTGTGGGACACCTTTCAAATGACCTTATACTGAAAACTTTCTGAAAATGACAATTGTAAAATCAAGCAATTAGTGTGGCTGTCCCACTTTAAATTGTTTCTGTACTCATAAATAAAATTACTTAGGTGGTTGAGCTTGCTCTTTAGTGGCAGTAGTAAATACTATAAAATTGTGGCAAAAAATGTTATATGGCTTTGGCAAACTGTGTAGAAGCATCCCAAGAGCATGATGGAGCAAAGAATGAACTATGTCTAGTCCTTCCAAACTTCGAACTGCAACAATTGGTTATCTTATATGCTTATATGCTATTGTGTAAGATATTGCATAATTTCCTATTTTGCTTGTGGAAAGAAGGCTTTTTTTTTTCATGTGATAGCAATACCCTTCAAAGTCTACCTCCAATCAAATAAAAATGTGTGGATTTATTTGAAATTGGATAGTTAAGTTGAGGTATCAGGAACTATACAGTAAGAAAGTCTTTTACTTAAAAAATATAATAAGTAAGTCTTTTACTGTAAGTCTTTTACTTAAAAAATATAATATTCTTAAAAGTTAAAGTATTTGACAGTCCGCTGATCTAAGGGCCAGGAAATTCCTGCAATATAGAATTTTGACATTTCAAAGCAACAAGTAGTTTTATTAAACTTATTGGCTTGAAACAGACTTTTATTGAAACAATGTAAACGTTATCTCTTCATGTTTCAAAAACTATAGCGTGAAAAAAATTATGCAAAATATGATGTAAAAATTGTCTGTGTGCTTTTACATAACCTTGGGTATCTTTTAGTTAAAAACAAAGCATTCATTTACTTTTGAGTGGGAAATACAATTGGACAAAGAAATGGGAGGCATAGGTATGTGATCCACTTCAGGCTGTCTTTGGTTTAATTAGTGTAGTATTAAGTTAGTGGAGTTCAAATGTTTGGGAGCCAGGTGAGGAGAAAGATCAAAATTTCCTAGGATGGGTGATGTTTTGATTAAAATTACTGCTGACAGAATTACCTTTCTCAGCTTCTCCTCATAATAGTCAAATAGTCATGGTGGTATTTGTATCAGATTTTTTAAAGGAAATTCTGAACTAAAAGGAAAATTTTCCTAAAAATAATTCATTAATTAGAATTGCATCTTCTTGCACGTAAATATTTTTTCTGACTTAATTCTCAGTGATTCCCTTTTCTGTATTTGGAAAGAGAGAAAGCAACTAATTAAGGAACAAGAATGGCTCTAGCTGTGAGTGTACAATTCCATTAAGAGTAAGCAATTTCCCCAGAGCAGCCTTAGCTTGTGGGGAGGTGTGGAGATGACTCCCAGGCCTCTCAAACAAAGCATTTCTTTATTCCAGAAGCAGCGTCTTTTTCTCCAGCACTTCAGAACATGACAATGTCCTTCCAAAACCCTAGCAATTTACTGCAACAAATGTTTTCCTCTATCACAGTAACTTGTACTTCTCATGCTCTTTTGTTCTGCTTTCTCTACTGGAACAATACATCATGGATTTTTGTTGTTGTTGAACCTGTTGTTCTAGTCTCTAAATCCAGGCTGACTTTATCACAAAGGAAAGGCATTGCTCGGCAATATTCAGTGTCAGGATTTCTATGACAGGATTAAAATCAAAAGTAAAACTACTAAATAACTCCTATTTATATTTAACTTTCTAAGTTATATTAGTCTGGCCTATTTATAATTCCTAAGACTTGTTATAGCAATTAGAAATGGAAATGTAGAGATCAAAGAAATGCTTTTCTTCTCAGTGTTACCCTGAATTGCAACTTAATTTTCTGAATTTAGGGCTAGTTCATTTGGGGCAGACTGCTCTGGTTTCCTTTCTTTTCTTTCTACCTGTTTTCTGTTTTACTGGCTTTTGCTTTTGGATTGTAAGTAGAAAACTGTCTCCCAGTGTAGCCAAATACTAAAAGGTCATAATTAACGCATATTTGATGGAGCTGAATGACTTGTGCACAGAAAGGGTATCTTTGAATCTAGTCTTTGAATCCAGTATTTGGCTTTCAGCTGTCCTTTATTCCAGAGGAAGTTTTTTCTAGGGTTGCTAAGAAATTATTGTAAGAAAGTACGTTCTATAAACATAGTTGGTCAAGTTTAATCTGTGGTATGCAACTGATTTTTGGGAAAGTGTAGGATGTGGGTACTGGGGCTAGCTATTTTGCCTTTTTAGCTTTGTGGGACCAAACTTTTGTCTGTCGGGTTTTGTTACATGCCAGTATTACATGGCATGTGAAGAACAGATAGGAAATCACTGTTTTCATAAACAACTATTGTAAATAATCTTATAGATATATTATTTCTCATATTGGAATGCTTTGGTTTTCATTGTGTCTAATTTCAAATTATTACCACCTTAGGAGTATTTGTTTTAAATAAATATTTTCTATTTATCCAGAGTCTACATCTCATAGAGCTCTACTGCTGCAGTTGCTGCATAAAAGATGCATTTTGGAGGCATTATGTTTGTGTTTAAAAATAAACAGATTACTTACTCTAAGCGTGCATTGTGGGTTTCTGAAATGAAGTGTAGAACCCCAGTGACTATTCTGAGACCAGATATTTTTCCCTAAAAATATTTTTGCCTAAAAAAACCCTCATTTGAAATCAGAATTATTGTTCATAATTTATACAATGTGATGACTAGAATAACTTAATTTTAGGCTTTTGTGGACGTATAGTCATTTGAGAATTGTCTGGGTAAAGGTAGGTTTATGTCTTTTATCTGTTAAATCAAAGATACAAATGCACAATTTAAAGCTGAAGGACATCCTGTTGATTTGTGACATTTCCTAAAAGAATTGTAGATAATAAACCAATGACTGGATTAGTACAATAAGACCCATTGTAAATACAGTATTTTCATACGTGACGAATAAAATCTTGCTCTCGGTATTTTTAATGCTACTTAAAAAACCCCACACTTTTGTTCAGTCCACTTGTTCAAAAGTTCAGAAGAAATAAAGCCTATTTCTAGCCATAATACCTTCCTCAAGTGTGTTCAGAACTTATCATGATTAAAAAAAAAAAGTCACTAATGTCAATGTGTTGATCTTAGCACCAGATTGTAAACAGGCCCTCTTTTTCAGTGTTTTCTGCAGAGCCATTGAAACGAGATTAGTACCCAAAATTTTACAAGGCACAGAGAAGAACAAAGTACCATGTCTAGACCTTTTAAGTGTTCACAGATTCAGAAAAACAAACTTTTTAAAGGAGAATGTCTTGGGCAATGGAATGGAGCAAGGTGGCGCGCATTTGAGTCACAGCTACAGTGATTGAAAATGTTATAACATCTCAGTGTTCTAAGTGTTTAAAAAAAAAAAGTTACCAGTTCTGGTTGAAAGGATCAAGAAGGATGATTTGCTGTGTCTACCTTCAGCACAGCTGAAACACTCGTGTGTTCTAGGATGTTAGCATTGAGTTCTCCTATGCTAAGGAAAACAATAGCAAAAGTACAGCTTGCTTCAGAGGGAATAGGATCGGGTGTTTATTAGACACTTAAATGGAACACAGCCTTTCTGTGGTGACTCCATAATAAATAAAACTGGGGGCAGTGCAGGTAGAATTTCTTCTATGTGCAGTTGTCTGGCAAACGTATGTGTGTGTATATATACATGGCAAACGTACAATCCTCTCATCTCTCAAGGGATTTTATATAGTAGCACTACTGTTTGTTGCTGCTGATATAAACTATCTGTAAACAAATTCTTGTTGCAGTTATAACTAACCTGAATGTTTATGAAAACCTACCTTTTTTCTTGTTAGAAAACCTGTATGTTGGGGATAAGCATATACAATACATACGGAAGAATACCTATGAAATAGGTTAAAATCTATTAAAAATACAGGTGGATATTGCAATGACTTAATGAGTTGAAGGTATGGTAGAAAAAATATCTTTGCATATTCTGCAAATGAATAAGGAGTAAACTTTCAAAATGTCACAAAGCAGACTGTTATCAATATGTATCAACATCCTCAAGCTACTTGTTGGCAATAAATGTCAGTTGACATTTTTACGGCTGTTACAGCTTATCTGCAATTTGTAATAGGCTTTGTGCATGGCCCATTATTTTATGAGTGAGAACAACTGTCAAATGAAAGTATTTGTAATGTCAGGAGTTTCATTACTACATGACCGCAGGCGGAAGGCTAGGTGCTAAACTGCTGCTAGGTTTATACCTTTTGACCATACTTTTACAAAAAGGGCCATGTAACCTGCTACTCTCATTACTTATTCTTTACCTTTTTTAATTAATAATTTAACTTACGTTTCTTATAGCCTCATTATCACTCCACTATTTCATTAACTAATCATTATAGCATTGCGGTTTATAGCTTTACAGGCAAGGAGACTAGAAGTATGAACCAGTAGCTTTGAGTTACGTAGCAAGAGCTCTGATTTGCAAGCAGAGCCTGCAGCAGTGTAGATTTTATGTCATTAGAAATCTTTTCATCTTTCTTTTTTATTTAAAACAGAAGAAAAGATTTTAATTCTTTCTCAGAATGATTCATATCCTGTGGATTTTTTCTATTAGGCAATGAAGCTATGATATTAAGATTGAGTATATAAATAATTCTCATAATTCACACAGAAGAAAGAGAAATAATTACCTCTGAACATTTCATTATGAATGGAATTCTGTCAAAAACTTTAAGAAGGGGGCATTAATACAAATTAAGGTCTTAGGAACTCATATTTTAAATACTTAATCCTGTATTTTATTTAACTTTTGCCAGACCAATAAGAATTTTTTTAATCGGCAAAATGAATTACTGTGCTGGAAAAACATTAACTATGAAATGTAAAATTCCTATGATGAACAAATATTTTATATTTTATTTCTGTCATTGAAGAGTAGCTGAACTCTACTGGCTCTGTAGAGTTGACTGTAAACTTTGTGTCTTCAATTTCATAAATATTTGTTTAGCAGAAGAATGCAGCTCATTTAAAGTGATTCTGTAAAATAGTCTCAATCTGCTTGTCTTTTTTATTACATTGAGGGTAGACTGAAAGAAGAAATAAGGCTATATTCTTTTATTCTTGAAAGCTGTAGATCTAATGACATCTGCTGGGAAAAAGGAAAGGGTTGTATACATATTTGGAGGTACTGATACTTTAGCTTGAATGGAAATCTCAATAAGTGGATGGTTCTCTGGTGCTGCAGATTTTGGTTAGTATAGATAAGGACAAGTCAATGTGATATTAACATAGCTGAGGAATGTTGTGCCTGCAGTAATGTACGTGAGCATTATTTCAGCAGAAGTCAAGATATACACTAATTTTTAAAATTGCCTGTTTTAATCTTCAGGTTGGGGTCTGTACTTGCTATGCTAATTACCTCTGATTGGTGTAGTCCGAGCTGATTTTCTGCTCTTCAAATGCATTTCTGCAGTCATATGGAAATTTGTGCTTGTACAGAAATTGATAAGCCTAAAGAGAGATGGAGAGAAATAGTTCTGCTATTTGCAAGAATATTTTTATCACAAGGCACATCAAATAATCCAACCTTATTCTTCCAGTGAATTTGTTTGCAGAATGTAGAGCTAAAACTATTGAAATATATGTGGGGTTCCTATAGAAGTTTTTGCAATATCTTCTCAAACTTTGTTTAACTTCCTAATAATAAAGCAAAAATTATGAAGGAATATCTCTCTCCGTATTTTATTCATTTTGAGCCTACTAAAGTAAAAGGAGTTTTGACCTTGACACCAATGACAGCCAGACAAAGGAAATGCTGCTTTAGGTCTTTGAATTGTTTGGAGCAGCAAGATGGCTAGAGATTTTTCATTATGATACAGCACCAGTGTTACATTATTATACTGTAAAACTACTTGTTAAATTGCAGTTTGCTCTTCAAAGAGTCAGTAACATTCTCCCGTAATGAGGCAGAAGGCTAAAAACCTTAGAGATCCAGAACCTTTTCTGTTCTCCTGGGTTTAGTTGGAGTGTTGTGTGCTGACGGTCTTAGATGATGGCTCTATGTGTGTTATGTGAAGCTGTATCCATTGCCATTAGCTGCAGAAGGACACACGGGAAGCAGAGTAAGTTTAAAACCCCCATCCATACGCACTGTCTCCCAGCTTTTCATTGTGAACAACATGGCCCTATTTTCTCTACATTTAGTCTTCCAGAGACTGCCCAAGTTTTGGACATATCAGCATCTTAGCTGTTGTTTACCAAAAGCATATCCTTATATTTAGAAATTGGTATTGAGTCAGAGAGAGAGTTGTTTAATTGCATTTTCTAATTTGAAATGAAATATTAGCTAAATAACTTTGATTTGTTTATAGAAACGTTTACCTCTGCTATAGTCAGTCAGAATTTATGAGCACAATCTTTAAAGGAGCATGTGTAATTTGCAGAGTTATGGAGCAAAAGCCAACCCTGAAGATTTTGGTGCATCCTACTCCTCTTTTTAATATGTTGAGGATAAATTGTATGATCGTACATCTGTATTTTATAAATTAGTTGCATGACTTCTCTGCTGCCCTTGAATTGTTTGTCTGTTTTCTGAAGCTGTGCTCTCTGTTGAAAGCAAAGGAAGGTTAACCTAGTGTTTGAAGTTGCATGGGATCAACAGGTTTGAAGTAGCTAGACCTGAGAATTTGTAGGTGCTGTTTGGAGGAAGTACGCATAAAAGATTTGCTGCACTCTTAAAAGATGAGGGAGAATTCTTGACAGCTTTTGGTAATATTTCTTTCCCGTCTGGTGTCTGTAAGAAGGCAGGAGTTAGAGGTGACTCTCTTAAGTTTTACCTGAGTTCCCTAAAAGGCATTGTTCAGCTTCTGAACATGTTAAAATAGTAAAGCAAATCTTGCTTTTTCAATACTTATGTTAGTAACTTTTTAGCAGTTTCAGGTATTTTGAAGAAATTGCATAGAATCATTCTCTTTCTCTCAGATACTGTAAAATAGTGAGATTTTTGTACCACAATTGCACTTGAAATTGATGGCGTTTTACTTGAAAAGTAACTGGCATTACTAGGCATTCAGAATTGTTGCCTAAATTCTGCAAAAGTGTAACTTTGTCTCAAAAAAAATTGAGATTAGTAATTGAATGAATGTAGTGATCTACTAACAATACTTAAAAAAATGAAAAGACCAAAACACTTCTCAACTACCAAGAAAATGACAACATTGCTTTGATTTTGAAGAATTCATGAAGGGAAAAAAGGCACAATGGAAATATTTTTTAAGAACTTAACATGATTTCAGCCTGCAATGAGTCCCTGAGGTACCAAAGTTTCAAGAAGCTTTTCAGATATTTTCCAAGATTCAGTTGGTCTAGACTTTGAAGAGTTTACAAATAAATGGAGAATCTCAACAAAAATTAACATGTGGAAATCAATATATTGTGTTCATGACCTATTCAACTTCCAGCTGCCAGACTGTTCAAAATTATCCCTGTGAGGGAAAAGTATTTGAGCAAATGTTTTCACATCTAGGAAGGAAATACATACCTCCTGTGATCATAGAAACAGTCCCCAAATCTTTGCATGAACTTAACAGTGTATACAGGAGGCATAGAAGTTCCTGAAAAGTGAGAGCTGCATTTGCAAAAGAAAAGAAGTGCTGTAGACAATCCTAAAATAAGGCGAATCTCCCCGCCTCAAAACACCTTAATCCTCACCCAGGTATGATCCTTACCGTGGGAGTGGTTCAATATAAGCTCTTCGCTCTTTTCAGCATCGCCCTCTGGATTCTAATTGAAAGGAATTACGATGATCATATATCAACAAAAAGTTGTCTAGTGGTTAATTTTGAGAAAGATGCAAAGAATAACACATTTTTTAAAATAAAATACAATAGGTAAAGCTTTTGTAATCACCTGCTATTGCTGTCTGCTAATTTGTCTCATTCTAGCTCTCTCTTAAATAAGGAAATAAATCTTAATAAATCAGGGAAGCATGTTAATGGTGGTAGTAAGGCAAAGAAAGTGCTTTGAGGCACAGTTGATTCCAACATAGTTTAACTGTAAGTATGTTCCTTGAGCTTTACATAGAACAATGGAGCTCCAGTATCTTGCCAGATAGATTTTGTTTGTTACAACATGTAAGAACTCAACAGCTATGTTTTAGCTGTACGCAAAATCATAGCTTACTGTGACTTTTTTAATAAAGCTAAAAAATTGTAGAGGAAAATAGCCTTTATTTTTAAATATCTTATGGAAAATATACTATATTTATTTAGTTTGCTTTTACAGTTTGCAATGTGACAGGAAGAGTCTTAAAAGACTTTGTTATTAGAACGTATTCAAAAATATAATTGGTCTCAGGCTTTTTTCAGCTTATGGTTAAGCATATCCGTGGAAACTTGGACTTAATCAAATTCAACATGAGGTGTCTACAAGTTCAAAGAGCATAAGTATATTCAGCATAGCTTTATATTTGTATTCCCTTCTGGCTTTTACTTTTAAAGATGCAGCTTTTCATGGTTAATCAGATAATGTCATACTATGTAATATTGTGAAAAAATGAAGAAAAAATAGCTTTTAATGACTTTTGTTTATGCTGTAGAAGTACATATTGAGGTATTCTCAGTCTGAACATATCTTTTTGTCCCTCAGCAGCTGCCAGACTATAGCTGAACTGGAAAACATTCACCACTGGTATTGTAATTTTGCTACTTTTCTGTGTTGTTGGACAGTAAAATTATTACAAATATTTGCGACTTAAAGATACGCTGCCTGTGAAGAACTCCTGTACTTGCTTGGTTTTAGTATAGCTTGTATCACAAGTGGCAAAGAAAATATCCACAAAATAATGATAAATAAAAATAAGACAAGGAAATTTATTGTACTCCTTCACTGAGTGCTGGTGAGGCCCTCAGTATTCAGTTCAAGAGAAATGTTGAAAAATTGGAGTAGATCCTGTGGATGGCCGTATAGATGTCACTTGCGGGCATGTGGTCTCTGGGGGCAGGTTGAGTTCTCTCAGTCTGGTAGAGAAAAGGCCAAGGGTGATTAGGGTGGCTGCCTGTAACTACTTAGAGAAGGGTTTGGAAGCCGATGCATCTAAACTCTACTAATATATATTGCTATGGTTACTGATTTATTTTTAGGGATATGTTTGTTGGTTGTTGGGTTTTTTTACCTCTTTCAGGTGCTTCTGAATGCAGCTTTGGATAAAAATAGTTTGTTTATTTTTTTGGGTTTTTACCTCTCCATTTTGCTAGAAATAGCAAAGCTGAGAAAAACCACACTTAAAAGGGTGGCAGCATGCCAACATGGCCCGCAGGGGAAAAACAAACTTAAAGTCATTGGAAAGCTTTAGGACTAATTCTACCAACAAACAGAATGTTGAATATGTTACAGATAAAATCTTGGAACAGATCATGATATTTTCATTTTTAATATGCATAATAAAATAAAAATATGGAGATACTTCTACATGCTACAAAGATTTACTTCAGCTCTAATTTAAACAATAACTGAATAAGGCTAGGGAGCATTATTCTTTTTCCCAAAGAAACAAGGGTATAATTTTGAAGTTATTGAAGTGTACGACAATGAAAAAACACCTCTATAGCATTGCAAATCATTAGGTTTACTTTGACACAAACGTGGTGGCAAATCGATAATCTAGGAACCTGGATCTGGTGTGGGTCACATATGCATTTATTCTACCATACATCCCTTGTATGATATTACCAGAAATCCAGGAAATGGCCAAGAACTATCTGAAATTGAACTCAGAGCTGGCTGTGCATAAGCAATCTGCGTGGTTCTGTATGTTTTGAAAAAAAACCTTGTTCATTGTTAGCAGCTGACAATTTTTGCAGAAAGTGGAAGAATAGTTAAACATGCCAATGCTAATCAACATCTTTTCTTTAAAAGTAGAGAGGTTATATGTAGAAATTAATGTTATTTTGAAATCCAAATGTATTTTCAAGCCACAGACCTTCATCTCATTAATTTTGGAAAAAAAAAAATTGTACACACACGTATTTGGACACAGCCTTTAAGCCTGTTGAACACTGTTGAAAGTTTGGATCTTTAGAATCCTTTGCTTATGGAGGAAAGAAGGGACTGATGGACAAAACCTCTGCATTTTCTTTTCTTCAGAAATCAGACATGGATATTGCCAAGTAGCAATTCTGAAAGTGACACTAGATATCTTTAGGACTTCGCTTCCCTTCCAACCCAGTATCTGGCAAGCAATGAAGTAGACAGCTGAATGGAATCAGCAGTTTTGTTTAAAAAAAAATATACTAGAATGAAACTGCAAGTGTCCTTTTATGTTTCTTGTCTCAAATTTTAAATGGCAAAGGGCAGGCTTTGAGCTGCTCTTCAGAAGCCCTCACAGACTACATTTCTTATTGATGTTTCAGTTGTTTTTTGGTGTGGAAAGCTCAAACATGAAAGAGAATATCCTTTGTGTCTCTTATGTCTTTCTCATTGACTCCAACTGTTGGTAACAGTGGGCAAGGAGTGTTTTGGCTGTGGCATATTGCTGCTCAATCTGTTTCAGCACAGCTGATACCCAATTGTTTATGCCTGTGCTAGACCCTGTATTCTTGAAGCAGAAATAGATGTGTAATAGGAGGGAGAAATGTCAGGAAGAAGGAAGAGTTTGTGTTTGTCATTTCAGGCAACAAAGATGAAAATGCAAAAAACCAAATCTATCAGTAACTGGTTCTTTTAGAGAGATTGTAATGTACAAATGAGAGCTCACATGAAAAACAAAATGTTAACTTGGCTTTATTGTGAAGCCTTGATAAGCAATTCTCAAATGTCCCAAAAGTTACTTAGGATAGTTTTACCAACAAACAAAAGTTAGGAGAGATTTACCAACAAAGAGCAGTTACTTAGGAGAGTCTTCCCAACCCAAAGATAGTAGCAGCACTGCCAAGCAGCAAGATGGCATGGAGCCTCATTGGTACAGTGGGGGGGAGGTAGGCACAGGTGTCCCCTGTAATTTCAAAGTGTGCTCATGTCTCTCTCGCCCTCCACCCGAGACAGGCCCCTTATATCCTGTACCGGAGTGAGTGGGAAGGTACCACTTAGGGTGGCTGCACATGCAGCGAGCCTCACCAGACTCATGCTCTGGCTTGGCTAACAGCAGCTCTCTGATAGGCGACCACATTGTTGCATCTTCATCTGGTTGTTTTCCTCCTTTTGAAAGTCAGGTTCTCATGGGTACCCATACAGTTTGGTGAAAACAATACTGAGTTCCCTTGTTCTTCTCAGTGCATATACTGGACTTAGTTTAACTAGTGAGTTTCCATCGTGTCTCACTTGGACCATCCTCTCTTATCCCTGACACACCACCAAAGGAGGGGAAAGAAAAAATAATCCACAACAGAAACCCACCCCCACCACTCTCCACCCCCACCCTAGCATTTCCAGGGAGTATTTTTATAAAAATCTTATTGAGTTACCTGCTCGGTGAGCTGTGCTCACTTCTTTAAACTACATTCTGTTCCCTTCATCCTTAATGAACTGTAAATCATCAAAAATTGAAAATAGTATCTAGCACACTTTAAATCCACTACACATTAAACATTTGAAGTCCACAAATGTTTCACAAACTTTCAGTCTTTATTGTCATGAAAACTCTAGGAAGAGCAATGGCTTTTAAAAAAAATGTTTCTAAGGAAAACTTCAGAAATTGGAACAAGGTCTTGGTAGATGCATCAGGCCTACCTCACTTGTATGAACTTTGTTTTGTGTTAAAATAAATTCGATCAGCTAATTGCACAGTTTCTTCTGAAAATCCTAACCAGTTTGCTAGAAATTCTACCTCATTTCATGATAGTCTGAACTTTCTGTTTATAATACTGCCTCAATTTTTGGTCTGCTGTGGCTTCCATAATACACTTTTCTGAATACAAATTTGAAGCAGCAAAGGAAAAGCAAATTGAGTAGCCAGTGGTGACCATCATATAACCTATTGAGCATTTTAGTTTAATAAAAAAAAAAGAGGGGGGGAGGGAAGGATGACATCACCCTTGTTATAAAATTTAGCTCAGATGTTGTTATATATATCATATGGAAAGAAATGATGTTGACTAAGCAAAAAATTTATTTAATGAAATATGATAGTTGTATACTATATTAACTACTATATTAAGGTTGAATCTCATGAATCTTGGTATTTGAACTCTCATAAATTCTCTCTCCCATTCAGGACAGCACAAGGGACAATCCAACCTGAGTAATTTTGAGGCCAAATGTATTAGCTTTTCAAGGCTCTTTAATGGGGACATTCTACAAAGCCTTTAGAGTACTTGAATATTGTAGCATATTTAACTCCTTAAATTTTCTCACTGTCCTTTGTACACAGAAGCTTTTAAATTTAAATGTCTCCACTTTTTGCAAACATATGTGTTGAGGTATTTTACAACCTCTGTGTAGTAGACGTTTTGAGAAACCTCAGCTTCCTGGGATTATGCAGGGTGTATCAGATCAGGTTTCTGCTTCTCTCATGCTGCTCTCCATTGCAACACTCAATAATCATTGCTGTTAAACATGATCTTTGCAAAATCATCAAGTTAAGCCATGAGAAAAAAAATATGTGACCAAAAGGATGAAATTTAAAAACAGGAAACAAAATTTTCTTTCATTTTCCTCTCTAATTCTGAGCCTTGAGAATTCATTCATTTCCCAAACAAAACTTTTTCAACAACAGCAAGAATTACATATCTGGGGGGGGGGTAGAGTAGGGGTTGAGACAAAATGAACAGTTTATAGGAAAGCATAAAATGAGAATTGCAATTAATTCACATAATTAATATACTTTGTTACCTCTAAATGTAAATATAATGCTATCCATAGCATCTTTCTGTCATACAGATAGAATAGTACCCATAATACAGACTGGTGATTGTTTTTCTAGTTTTCTATGTCTGTTAGGGAAGCAGCTATCAATAGAAGAATTCAGTTCTTCCCTTATGGAACTTTTTCCTGAGCAGCTTGGAGTAATACTAGACCCACTTACACTTCCATTGAGAGACCCTTCCAACTGCACTCACTGTCCAAATGAATGAAATTTGGAATATGCTGAGTTTTGAAACATAAGGAACAGATGCTAGCTGTGTTTTAAAAATAGAGCTTGCTTATAAAGTTGTTTCCTTGAAGTGTTAGTAATGTATCCTGGTTAGTGGACAGTCAGAAATACGCATTTTGTTCTGCAATGTTCTGAACCTTGTTTAAATCATCACAGGTCCATTGGATAAGCTTGCTTTTCTCAATTGTAGTCCTAGGAATAAGATACAACTAACATCTTGTGAACAGTGCTGTGAATTAGTAATGTGTCCAGTCAGTCTTTGAGTGGATTACGCTAGAACACTGGGGGCATGAATTATCTTACTATTGGAACTAATATAGAGAAGTCACTTGTGTATGATGTATTTGTAATCCATGAAAAATACTGTAATAAATTAAAGACTTCATAAGTCTTCTTTAGTCTTTAATAATTAAAAGAATTTTTAATTTTCTTAGGAAGTAATGGGAATAGACAAAGCAGGCAATGGATGGAATAAATCAACATGATGAATTAATTAATGGTTCACAAGGGATCTTAAATTAGGTCACATCCTAAAATGTGTCAGCTGGTTATTTGCTTAAAACTCATATTGGGAGAACCTAGGAGAACTTTTCAGACCTCAAAACCTCTCCAGAAAAAGCCATCCAAAAGAAGCTTAGCATCACCTAGAAATAAGATTAATAAAAGGAGAAAGCTTGCTTAGAGTTTGTTTAGGTAATTCACAGTAAAGCTATCCACAACATAGAAGCTGCATGTGGTATTATTCTCTTTGACTCTTGATTAGTCCCACTCAGTGAAAAAGTCCTCTTTAATCTTATCCATAGACTTTCCAAGTGCATGGTCTTCCTGTACTGTTAACCTATTTTGGATCAAACTATACAACTAGGAAGTGTTACAACTAGTATTTATGAAGCTTTTATCTCTTGTCAGCATGTGGCTTCCTTTTGAGTGAGTACATGGAACCAATTCTTATTGGCACAATATAGGCATAGAAGAATCAAAGTGCTTATTTAATAATTTAATAATTCCTATTACACAGGAAAACTTGACTTAGCCTACCTTTTAGTACTTTAGATCTACCCATAAATGAATTCCAGGAAAATTTTACTTGTTACCTTCTAATTAGACTTCTATTTTTTTTTTCCTATTCAGTTTCAAAACACTTTTTAAATGCCAGCAGGGTGATCAACTACCTGAACGTGATCCTGGCAGTGCAATGGAGAAGGACAAAATGATCTCTGTTTTGTTGTTTGGTTATTTGGGTCAGGAGGTGGTTGTCTTGGGTTTGCCTACAATTTCCTCTCATTGAAGTGGAAGGTCTTTTTTCTGTTTTTGTCCTGTTGTATTCTAGTTTTATTCCATACGTTTCAGGAAATAATCTTATATAGGTACACGTTTCTTTTGTATTATAAAATGCCAGTGGCACTGTACAAATAAGGACATATCCCAGATCCTTCAGGATATATGTCAAAATCCTCTTCATTTGCAGTTATATCGGTTTCTTTGAAAAGAAAATAACTTTGTTCAGGAGCCCAGGGCTTGTAATAAAAACAAGACTAGGATATAAGTTAAGACCTTATGAGATGTGACTTACATGACTGGCAGATGCAGCGTGGAACTAGTGCGTTTCTGTGACTCGGGACTGGAACTGTGAGAGTCAGGATTGCAATAGCAAGAGCTGTCTTGCAAACAGTGGGGAGAAACATTATACTCTGGCATGCTAAATATTTGCTTTTGGAAAGCAGATAGCAATTTTTCATAATTTATCTTTGTTCAGATTAATGAGTGAAGTATTGGTGACTTTTAAATGATGATTTGGTACTAACTCCTCTTTTTTTAAAAAAAAAATAATGCTGAGACTGCTGATTCTTTGTTATGGTTTTGGTCCATTTGTGGTATCATTCTGTAACAATCTGTGAAGAAGGAGACTGTATACTTGCTTCTCAAACAGGGAAATGTGTAGAACAACTTGATGCTAGGAATATTCTCTTTATAATCTTGCATATTTTTTTACTGTGTCTTTCCTAGGAAATATTCCCTTTTCTTAAAAATTTCTTGCTGCGTTTTTAAGAGTACCCTGTATTTTCAGTCCCTCACATGTTAGTTTTCTTCTGATCTTGTTCAGGCATCTGGAAATAATGTCATTATCAGATGTAACTAATTCTCTGTACCCAAAGTCTGGCCTGAAATTCTGCAGAGATACATCTTCGCTGTACTAGAAGTGATCCTTTGAAAGTCTTATAAAAATGGGGTAGAATCTCAGCCAATATGAATTGGTATAGCTTCATTGGAAGTGAAGTTGCAAGTCTACTCTACTCTGTCAAATATGTTATAGTACAATAACAATACAAGATATTTGGCCTGTTTCATTGCTGCAATATGTTACAAATAGGTCCTCTGTGAATTAAGCTTCTTATAATGCCTCCTTTGTTCCAGCCAGTAGAATCAAGAAAGATACTCACATAAATTCATTGATTCGTAGCGCTTTTCTTTTTGCACTTTATTTACTTTTTTTATTCAGTGGCTGTTCTGCCATGTCTTGAGGGATCAAGCCTACACTAGAGGAGCCTTAGGGTCAGGACTGACTTTGTCCCAACAAAAAGAGCTCAATTTCTCCCCTCATTTAAAACCGTCATTCTCTGATAACTTTTTTATAATCATCAAAGTCACTTCACTTCCAGGTATATGTGAATAAAAGGAAAACTTGAGGTTTTGGGACGGGGATAAAATCTAGAACATGTAGTTTTTATAACTGCAAATTTAAGAATTGCAGTAAAATTTGGGGAGCTATGCCTCTACTCTTATTACATTCCATGTAACTTTTCTGAAGGCATATTTAGCTATCTGTATGAAGCTGTTGTCTGCTTTCAATTAATTCTGTGAATTTGAAAAGCTTTTTAATTGCATTTTTTTTGTAAATGGTAATAGAAACTGGTTTAATGTTTTGATTTAAAAAAAAAAATCTGTAATCCTAATTAGAATTATTGTAACCCAACTTCTGTAGGTCATCTCACTCTTCATTAAAAATAGCATTAATGGGAGAGTGCACAGAATAATCTGTTTTAGTGATTCCTTTTACTTGAAATATGTATTTTTTCTTAGATTCTTATAAATCTTTTTTTTATCATAAAAATACTTCAAAACAGTGCAGATTTGATGCTAGTGAAGAGCATATGAATACCTCAGATAGATTTGAGGAGATATAAAATATCACGGAGAAGTGACAATGAAGTGAAAATGAAGGCATACTGTAATAGCCACATATGAGATATTTTTATTTTCTGTAACTGGGTTCATGTGACTAAAATTCCATTGCCATGCAAAGCTTAAGTAAATACAGAGACAAAGCACTTAAAATTATATCCTGGAAGTTGGAACAGAAGAAATCTAATCTGTAAAGACTGACAGAGCTCATTTGTTTCTGAAAATAGAGGATATACTGCTTTGTAGAATACGCGTGAATTGTGCATGTTCCATTTTGATACAGGACCTTGCCTTCCATAGATTGATCTGTGCCTTACAAGCATGTTATAGGCCTGAAATAGTGTTTTATAAATACAGGGTATTTTTTTTTTTAATATTAATATCTACCCTTGGACATCTATACTGTAAGATAGTGCAGTGCTGCTGGGATTTTTTTAATGGTATATCTTGGTCATACTTCAGAGAGGCTAGAATTAGTTGGAATATTATAAGGGAGTTGGAATACATAATAGAAATTATACTTTTTAGAAAGCATTTTTAAAAATACCTATGTCAGAGATTACTATTCTAAAAGACGTCTTTTATAAGCAGTACTGATGGCAAAAGTTTGAGTCTGCTTCATGGAATATAGTATTTAAAGTAAATTTAAATTTAACAGCAGAGGTGAATTTATATGCAAAATGGACATATTCAATAACTTAGAACTAAGCTGCTGGTTACCAAGTTGGTGGAAAGTAGTTCAAGGACAGACAGCGCAGAAATTTCTGCTGTTTGCAGATTTATTTACCACTTAATCATTTGGGATTGCTTTTTAAACAAACTGTTTACAAATGAGTTGCTGGATTAGCTTTCTTTGTTTGATGCAAAACCACAAATGTCACCCTTTTTCTTGCATCCTCAAGAAGGTTGGGGGAGCGCTGACTCAGAAAAGTAAGAGACGGCTGCGTGAGCTTCAAGGGCATGGTTTGATATCTGACATCAAGCAGAGCTCTGGCTGGAAATTAGGTTTGACAGCTCATGATAAGCAGAAACTGAGACAGAATGAGGACTTACCAAGTATGTAATCGAAGTCACTCATCATTTTTGGTTCTGAAGGTGACATCATTCATGATGGCATCCAAATATGATTTATGAAATGAATTATTAAGGATTGTTGATTTTTAAGAAAAACATGAATAGAAACCTAGGAACTACCTGTTAACTATGTAGCCTACTGCTGAAGCAGGAATCTGAAATTAAACAGATACTGCTCTTCTGTGTTGTTAGCATTACTTTTAGAGAATGGAGATAGCAGAGGTTGTAGAGGTCTGCAGGGCTGTGCTTAGTTTGTATGCGTGGATTGCTCTGGCACAGATGTCTTTATCACAGAAAATACTGGGATATTTTCTGGCCTTTATGAACTTGCCTAAAAACTCTTCCAAATACATGCTTCATTTTGTTGTGTAGTATAGCTTGTCACACTATAGCCAATATCTGCAAAACAGTTCAGAAAAAGAGCAGAGGAAAAAAGTAGTCATTAATTGAAACTAGAGGAATGAAAGAACGGAAGGACTGTAACTGAACAAAGATCTGATATCAATTTCAAGTTTAATAATTCATATTTGAAAAGTCACTGATAACCAAGTGTATGTGACTTCTATGATATGTACAGTTAAAAAAACCTCATCAATTGCAAAAACAAGATGATGTAAAACTACTGATCATGTAAAACATTACAGAATTTCAGTTCAGTGCTGGAATGCTATTTCTTTTTCTTTCTTTTCTTGGATCCAGAGCCAAAGGCCCCTGGATACCCCTTTCCTTTCTCCTAAGTTTTCACAGTTCATTTTGGATATAATTTAGAACTTACAGGGCTAGGATCTGGCCACTGAACTAATGAGTTCTAAAATAATCCTGAACAAAAACTTAAAAATAACCCTATAGGTGATTAATAATATGTATAAGTATGTAATGAAAAGGAATGAAACGTATTTAATCTGTGCTTCAGTTGACTGCTAGCTTGATGGACTTCTTGCTGATTCCCAGAGCTTGGCAGCCTAAACCTGAGGTGAGACAGACCAGAGGATGATCAGCAACAGCAACAATGGAGAGTATTATATGGAGTGTTAATTCACCTCTGCAACTATTCAGGGAAGAGTTAATAAATAATTTTTTCACTGACATCAAAGGGCAAGCTGCTACTATTCTTTTAGCTGAGTTTGGGAGTTTTTGTGTTGCTTCAGTAAATACTGGAAAACGTGAAGCTGAGTAATGGTGAGATTAAGAAATAGATATAATCCTATTTGGAGAGGGTAAGTTCACATCAAAAGCAATTCATATTAGATACTCAAGATGAAAGATGCCTAAAATTTATGGTAATTTATGCTTCTAGTTTCACAGCCAGTTTTCGGTGGCTATGCTGACTCTAAATAAGCTTCCTTTTTCTGTCCGGCTTTTCCGTAAATTTAAAAGGACATACAGGTGAAGATTTAGAATTAGATTGATTTAGAAGTTGTACTTACATTGAGCTTAAGAAAGCATACTTATGCAACCATACTCTAATCTTCAGTCTTGTCATTAGTACTTCAGCAGTTGATGAAATGTCATATTTCATAAATGGTTTTGTATATGAGTATGTCAACATTGCTTTTTAAACTCCTTTCAAAAGTCTTTCAAACTTCTTGTTGCTTTAAGTCTGTTGCATAATCCTAAAATGCATGTGTTGCTGGTTTGATGCTATCCATGTTTCATGGGAGGATCTGGATGAAAAATACTTTGATCTCTCAGGGTCTTTTTTATCCTTGTGAGCTTTGTGTTTGCCATTTTGGTATTCCAAATGTTATGCACAAAGTGGATTACAGGGCATTAAGAAAATGGCTGGGGAGTTTCACAGTAGGCAGTTGAATGAAGCTTACTCATTCAAAAATCTGTTGTTGGAAAAGGCAAATAAAAATATGCCTAGTTTGTATGATATAAATCCCCATATTCTTTGTCTGTCCATCTGATATCAGTTATGTATTGTATTGATTTATTTTCTAGTTAGAATTCTGGGTCTTGGAAAACCTGGGTTTGACTGGAAAACTGAAAGAAGACAGGTTACTGAAATAATTACCTGGATCATAAAACCAAATAAATGAAATTTGTCACTTTATAAACACATCTGAATACTAGAGCAAAATTATACCACATAATACAACTCTAACTGCATTAAAAATAAACAAAAAAAAAGGGGGGGGGTGGCATCATGAAGGGAAAAAAAGGTAATTTGAGTACTTAATCTCTTTCCCTAATTATTCTACTGTGGCTTGAGATGCACTTGCATACCTGAAGCACCACATTAAGTGTATTTTCCTAACATGCAGCATAGCGCCCTGAGCCAAATGATTAACATACGTAAGAGGTTGCTTCGTTTTATATTACCAACTTCTGTAAGACAAGCCCTCTGCTTTGTTTCCATGTCAGTTTGTTAATGAAAAATAATGAACAGTTCATGGAAATAAGGAGGAAATGCATACATAATAATAAGTAGGTGTGAAGGTGGTTCTGTGGATATTTTTGAACAAGAATGGGTCTAGAAAATATAAATGGAGAATTTTACAAAATTAATTTTATTTTGTCTTAACCTGTTTCTTGAAGGACTGCTTTATACAGATGTTTTGTTTTGCTGATTTATTCTAAGCATCTGGTTTCTAGTTATTGACCAGATTGCTGGCACCAGGAAGTTTCCTTGGCATCACTGTGATGGCAAGAACTAAGTGGATTAAATGACCATTTGAGAATTGCCTGATTATGTAAGGAACTGGTATACAACTCTGTTCACTTTTGTTTGGAATGCTCCCGTATCATGTTACCTTGAATAGATCTTTACCCTGAACTTACATTCATGTCTATTGGATTTTGTCTGTGTGCCACTGACATCTTAATGACATATAATACTGTAGCATAACTGCTTATTGCAAACTTTTTTGTGCTACATAATGAAAAATGAAACCGAACTCTGCCAGGCAGAATCCTTTTTGCACATATTTGGTTTCATCTGGTTGAGGCATCATGACTTTCTGTAAAAATGAACTGCTTAGAAGAGTAATATATAATTAGATTTCTTAGTCCAATGATCTGATGAATCTGAAGCTGATAGGTTGAATAGTAATAAACCTGTAATCACTACAGTAACCTGTACTTCCATTTACTCAAAACTATGTCTCACTTCTCTTAAATCTGTGAGGGAACTAGAATAATAGATATGACATTTTATGTTGTCTGCTCACAAGAGATGAATTTATTCCTTCTTCGTTATGAAAAAGCTCACTTACTGCCCAGGACTAGGAACAGATCTGTTTTTTAACATGTTGCTGTGAATAGTCCCACAGTCAATGTAACTTCAGTCTGGGTGAAAGGACATAAGAGCGAGGGAGGGGATCTATCCGCAAGCAGTCGTACTGGTTTTGAACTGTCTCTTCAATGTACCACATCTAAAGAAGAGAAAAATATGTACTTCTGTGAGACTTGGATTGACTGCAGTAATTTTTTATTTTTTTTTTTAATAAGTGATGCTTATGTCACAGTTTCATGTTGAGTTTTGTCTTTCTTGCCACTTATTTATAGTGTGTTGTGTATATTCTATATATGAGTGATCTGGAGCAGATATAGTCCTGATTTCAGAAGATGCCCTACATTTAATTTTATCCTAAACTCGTGTTTAATATCATAGCTCCTAGGAGAATGCTTTGAATGGTGAGTGGCTTAGATTAGCACTAGAGTTTCTCTAATTTTGTCCTTTGAACTTATATCTGAGTATTCCCAGGAAGTAGTTAAAAACAGCAGGGATTGTTCCCTGTGGCAGACCATGTTAATAGAGAACAAGTGCTTATGTCCCTCCTTCATCCATTGATCTATGCTGGAGTTACATGGCCAAGAATAAGTCTGAATTCAGAATCAGCAACCTAATGTATATGGCTGAACCTTGAACCTCCCTTTGAAAACCATTACAACTGATCTGTAACAGCTGTAACAGTTCTGTTTAGCAGTTCAAACTAAAGTATTTAAGAAACAGTATTTTGAATCACCAGGAAGGACTATTTATTTAATATCATGATTTCAAATTCATGCCTCCACTGAAATGGGTAACTTCACGTACTTATGAGACTCACATTTTATGCTTTCGTTATGACAGGTTTGGACAGGGTCATCTATGGAAGAAAAATCACTGAATAAAACTACTCTGCTAGGTAAAGCTGAATAAGCGTTTATTATGTTAAAACTGGGGTATGGGAGAAAAAAAACAACACTTCTAAAAGAATAGAGTGTTCAGGAAAGGCTTAATGATGATTGCATTTGTTATCAAGAATGTTGAGACGCTCCAGTACTAAGAGAATGCAGTACTGAGAGGCAAGCTAACATCTGTTTGCAGTTTAGGTATCAACAGCCAATTTTCAACTAGTTGAGATAGTCATGAGTGACACCCTTGCAGAATTTTAGTTTTACACTAGCTTTATAGCCAAAGCTAGTAAACGAAGGGCTCTGGTGATTTGTCTGAGAATTTTAAGTTTGCAGGGATTTTTGGTGAGACAGGAATAATTCTTTGATTATTGGAAATAAACGTTGGACAGGAATTTCTTAAAATTACCTTTCTTGTAAGAATTTTCTTCTGTATTAAAAAAAAAAAAGGCCATTAGTCTATCTCTACTCACTATTTTTGGGACTGAGTTCTACACAGAAGTGATTTGAAAGGCAAGACAATATGAAATAATTTTTATTTTTACTGGCAAAAATCTACTAGAAATGTCTCTAGGTAATCTGTTCGGTCTTCATAGATGCTGCTGACTTCTTACTCTTTGTAACGTCTCACATGTAAACAAATGAGAATTCAGGGGAATAAGAGATGGGAGATAATTCCAAGAACTGAATCCTTTTATACTTAACCTACCAGATCTTGAATCGGTTCAAGACAAGTGTTTAAACTCATTTGATCAAAAACTTGACCACTGTAAATCATAAGAGCTATGCATTTGAACTGAACTTTTCCCATAAAAAATAAAATAGGAAACATGTACATTTGAGATGGTTCACAAGTTTTTCCTGGTGTGTGCGTGTGCTTCCTGATTTGTGAACGTGGCCATTGGTAGGAAGACTGTACCAGCGAGAAGAGTGAGTTAGTGCAGCTTGAGAACCCCTTTTCTACCCAAAATACTGTACCTCAGCAGGCTGACATAGTTGCACAAGTAAACACCCACCCTACAGGCAGTGCTGTTAGCCAAGCTGGTATTTGTTCCAGTACTTTGTGTTTCCAGATTAAGAAACCTTATTGTAAATGTAATTACGGTGCAGACTGTCATTTTGAAAATTCTTTTATGGTAGTGATGATTTTTGTGGTTCAGCTACCTCAAATTGCTATGGAGGTCTTTGTACTAGGTCTCATAATCTGCTTCTACAAGAGATAGTTTAGAAAAAGGTTTTATCAATTCTTTAGTTGTTGCTTAGGATTTTACTGAGTTATTAGATAACCCACAAATGCATTCTTTTTGGTTCAGATTTTCTTTTTGAGCTGTGGAGAACAGAAAATCTGATGCTGATGTTTAATGATGCTTATCCAGTCTTTTTTGTGTAATGCATATTTTCATTATAGATTTTAGTTTTGGCATTGTATCAAAATATGTTTCCATGATGTAACGTTTTTGTCTGTCTTTTGGTTCATCTTCTTATACGGACCACACGTGGCATTTTTTTTGTACACAACTCTGGGGATATTTCCTAGTGATGTATATACTGTAAGAGTTGTATTATGGCAGAGTAAGTAATAACAGTGTTAAAATACTTAGCACTAGATTACTTGCATCTCATCTGCCCTAGATGAATATCATTCATCACTTGTATTCTGCAACAGGTGCAACAGTCAAACATGTATATCACTCTACTGCAAGCCTCTGTAAATCAAAAGTAGCACTGACTTTCAAACATGAATTTTTCACAGAAGTGAAAAAAGAACAAGATGCGTGCGTTTCTTGAAAGACTGAATGCATGTACTAGAAACTAAATTCAGTCTTTAAGTAGTAAAACAGTACTTCCCTCCCATTCACAGAGCTGAGAACAGTGCTGGAGAGTGAGCTTGATCAGGTTTTAAACCTCTATAGCCCTGAATATTTTTATCTATCATTAGACCTTTGTACTTCATAATCATTCACAGTTCCATTTTTTGGTGGATTTGGAATATTGTTAAGAAACAAAGCTTGCCTTTACTATTTCTTTTTTGTATGCTAAGAACTTAAGTGGATATCACAAGATGCGTTAGGCGTTCTGAATGTACAAGCATTTTAATTTTCTATGGGGTTACTGTCTTAAATTCCATAACAATTAAGGTGAAATCAGAACATTTTCCAACTGACATACTGAATTTCTGGTTTTCTGAATGAATGTTGGTGTACTTAAGCTGGCACTAGCTTTGTTTTGGCAGTAATGTATAGTTTATTGCTTCAACCAAAATATTTATTTCCCTGGGTTTCAAAGTGAGCACCATAAGCTTTTTTAAAGCTGGTGTGTTTGCTGCCATTCACCCAAGTACTTTGCTTTTCACTTCAAGCAATTAGTTATTAGGGTTTCAGTGAAGAGGGAGCCTGATGAAAGCAAAGAGTGGGTACAGGGGATGTGGGCATGGTGGTTAGAAACACAAGGGTCATACTTCACAGATTTCATTGTCTCCCAATATAGAACGCTAAACCAGAAGCTGCTTAAAATATTTTTAAATGCTTTTTAAACTCTGAGTATGAATTTTGCAAATGGTAATTACTGATTGATTAGGAAGCAAGAGAGAGGGGAATGGATCTGTTCAGAAGAAAAGTAGTCCATTGGTCTAGGATTTATTCGAGAGCTGGTGCTACGCAAAAAGAGCTGTAGAAGTCTACACTCTTCAAACTCTTAGCAGTGAGCCATTTTATTATATATGGGACATACATATTTACATAAAAATAAAATTATAGGGATCCTGTTAAATTTATCTGAGAGCATAAAAGCAGTCTTCAGTTGCAATAAAATGTTTTGAGAATGAGTAATGGTGCTGTTCAGATGAGATTCTAAAACCCTTTAGGATTATCCAACTTCCATTTAAATTATGTAGTAACTGATGAGGCTGCTATCAGAATCACATTTTTCTCTGCTTACTGATGCTAGACAATTCTCTTCAGCATGGTGTCGTCAAGCTCTCACTTATTTAATGATTCATTCTTCCAGTCAAGAAGAAAAAAAGCAAACCACAAAATAATTACCCTACAGCTTTTTAAAATTAACTCACTTGGGATCTAAAAATTGCAGCAATAAATTACATATTGTAAATTCATTCCTCTCCATTTCTGCTCTTGGCTTTTAGTGTTGTAATGGTGATGTCATGAGTGATGTAATCGAAAGGACTGAGGGTTGCCAGCAGACTTTCTTTGAATGAAATCTTAATGAGACATAAACCCAGCTCTTGCAGAGGACTTCATGTTTTGTCAGGAACCTGAACCGCTTTTCCATCGGGCCTAGGTAGTGCTCAACGAACTGAGCTTTATCTTGAGAGGAAAACTTTGCTTTATTCTAATTTAGCAAGAAGCAAAATTCCTTTTAGTTCCAAAAGAAAACACTTAATTGACCGACTGCACCAAAAATGGGAGCCGCTAGGCCAGACCTCAGAGGCTGGATAGGGTTTATAGAAACTATCCCATACATACATACTAATTGTGGAATTACATGGAGCTTTGCCAGATCTGTGAGTGCACTAACTGAGAGCACAGCTCTGCCAGCCTTGCTGACTCCTCCTGACCTGGCTCCCTTCACTTGCAGAGCAAAGGAAAAGCTGGGTTGTGAAAAAATAAAAAAAATTTAAAAGTATATAAAATAATAGTAATAAAAATACCAAACTGTGGATGCTTCTTCAAGATACTCTAGCCTGAACTTAAAATTGTCCAGAGGTCATTCTTTTCAAGTATCCATCTTGGGAAAGATGCAGAAAAAGAAAGTCTACAGGAAATGTCTTTCCATTTAGAGTTCTCCAATAGAGAGGACATCATATGCTCATAGAAATGTGTCGGTGCCACTACTGAGTATCAATAATGCATTGCAGGTGCTGCAGGCTATGATAGTTTCAATATATTTGAACAGTCAGCTTCTGCCTTTTCCAAAGGGAAGTTTGAATTATGGATGGGAACAAACTATGCTTTCTGAGGGCAAGATTTCAATAAAAGAACAAATACCATTCTTCAGAAACACTGTCCATTGTACAAACTTTTCTGATGAAATATCAGAAGATGCAAATTTGGATAATTTAGAGATAATTTAGAACAAAGTAAGTGTGTTCCACTGTTTTATAACAGAAATACATGTCAGTATTCATCTTCAGCTAAGAATACTTTTCCTCACAGCTAGGTCTGCAGAATTTAAGCTGGCCGATTTATAAAATGGTCAGCAGCCAGTGAATCAATTCTGAGAAGCCATTCATAGGAGTCAGGATGAATTTGTATTACTGTTCAGCGGGGGGATGAGTTCCTTTAAAGGAAAAAACTGCTCTTATTCTTGCAATTGAGCTTCAGTCTTTACTAAAATAAACCTTTTCTCAAAGGAGAAGGTAGGGAAAATGCTTTAGAAAATCAGTAATTCTGATCCTCCTCAAGTTACTTCCATTTTTCTTCCTGGAAAACACACACTGAATCAAGTTATGTGGGAATCTTCTAACTACAGCATTCCAGGACAAGATGCCTGGTCACTGAGACTAGCACCTGCCTTTTATTCCATACTTGTAGTTCTGAGGGTCTATAATTTAGAAAAAGAAATTTGTTTCACAGCTGGAGAACTACAAGAATTAAAGACAAAAAGCAGCACTTCAGAGTGTTATTAGGAATAACAATTATTAATAGTTTTTCTTGCCAGATATTGCTAAATTGTGTGGTATGATATTTCAAACTAGTCAGGAAAAAAAGAAAAAAACCACAACCAACAAACCAGACTAAATTAAGGGAATTTCTTTCAAAGGCTTTTGGTCAGGTTTGAGTATGAAACATCTCCTGTAATCAGGCCTACATAGGAATCAGGGGAAAAAAAAAAAAAAGGTTGGAAAAGGGCAACTGAAAACTCCACTGTGCTGTAGCTCTTAAAATATGGAAGATATCACAAAGATTTAAACAGCTACTTAATTTCTGTCAGCAACTGTTTCCTTCAGCGTGTTGAAGGAACCCTATTTTTGGTAATAGCCAGCAATGTATTTGGTGTCGGCTACTTATCAGGCTGTATTAGAGATAATTGGAGAAAACAGTACTACGTGTAAAAAGATTTAATAGGAAAAATTTCGATTTTAAGTAAGGGCAGCAATTTTGAATACTAAGATGGACAAAATGGCTATTGGGTGTGACACACAAACAGATACTATAATAGCTGTAATGCGGAAACATTACTCAGAGACTTCATATATCAAAGTCAGGGAATTCTGAAAATTTATCTCCCAAAATTCTAAGTATCTCCCAAATCTGAAGAGATTTGACCTATGAAATTGCTAATCCTATGTCAAATTTGAACATAAACAACTGAAAGAGGGAAATACATAATGCAAATATGTATATGAGAACTAGGATAAAACTGATGGGTTTGCAAAAAATAGTTGTGTCCAATTGATGTTGGTTTTCTTTGTTAAAAAAAAATATATTTTTAAGCAAATACAGTAGAATAGATCTAAGCTATCTAATCTTCAGAAATGCATCTCTTGTGTTTGGGTGGAAAATGTGTTAAATCGAAGAAGATGAACCTTATATAAATTAGGATTGAGTATATGGTAGACAACAATATCTTGCATTAAAAGGCAGTGTCTTAGACTGAAAGAGACCTGTTGTATGCAATGTTTTCTTTATTACCTTGGGCTGGGTCAAATGAAATTATATAAAATATGTTTTCTAAAAGTATTGTGGTTTGAAGCATAAGTACAAAAGCAGCCCAGAATATATGTAAGTAGTATTGGCGTAAAATTTAACAATATTAAATGTGAAGTCCCCAGTTCCGTACTTAAAAGTTCACTGCTGAATTGTTTGGGACACCATGAATTATTAGCTATAGGCTATTTTTTTATTTCTAAAATGCATAATAATTTGCAAATGAGTTAAATCAAAACTTTGATATAGCTTGAATATTGAAATTTCTATTATCTTGGTTCCCCATTGTAACATAACATAGGTCTCTTGATTATCATTTTCATTAGCAGCAACTGCTGAGAAGAATGAGGGTGAAAAATTACAGAATTCTTTGTTTCACGAGTGCCAATACTGCTACTGAGTGAGCAGGCAGGTGTTGGCTCTGTTGGTGCAGGAAAGACCTTCAAGTCATTATAATTGAAAGACTGAGGTTTTATAATAATCAATTGTAAGTGTAAGTTCCAATTGGACTTCAAACTGCTGGTGCCAGAATGTTTTTTTTAAATTGTTGATGATTTAATGTTTACTAGAGAATAGATGGCACAGGCTGAAGTTTCTTTCCAAGTGATATTGTTTACAATTAGAATCACTCGCATTCGCTTTGCATTTAAGGTATTTGTTCTGAGCTGCTCAATACAAGAGCAGGACAAATTGGTATATGCAATGCATCAGTCAACAGAAACTCATTCAGTTTGCTTTCATGGGATGGTACTTTGGGCTTTGATCCTGTGGACTTTGAGTATTTTTCTCTTTGATAATGTAAGTGAACAATTTTGGCAAGAATGTTTGATGGTTTTTGATTCACAAAATTTACTTGTGTATGTGTCTTAAAGTACAGGAAATCTGTGATCCCTAAGAGTAAGGAGTATGGCCATGCCACACAGCTGAAGTCAATGAGATGACAAAAATCTGGACACATCCAGTGTGTTTACTAAATCAGACATATTTACCCTTGGAATTCTTGCATAGCTATTGCATAATAATGGCCACAGGAGAAATTCAAAGGACCTGAAGGAATATATTATAATGTGCTAAGAGAGTGTTTTCTTATATAAGATGAGGCTCAGACCGCACCATTGATTTTTGTACTGGCCAATTGGAGTTTAATAATTCAAGGAAAATATTAGTCTTCTGAAGGTCCTTTCTGTCTTGCAATGATAGCTTGTTTATGAGAGGATATATCCCATTCTTTACCCACTCCCAAACTTGGGAGAATTAGTCTTATAACAGCATAATAATAAAAGGAATGTAACAAATAATGAAGTTGCTTGATACAGTCAGAATTTAACATCAGATCGTATACAAAGAAATAGAAAAAACATTATCTTCATATTACTGTCATTTGTTTGAGCAATCCTGAGATACTTTATTTTGACCTATTTTCTGATACGCTTTATGTATCAGAGAGTTGATACTGAATATTTGTATTCATGGTTTGGCTGTATGACTAATTGAAGAAATTTGTAATCTTCTCGTCTCACGTTGGCGTTACATTACATTGTTTCATATTAAATATGCTGCCTCTTTTAATCTGTGGGTTACAGATGCTTATTTCTTTTCACGTTCATGGTAGTATTATCCTATTAAGGCTATTTGTGATTTATTATTGTCTTTGTAAAGGCCATCTCACAACAATATGCAATGCCATGTCTGGCTGCGAAAACAAATTTGTGTTACTAATATGGAACATGTTTGTGGACTGCTGTACTAGCTTTTCAAAATGCCTGTTGTAGAGGCAGTTATTTCAGATTTTTCTTCTGGCAAAAGTTTAATGGCATCATATGTAATACTGTGCCTATACTGCTTACAGGGTATGAACTCCTGGAACTTCAGTGTATTGGTGACAATCATTGGTGAGGCAGTCCTGGTGGATGAGCAAGCTCTGAGGCTATGTCCTACAATGCAAATGTGGCTCAAGACTTGGCCTGACCCAAGACTGAATTGGATTTCACCTAAGCTCACAGATGTGCCTGTTCAATCTGGGACATAGTGGGCGTTTTAAGGAGCAGGCTTTCTAACTCAATGACCAGCTGAGAGAGACTTGCTGCCTGCTCTTTCCTAGAAAGAAATAAACTAGCTTGGAAACACACTGAGGTATTAGACTTCGTGTTTAAACACCTCTTCTCTTCCACCCATTCAGCAGAAAGTGGAAACCGTTAGCAGAATCCTGCATTGAAATGGGTTGGAAGAGCAATGCACATACAGCAGTGGTGTTGCCTCCAGCTGGTTGGCAGCCGTGATGGTAGTTGCCTTTTCCCAGAGCAGACTGATGCCTGGCAACGTGAGCACTACTTCTTCTTCCCTCCAATCGAAGTTTTTCTAAAAATTAGCAGAAAATAGGTGACTAAGACTTAAGTATTCTTATTTGGGAATTTTCCCTGCTTCTTGCAGGGATGCTGAGCCATAGGGCAGATAGTGTGACTGCCAGGAAGGTTAGGATCAAATACTAAGCTGAGAACCAGGCTAACACGGCAGTGAAATTGAGCGAGAGGCTCAGTGGTGACCTCAATTCTCCTCTTAACTGTTTCTATCAGAATGTCTTGTTGTCTCTCAAACTTAATTGAAAAAAAAGATCAGGAAAAACAGAAGCTATGCCAACAAATAAAAATAATTTGTACAAGGGTTGGCCCAGAGGAGGCTCATAAGTTTACTAAGATCAGAACTAAACTTTTTTTATTACTTCTAAGTTAGTTCATCACAGATGGCAGTACTCTGGGATATAATTACTATAACCAGGAATGGAAAAATAATTAAGAAATCAGTTAAATTTTTTAAAATCTTTAAAAATTATGTTTATTCTTGGTAGGTGAAACTTTGGCATCTAAAAAAGTTAATTTTACAAAGGTATTATTAATATGTAAGGAAAATACTTTTTTAAAACTTCGAATATTTTTTCCTTTTTTTTAAAACTGCCTTTTGAGTACTGACAAAGATAATAGGTATAAAGCAACAAGATTGAAATAATCTAAGTCCAATCAAGCAATGTGCCACAAGGGTCTAGCTGTTCTAGCTCTTTCTGATAACAGAAAAGCAAGCAGTGTAACTCGGAATAAATCATTTATAGCAAACACTCTCCCCTAAGATCCAGTCACAGATTTCAGGAGGTGTCAGGTAGCAGAATACTAATACTGATTTATAATACAGCAGACGGCAGGATCTAGGCAAGTATATGCTGCTGAATAATAATCACACATGAGACTACATAGTCTCTGGAGACTTTCTTCTGCTATCTTCAACAAAGCATGTTTAAAGTGATATGAAAGGCATAGATTGGTGCTTTCCTTAGAACTTCAAAAGTTGCTATAGCTTCACTTATAAGTAAAAGACGAGCCTTCTGTTAAGAATTCTGCTGTGTAGTGATGAAATTTGCTACAGTAACTGTGCAAACTCATACTGTAATGGCACAGTTAAACTGCAAGAGTTATATCCACTTCCCATAGCCTTTGGGCTTGCCATTTATGATCCATGAGCCCCTTAATTTTTACGTAGGCCAGCAGGTAAGAACACATCTGTTACTTTTCTGTGCAAATACCATAACATAGGCTTCTCAAGAATTCTGCTTGGGATTTGACAGCAGAGATCTCAAACAGTGAAATGAGTATACAATTAGCTTTATAACTTAGTATATAAATAATTATAACTAATGGAATATCCGATAATTTTCCACAGATAAGTAAAACTGTATTATAAGAAAATTAAGCACTTTCATTTTCAAGAGAAATTTAGCTTTAAAGATAATCTAGCAGAATAAATTTTGCATCTGTCTTCAACATTTCTCAGGATATCATGCAAGATTTTGAATATTATAAATCGAACTCTTTCAACAAAGTAAGAACATGCATTGAAATATTTAGCATTTGAAAAGTCGGTGTGTAACAGATGCTTTACAAAATTAAGTGTTTAGGCATATTTCAGAATTGATCAAAGTACTGTTAGGTTTTCACTAAATCTGAAGTTTCAGCAGACTGTGATGCCAAGCATTTGTCAGTAAAATTAGTTCAGTGCAACCACTGGCTCAGTTTTTTTTGTCATAAAGCAGTGAAGACCAACAGATCTTTAATTAGCATTCTTACTTAAATATGGTCTGAATTAATGATCAGTGAGAGAAACAACTGTGCTTGTGGTCTATTTTGGTACATTAGAGAGAGGACTTCTATTCATAATTTGTCAACAAAGGTATACTTTATTTGTCACTTGGACTACTTGAAGACTTAGCCATCTCATAATTAATTGTGTTCATGGAGGACATTAGTAAGTCTGGAAATAAGTTTTGGAAATATTTTGTGTTTTGAATATCATGACACAACTGTGTTCTCAAAAAAATAAATATAGCATGGCCTGTCAAGTGAATTTTAGTTTGTTATCTCTAGGTTAATAAGCATATAGAAAGCATTATAGTTGGGCATTTTGTAGTTATATGGCTCTTTCATTTCTCCAAAAAGCAATTTTAATTTCTTCTTACCCAGAAGTTAAATATTTTAACTAATAGTTTTCATGAGGTTCTGTGCAACAATTATATGAAGATTGAACATTAGAATACTAAAGATAGTTTTAGACCATTCAGGAATTAATTTTATGCCATCCCTCTTCACAAAACTTGTGCAGAAACGTATAAGCTGCAATCTGTGAAATCCTGGTATGTGTATAATTTAGCAAAGTTTGTCGGTAGAGAAGGTCTGTGACTTTTCTTGATATGGACATTTCAGCTTGAAGCACGGTATCAATAAGATGGAAGACTGTGGAGATAATTAGCTGCATTATTATCAGAGTAAGACATGGGAATAGTTTTATTTCACAGTAGTATCCTGAAAAGAGAAACAAGAAATGGGCAGTACTAGCAGTGTTGGCTTTCCTTTTGCCTGCATTTATGGGGCTGTCTTAGAAAGAAAACTCTATGCTGCTAGTCCAGATTTAGAAGCTTTGGAGATGCCCAGTTTTCTTATGTTTCTTGGGATGCTTGAAAAAGTTATTGTGACCTTCATTTACTGGTGGTTCGCGTGTATCAAAACAAATGAGTAAGGCATTAACTGTCAAGGGTGTTTTCCTTCTGCAGTAGTATTCATCCTGCAGGAGTCTTGAGTCTGAATTATTTGGAATTTCAACTGCAATTCACTTCATGGACAGCTTTGTCAAATAGTGACTTAGTTCCTTGGGGTTGTGTTGTTTTGTTCATCATATGCTGAAATAATTCTCTCCTGGCTCTTAATATGCTGTGACATTTGAGGAAAGAACAGTCTTATTTCTACTGAGGAACAAATGGGAATATCCTACTAGGAATAACTTGGTTTGCAGCCTATCCTTTTGTTTATCCTTATCCTTTAATTAGGAAACTAATTGTCACTGTCTCCCTGTTCTTTAAGTGTTCTTCAGTTATTTTTGTGGGGTTTTTTTAGCGGGGTGAGGGAGGAAGATGGGACACGACACTAACCCCTGTATCTTTCATATTTAAAAAAAAAATTTAGGCCTCCAAATAGGTTATTTTTTGCCTTTACACTTACAGGTCTTCATTTAAATAATGAGCTTTTATGGACTCTGTCTTCATCATATGTCAAATCATCCTGATGTCCCACATCCTGAATAGATATGTATTTAGGTCTCTGAGATCTCATATTTTTCAGATAAAGCAGGTTAGGCAGACAGCTCCCTGTTGACTAAACATCTAGGAGGCTCATGTTCAATTGTTTACTCCAGCTGTGATGAACAGCTCTGAGCAGGATTTCTGTTTCATCAAACTCCACTTAAAGGAAAATCAGAGCACTTGGGGCCTGGGGGCTCTCAGTTACTGCTCAACTGCAATGAAACTCCCTCTTTTTCCATCTCAGTCTGATGCATTGTCTTCTTATCCAGTGCAAAGTGCCAGATATTTTTCTTTGTACAAGCCTTTCCTCTGTTGAAGTTACCAAATGGCCAACAGGAGAGAAAGAAGGAGGAACCTGCAAGAGAAAACAGTGTAATGTATTATAGTGAGAGATACATGTGAAGCTTCTTTATTCCAATAAGATTTTAAATTCATATGCATGTTGTTTAGGCAATACCAAGATAGATATGTCAAAAATGAACAAATTATTCTAAATTACCCATTTGTTCTAGTACAGCAGCAGACACGTTCTCGGAATTCCATTAGAGAATTTATGTTGCACCAAAAATCAGAGCATTTCAAAAGTATGTGTAATTTTAGATATAAGTTTGCCTTAACAACTTTAATTTTCTTATCGTAAAATTACTATATTGTTTTTCCTCTCATTATAACCAAACCCCATTATTTTGATATTCTGATTATCTATTGATAATATGTGTTTATAGTAGTTGAATGAATAAAGGTGTACATATCTTGACAATCATAGAATTGTTTAGGTTGGAAAAGACCTTGAAGATCATCAAGTGAAACTTTTAACCTAACACTGCCAAGTCCACCACTAAACGTTGTCCCTCTGCATCACATCTACTTGTCTTTTAAATACCTCCAGCAATGGTGACTCAACCCCTTCCCTGGGCAGTGTTTTCCAATGCTTGATAAACCCTTTCAGTGAAGAAATTTTCCTTAATATCCATCCTAAACCTGCCCTGGTGCAACTTGAGGCCATTGCTTCTTGTCCTGTGGCCTGTTACTTGGGAGAAGTGACTGACCTCCACCTCACTACACCCTCCTTTCTGGTAGTTGTAGAGAGTGATAAGGTCTCCTCTGAGCCTCTCTTTCTCCAGGATGAACAACCCCAGCTCCCTCAGCTGCTTCTCATGAGGCTTGTGCTCCAGACCCCTCACCAGCTTCATTGCCCTTCTCTGGACTCGCTTCAGCACCTTGATGTCTTTCTTGTTGTGAGGGGACTAAGCAGATTTTTTTTCATATAATTTTGAACTAGCTTGCTTCAAGTAAGTAAGGAGTTGTGTTGTCATCTTGACACCTTCGTCCTTAATCAAGCTGATTTGTCTTCCTTTCCACTTGGGTGGGAATAATTTAAACAGAGTATTTATACAACCTGTCTATCTAGATAGGGTAAGCCTGAATATCTGTCTGTATCTCCTATTGCACCTGCGATCATAGGTGCACTTAATAGTTCTGAAAAATAGGCCTAAGGAATTAATTATAATGCCAGTTCCCTTGAAGTATTTTCTAGGAAAGATAGTTTAGAGAAGGGCTTGAAAATATGACATTTAAAACTAGTCTCCCACTGAGCCATATTAGCATTAGCTTTGAACACAATTGTGGTTTATTATACGTGTATCTGACAGCTCTTCTCTGAAAGACAGTAGTTTCTCTGTGAAGCTGCACTTTGGCATGCTACTAGATACTCCTCTGCATTTTTGTATTCTTTCGCTATTCTTCCTGTGAACAGATTCAAAATACGAATTCAGCATTATCATTTGCAATAAAAATAATGCCTTGTGTTACCTCAGAGTTCTTGACCGAAATAATCTTTTCTAGCACCCTGGTGCATAGGGAAACTGAGATGTAAAGAGAGAATTCGTGATAAGTTTATAGCACACTTAGGATTAAAATAACACTTGCAAAGTGCAAATTTGTGCTTAAATAAAAAGCACATTCATTCAGAAAATCAATAGTTTCCTTGCCTGTGTACTGCCAGAGCTGCTAGTACTTTGACTGAGGTGCTAACTGATGGTTTTCTGCACCTTCTGCAGAGAGCAGAGTAGTTCACTTACTAGAGAACATTTGGGTCCAGCAGCCAGTGCACCGTAGGATGTTGTGTAGCAGGACTGGATCCCAGGAATGACAGCTGAGCTTTTCTGTTAAATCTAGTCTGGTCTCATGGACTGAGTAGCTGCATCTAAGTTAGCTTGTTAATGGGACTGAGAATGTCCTTTTGAAGTCATTCTCCCAGTTCTCTCCACTTAACTGGGCTTTTAAACAGTCTGAGTGCATGGGGTTTTTTGAATGCCACTAAAATAAGAGATGTGATCCAGGAATGGACTTAGTTCATTCCAAATACATAAAGGACATTTACTCCTTGAGATAAGTTTTTATTAGTCATAATACAAGGTTCAAAACTTCATTCTGAATGTACCTATTTCATTTTGATTTCTGTGCGTGTGGGTCGATGTCATCAGCACTGTTCTGTTCTTTTAGACTGCACTGCTGTAGTGATGGAGGTATGGCTACAGAATCTTTCCTTTCCCCCCTCAATTTACTTGATGAGGTGTTAATACTAGTGTCTTTTGTGGTTGTATTGAATTAAAACCTATAATCATGATAGCATTTCCTTCAAGATGATATATTACTTTAGTCTTCTTCGGAATACACTAGTTTTTAATATAAAGGTATATTGTCTTAATGTGATTTTTCACACATATCATTAGTATCAGCAACAAAAGTAATTTATTGCTGGTGTAAAAGGAAGATGTAGGGGAAATGACTGCAGAATTTCTGAAAAATTCTAATCAGCTGCATTTTTCTGAAACAATCTAAAATCTTGATTGCTGATTGACTAATCAGTTTAAAATTAGAAAAAAAAAAATCACTGAAAAAATCTTCTATTTATTCAATTTTTTTTCTACCCAATGAAAACTGTATAGACACTCTATGTTCAAATAGACTAGTCCAGTTAAATTACATAAATGTGTTAATTTGAATCCCAGGTTATTTGCTTTATTTTATCTGTTAGAAGTGATATCATGGATCTAATTTTATACTCCAGTTGTGTTTACCTCTGCTAAGATACCTCCATTATGCCAGGATCAACAAGAAAAGACATCTGTTTTTATTTCCCTAAGTTGTGTTCTTCTTTCCTTGCTTAATATAATTACATGTTTCTCTCTTTTCCCACTGCCATAACCTGTGTTGTCAATTAAGATCAGATAGGGAATTTAAAACAGTGGAAAGAAACAGAAGAAACAATCAAATATAAAGAGCTTAGGAGAAACACTTAGGGAAAGCGCAGTCTTCCATGTTACCAAAGGGAGAGGTAAAACTTATAGCACAGACAGTAAAGAAGCTTTGTACTGTCGTACATGTCCATTTCTTTGCCCATAGCCGGAGAAGAAAAGCTTCAGAATGCTATAATGACTCAGTAGAAAAGCATAAACTACTTGCTTGTGAGAAAAAATTGATTTTATTTTGAATGAATGAATTTATTATCTGTGTACAAATTTGCTTTTATTTGAACACAGCTAAAAAAGCCGATTTCATCAGTAGGAGATCTACCCTTTGGTATTGCAGATGAAAATATTAATAAATAGAATATATTTATAAATGCAAATTAATCTCTGAACCCTGATGTTTATTAGCCTTGTCATTTAGGGAAGATCATGTAACAGAAGGTGCCAAAGCAGAAGACGCTTTTGAAAGGCTTTTTCTAGATAACAAGTTGACAAACATGTACTAGTTCTTGAAATTTTTCTATACCAAGTAATCTGTCAGTTTCAGGCAATTTTTAAGTAACAAAATGTTTAGCTATAGTGACTGTTCTTGTGCAATGTTTACTATTTCATTATGGGGCAGGGATATAAATAGTGTGAATTTATTGGAAGATGCAAGAACTGCCCTACTTGATGAGATTAATGGTTTGTGTACAGCAGGATGCTCTCTTAACAGTGGCAGAATGAGATACTGTTTAGGGGAGAGGATGTGACCCTGGCCACTCCTTATGATCCATGTTTCTTCTGCCCTCCAGCATTCGTGGTTATGGGATTAGGATGTAGAAGGGTCTATTCATTCTTGTCTGCTCTCCTTGGTATTCAGACTGGTTATCTGCACCATGGGATTTCTTTCAAGTGTCAACAAGAGGACAGACTTCTAGTTTTCCTTTTCTGCATTCACTTCTGTGAAGACTTGATGTTTACAGTTAAATTTTATCTACCAGGCTTGTATTCTGGTAGTACCTAACTTGTTACCAGACTATTTTGTTAGTCTCATGCAAGGTAAATACTCAGCGCCCATGAACAACGAAACTAAATAGCCCACAAAACAGAAGAAGCTGTTACTCAAAGCTGATAGAGTTGTAGAAGTGTGATATAGAATGGGTTACATTTAATCCAAATACAAATATTTTAAAATTTCATTTCAGATTGGAATCAGCAGTTGCCTGGCAAATTTGTCATTTCTGGACATAGAACCCAGAACCTGATGTGTCTATGCTGAATAGTTGTTAATAGGTACCTCAATTTGCACTCTAAGAAATTAATAATTTTTTTTCTATTTCTTTCCTTGCATTGAAAGAAGAGCATTTCCCCATGCTGGTTGAAGGCTTTTAGAACGCAAAGAATGAGGCATATTCTGCAACGTCTTGCAGAACCTGCTGGTTTATGACCTATCTGTAAGCTTTTTAAATTCAGGAGGGTTGGACAGTACAGGAACTGAAGTATGAGATAGGATTAGTGACTATTTAGAAGCAAAGGAATCTGATTGATTGATGAATTCAAAAGGTCGGTTACTGTCAAACAGAAGGACAATTATGCCAAAGAATGAGTTTTTTAAGATCTAGGGGAATTAGTGAAAAGCAATAGACCTTCAGGTACCTTTCTCCTCCTATCAATTTTAACATCTAGTTAATTTAGCATTCTATTCTGATCCTGAGAGCTCCACCACAGGCATGTTCCACCACTGGCATACTTCAGAGGTGTTCAAAAATTATTGTGGTGAAGGCTGTAGAAACATAATTAAATGGATAGGGCTTGTAGCTAACCTACACACTCCTTTAAGAAAAGCTTCTGTCTCAGCAAATCTGCCCTGTGGCTGGGTTGTCCCTAGGCAGGTAAAATAACACAAGCAATGTTACATTTAATTTACCATGGCTTCCCAAAAGTCTGGTGTTCTCAGCAGCAGCTGATGTTTGTCTACTTACTCTCGCTACTATAAGAAATAACCTCACTGAAGTTGCTATGACATCTTGGGGGAACTTGTTGAGGAATTCAAAATGAACAAGCACTCCTTGTTGAGGAATTTTTTTTGGCTAAATAAGTGTTGTCTTTTTCTAGCAACATCTGGGTAAAGAATGTTTAGATTCTGTGTGAATCTGACCCCAGGATTTTGTCCAAACTCCATCCTCAAAATGAGTATGTTTGGCTTCCTTTAATTTTAAAAAATGTTTTTTTGAAAAAGAAGTTACGACACAGACAAAGAAATCAATTGTTGTTGATTAATGATATTAAAGATTTGAAATTCAAAAATTAATAAGACTTACTAATATGGTGAATATGGATGCACCTCTTCCAGTCTCCATTACTGACTGGCTATTTGCTCCTTTACTTGAATTTCCTGTATGACAAGTAGTGTTAACAAATATGCTCTGATTTATCATACAAAAAATGTCTTTGTTCTCTAAATCCTTGTAACTTAGCTAGGTGGACCACTTTCTCCATGAAAGTTTTATTATTCTATTCTAACAAATACTAAAGTACTTGTTTGTGTGTTCATATGGTTCAAACCTGCAGCATATACAAATCTAAGGATAATCTTGTCAGAGAAAACGTAGATCAGTTGCTTCAATAGATTTGCAAGAGAAGTGCATAGTACGTGTGACTCTCTGTAAACCACTCTCATGGTTTCAGCTGGGGTGGAGTTAGCTTTCTTGCTAACAGCTGGTATAGTGCTAGGTTTTGGATTTGGGATGAAAAATACTGTTGGTGGCACACTGGTTGTCTTAGTTGTTGCTGAGCACACACACTTTTCTGCTTCTCACACCACCCCCAGTGAGTGGGCTGGGAGTGGACACAGTTGGGACAGCTGACTCCAACTGACCAAAGGGCTATTCCATGCCATGGAACATCATGCTCAGCATATAAAGCTGGGGGAAGAAGGAGGAAGGGGAAGACATTTGGAGTGATAGTGTTTGATTTCCCAAGTAACTGTTACGTGCAATGGAGCCCCGCTTTCCTGGAGATGGCTGAATGCCCACCTGCTGAGGGGGAGTAGAGGAGTAGAGAATGAATTCCTTGTTTTGCTTTGTGCAGCCTTTGCTTTATTTAATAGGTTAAATTGTCTTTATCTCAACCCACAAGTTTTTTTTTTTCACTTTTACTCTTCTGATCCTCTTCCCCAACACAACTGGGGAAGTGAGCAAGGCAGCTGTGTGGTCCTAGTTGCCAGCAGGGACTAAACCACAACCATTGATAGAAATAGTAATTTTACTTATACCTCAGAAGAATAAGGATTTTCCCAATATTCAAACACCTGTTACCCTATTTTCCCTTTATTATAATATTATTCTGTAAACTTTAGTTTCTGTTTATCTAGAAATCCATTTGTAAATTTACGTGAATTGCAATGATAATATTAGGAAAATATCAATTTCTGCTGTATTTACAAAATGAAACACAAAAATAGGTGGAATTTACCCCTTTTGAAACTAGTTTTGCAATGTTACTGCATCATTTTGTTATCTTCATTTTGCTAGGAGAAATATCCAGCATCTCCTGGGTTTTCTGGAAAGCTATCTTCCATGGAAAAGCTGTCTGTAAATGACAGTAACTTACCACAGTTGTTATGTAGGATTGAGTAGTCACAACACCCTCTATAGCTTTGGCTGGATCAAAATGTTCCCCATTACTGAAAAATTTCCAAATATTTCCGATGTTGATAATTTGCCACCAAGAGGAGATAGCAGCAGAGGAATCCACAGTAATACACATGGGCATTTCTACATATCTTCAGTACAAGGTAATAATGAAACTACTGCTACTAAATTGAAATTAATGACTTGTGGTCATAGCTGTAAACTAAATGTCTAATTTACTGTTGCAGTGGCCTTGTGACAAGATAATAACTATTGCTTTTAGTAATATGTATTTTTTCCTACACCTAGAGTTGTCCTGCTGCTACCAGCAACCTCACCTCTGGGATTTTTGTTTTGAGTGGCACTGTCTACTCTGACTAGTTCAGGGATCTCCCATAAGCCAGTTTTTTACAGCTGCATATGTCACAAATGGCAGGAATGCTCTGAGAAGTTGGCATATCGTTTTCTCTTCTGATGCTAACTATCTTAGGGATCTTTGCCACAGTGACTTCAATTTCCTCTGCTTGACAGACCTTATCTTATCATCAGCTTAAAACATGTTTACTAACACAATACAATCAGAGTTCTGTGCTTCAGATGCCAAATTATTCTGTAAGCCATTGATCTTTATTACAGATTTGCGGGGTGTTGCTAAATACATTAGTAATTATACATCTGGGCTGCCATAGCGTCTACTCCTGGGCAATCTCCTTTTATGTTGCATTTGATTGATAGTTAGTTATAGACTCGATTCAAAATTAATTTAAAATCACAATGCTGCCATACAAACCAGCTCAAGCTACTTTAACATTTCAGCCTAAATCTAAGGTGGGAGGATTGCTTCTATAACAATTCTTATTTCATCATATATAAAATGTACCACTATCATTTATTTATCTGTCCAAGGCAAGCATAAAGGCCTGGATTTCTAATAAATGGCCATCTCTCAGCTTCCAGGAACACAGTGTCAAGGAATCTCAAAGTAGTAATAATTATGTTGTTTGTTGTTTTTTCTTATTGATAAGTAATGGAATATTTCTATTAAATGTGATTTATCATATAAAATAAGGTTAGCTCTTAAAAAAAAATTACACATTCAGTTTAAGAATTCCTTCACATGTGAATTTCTTTTGTGGTATATTGACAATGGTGAGGAAAAACAGTTTCCAATAACGTGCACAAGGAATGGAGTTTCAGAAGACTTGTTTTATATTAGTTTAAGGAAGGAGCAAGGACAAGGCACATATGGGAATTATTGCTTGCATGAGAGAGGCAAAGATCTGGAGATCTGAACACCTCTATATAGCCCAGATTTGAAATTTTAGGCATGATCACCAGCAGGGTCGTGATTTTAAAGCCTGTACCATATGTATCCACAAGGGTGGTTCTGTTTGCAGGTATATTCTGTATCAATATATATATATAAAAAAATGAGGCTTACATAATTAACTCAGAATTATGTTTCTAATTTTTTGCATGATGTTCCTGTATGTGCTGATTTGTTTAAAGCAGAACTCTTTTTGAAATCAAAATCTATAATCAAAAGATAACTGTTTTTTCTTTATATGCTCCATGTTATGATAAATCTTTTACAATTAAGTACAGCTTATATTGAAATGGAGTTGTTAATTCTGTCTTTAAACTATTTTTAATAGTAAAGCTGCACATCTGCCTGGCCTGTATTAAAATCCTACCTTAAATGCTGTACACCTATATATGTTTAAATGCAACCCACCCCCTTCTTTCATGAAACTATTAAAAGAAATTGTTTCTCAATTTAATTTGAAAACTGAGTTTAAATGCTTTTATATTTTGTTTTCATCTGTATAGCAAATTTATTATCAGAAAAACCTAAACACAGCACCTTTTGTTTCTCTGAAGACAGGAAGCCATAAAACTTTTAACAGTTTAGAAACTAAATTTACCTGCAGAGAAATACTGAATTGTTTTACAGAGAGGTACAAATCCTGTTAAAAAGAGAGAGAATTCAGAAAGGTCATATTATTGAAAATTTAAAATTTTAATGCATAGGTTCACTTCTTTTATTAAAGTAGCAAAATTGTCTATTTCATGTCTGGAAAAAAAAATTAATGTACTTTCCTTGTAATAAGTATGCCAAAATTTTCCAACACACAAGTGCTTTAAAAATTCCTTTGAGGTTTACTTTATAGGAATGTAATATTTATTTAGCAGTGTGAATCTGCTAAAAAAATATTCTGTTTTCTTTTTGCATCAACAAGGTAATTTTTGATCGTAAACTGATTAAATTGTTGATAATTATGGTGAGACATTAGTAATTTGCTTCTATTTGTTTTAGTTCTTTATGCCTATTTTATGCTTATTTTATGTCTACTTCAGCAACATTGGTGATGAAATAATGAAATTGAAAGGAAAACAACAAAATAAATGTCTTAGGCTTTTAGAGGTAAATTCCAATAGTATGTACAGTAAATCACTGCTCATTCATGTTCTGTTGGATATATTCATGCAAGTGTATTACATAGATCATAAGAAATTAGGGAATTGTCTCACTTCTTGAAACCATAAGTAAATAGGTCTTTTGCTAATTAGATTGTGGGAGTAGGATCTAAAAAAAACAGCTGGGGAGGACATATATTTTGTAGGTCGGATGACCAAGCAGGGCATATTTACAGTTCCATTTCAATATAAACTGCAGCTCGAATGCTGGTGAGCATTCTCAGAAGGGGCCGGGGGCAGTTGATCACTCAGTGGCTGCCAGGTGTTTCCCAGGCTGGGGAGTGCTTGCTCAGAGGCTGTGCTGGTGATGCAGGGTTCTTGCATCAGGGTGAGGAATTAACTCTATGAAACATCAAAACTATGGAGGTGAGAACTGCTGTTTTTTACCATTATGAAATGAAATGTTTTATTTATAAAAGTGAATGATATGCTACTACTGTTCTATACCTTCTTTGCTGTGCTATAACTGGAATACACAAAATGCAGTGAGGCTTTGAAGTCTGGTCACAAACATGACTTTAATCTTTCTTTCTACGGTTGTGTTTTCAGTGGTTATCCTTAACCTTTAATACTATGTGCCGTTTTGCACATTGGAGTAGATTCTTAAGTGGAAGGAAGACCATGGTGTTACATATTGTAATACGCTTGTCGCAGCCTTCTCCTAAACTGTTGGTGAGTGAAGGCTGTACCTTCTGGATTGTTCTTGCTGGTGGGCTGTGAAGGCAGGTCTCTGACACAGTAGATGTGAGGCCGTTTCCCTGCTTACAGCGAGTGGTTGCTACAGTATGTAAAGAGGAGCTGTGAAATGTGAAAAAAGGGTAAATGATTAACTTACAGTACAGTTGAATATTTATAAATTAAAACTGTTTTTTTTATTTCCCTTTTATATAAAAACCATATAAACCTGTTAAATATTACTAAATATTAAGAAAAATGTAATTAACTTTTGTTCTTTAAAACTTCACCTGTAAAATCACCAATAAGACTTGGTAGGAAAAAGCAATGCTGTCCATGGTGTCCACATGACCTTGTGAATATACAGCTGTCCTTGTACAAACCAAGTAAGGTATGTGCTCCTATGTTGGCTGAAGTTTATTAGTAATCTACAAGAATGTAGCTGTCTTCTGCCTCACTGCATGCCATTGAGTTACAAGTAGGAAGCTGGCTGTTTTATAATGCTGGGAAACAGGTATTCTTTTAAGGATGTTACAGAAACATCCTTATTACCTACTAGAGAAACATGATAGAAATTCTTCACCATTATAGTGAGGATATGTGCAGGTTTAAAGGCCCATATTTAAAGTAAGGTAAAGATACTAGGATGTTATACATGCCCCGCAGGAATGTTGATTATGAGGAAAAAGAATTTTGGAGATCGTGAGGGTTTTCCAGAGAAAGCTTATTTGCACAGATTGTGGTTTACTGGGGAAAGAAAGGTCTTTGGGGAAAAAAACTCCAAACCCCAAAGAAACAAACAATACTGGTGTCTGTTCATATACATGCGTTAGACGTTAACATCTTTGGTCAAAAGGTCCTAAGACTTTTGTGGGATACAACAGTCAGATTGACTGTCCAGCTCATACTTAACCTCATATGGCATAGGTACCTTCTGGTGGAAGCTGTAAGGGTGGCTTAAAAGTGTGTGGTTTCATTGGTCATTTTGCAGATCAGAGCATGTCTGCATGTCTTACCTTGCTGGAAAGTACTCCTTGCCTACTGGACTACACTCAAAATAAATGCTTAAATGCATCTTAATGGATTTTTCTATTGCTTTTGCTCCATAACAATGGCAACCTATTGCCTTCTTTTTAAAGGCTATCACACAGATGGGCTTGGTTGCAAATGTCAGGTCTGTATTTCTCTGCAAGCTGACAATTTCACTACAAGCTTTCAGGCAGACCTTAATTTCAGAGTCCCCTCTCGTGCATTCTGATGTTATGCTGCTAGGAATCTATCAGACTGTATTTCTGGGCAAGTTGGAGGATATTTAATTGACACAGATAACTTTCAGATAATTTTCATAAGTCTTATTCCCTACTCCTCTTGGTCCATATGTCAGCAACTTTCTTGTGTGCTCAGATTTGTATGATGAAAACATAATTCTCAAGGAGATTCAAGGAGTAATCTTGAAAATAGGTATTAATAGTAAATTAATAGTAAACATCTAACAAAGTCAGGGATACGATATTAGTCTTAATATTTTGTACAATTATACTTTCATAATTTTCTACCAAGCCTTAACTGAATCCTAGAAATTTTAATATGCATATTAACAAGCTTGTGGGCTTTTTTGTTGTTGTTTTATTGATAACAGTACTCTTGCATATACATCTCTTTGATTAAAAACTTAGAAATCAAACTCTAATATAAAATCACACTGAGTATCTGTTTGCTTATCCAGTAATCAAATTAAATACAATCTTATGCACCTGGTTAGCAGATTAAAAATCTAACCATGGGCTCAAAGAATACAGAAATTCTATTTTTATAGAACTTTGTAGAAACGCGTTATAGCATTTATTTATTTCTTCACCAGCAGTTTGAACTTCATCTGCAATGAGACTATTACTTGTCATCAAACAAGTTAATTTTTTTTTTTCATTTATAATCTTCCTTTAATTTTGAGAGGTAAACTCCTCTGTCTACGGGAAAGTTGGACTTGGCTTTCAAACAGTAACACTTTTAAATTGTGTTATTTTTCAGGAGCACAAACTTAAAATTTATGAGCCAATATTATAACCTCACTATCTGTCGTTATTTGAAAAGATATAGCTCAGTATCTCCCCATTGTCTTGATTAAGAGTTCCATGTGTTGGTTTTATGTAGCTGCTTTGGCTCAAATGATGGAGTCCCTGCTCTAATTTTCCATTTGATATGATCAGTTCATGTTCCTCTTAACATAATTCAAGTGTATTGATTATACCAGAGTATTCATAAGGGTTAAAGTGTGTCTCACTGACCGCTCATGCAGTCAACATAACTATAGAAGTTTGTGAAGTTATCAAATCCATTTTGTTGCTATCTGGTCTGTTGATAATCACAAAATAAACAGAAATAAACTGGATTATAAAAGGCTTTCTGAATATCAGTTTTCCAGATCATTAAGGCCGCTAATTATTGAAGGTAACTGTCCCATAAAGCACAGACGTAGAAAAACGGCATCACGTTTTGCAGTAGCAGTTTCTATTTCTGAGTTCAAGTAAGGTTTCATGAAGTGTGATGGATTTAATAGTGTAGGCTTGTTAGAGGTTCAGTGCAAGGAATTCATGGAGGACAGGACATATCTATGTACTACTGCTTCTTGGGGAAAATGTCGTTTTGTTGATTGCTTAAAGTCTAGTATAGACATGAGTTTTAATCCAAAAACGCTAAAAATACTAGTTTTCTATCAAACACCTTATCTATTGAGTTAACTCGCACTATTACTCTGATTTGTTTATTATACCTGCCTACCCTTTCACGATCAAATCCCAATGTAGTCTGTGACATCTGGAGGTATTTTTGTGTTTATTGTCAGCAAAAGATGCAGTGCAAAGAAATTGCAGTTCCTATGCCAACGGATTAACTCTGATGTTGTTCATAACCCTAAAATTACCGTATGATGTTGACAGAAATCCACTTTCATTCTCACTTTTTCTTCCAGAAAATGTGCTAGAAATAGTAAATGTTTAGGTGGAATTTCTTATGTTCAAGTTTGTGCCCATTTCCTCTTGTCCTGTCACTGGGCACCACCTCCCTCAACCTGCTGGTCACACTCTTCCTAATGCACCCCAGAATGCTATTGGCTTTCTTGGCGACAAGGGCATATTGCTGGCTGATGGTCATCTTGTTGTCCACCAGGACTTCCAGGTCTTTTTCCTCAGAGCTGTTCTCCAGCAGGTCAGCCCCCAACCTGTACTGGTGCATGGGGTTATTCCTCCTCAGGTACAGCACTATGCACTTGCCCTTGTTGAAATTCATTATGTTCCTCTCAGCCCCATCTCTCCAGCCTGTCCAGGTCTTGCTGTATGGCGTCACAGCCTTCTGCTGTGCCAGCCACCCCTCCCAGTTTTGTATTGTCAGCAAACTTGCTGAGAGTATGTTCCATCCCTTCATCCAGGTCATTGGTGAAAATATTGAAGAGGACTGGACCCAGTACTGACCCCTGCTTCTTTAATCTGATTGTTTGAAACAGTTTCTGTTCCTTTAGTATGATACAAATTTAGCTAAAGCTTATAGTAAGTATTTTTCTTTCTCTCCTGAATTAATATTCTTCTTTATACTATATAACAACATTGGCTTTGTTATGGTGTAGTGGCATAGGTAGTAATGTAGTAGTAGTGTTAGGTATAGTGTGTCCTTTCAAGTAGTTGTAGAAAGTGATGAGGTGTCCCCTCAGCCTCCTTTTCCTCAAACTAAACAGTCCCAGTTCCTTCAACTGCTCTTCATAAGACTTATGCTCCAGGCCCTTCACCAGCTCCTCTGCACCCGCTCCAGCACCTTGATATCTCTCTTGTATTGAGGTGCCCAGAACTGGACACAGTACTCGAGGTGTGGCCTCAGCAGTGCTAAGTACAGGGGGTCATAATGCTGTCAATATTTATAACTAAGGTAAAATATTCCTATTTTGGAAGAAATCCTGGGGAAATGTGAAGAGGAATAGTTTTGTAATTTCTTTCAGGATGTCTCTGAAGCCCATTGGAATGGAAATGAAAAGCACTGTCTACATTATCCTTCATCTTACTTGAGTTCCACTATGTCCTTGCATCAAAGAAGTTACTGGTTCCATTTACTAATATAAATAATATTCACGTATCTTGATCTGGTTTACATTCCCAGATGAAATCTCCTCAAACATCTTTCTGTCTGAAACTGCAGATAAAACAGGGTATTACTCGGATCTAGTCTCCTGTCCCCCCTAGTACTGAGGCAAATGATGCAAGGCAATGCTAGTTGCTGTTTAGATGTTGTTCAAATGATTCTTCGGAAGCTGTTGCTGCTTAAAAAGACACAACATATAGACAAAGTGCTGGGATTCTGCTTCATCAAGAATATAGGTGAAGTAGGCCTTGGGACCATATAGTATTCCCTGCACGCTTCATCTAGGTATACAGAAAAAGACTAAATAAAAATTGAGAGAAAATATAGTGTTTTAAAGTAGGGGGAGTAGGAATTTTTGGACATCATAGGTCTAAAAATAGTGGGGGATTTTCCTGAAAATTATTTTAAGTATTGATAAGCAGAGTTGTCATTAAAAGATGATAAACCTCTTCTTCCATTTTCCCTCCTCTTTCGTCTATCTTTTTCTGGTGATAAATAATGTTCCTAACAGTTTTCAGTGGCCTTATTCTGATTCAAACTGTTCTTAGCCTTGTGTTCCTATGCTGGTACTCTTTCTGTTTTGCTTAAAAGACCCTGAATTTTATTAAGTTCCAGAGATTTTATGACACTCCAACATGTCATTCTCCAGTGTTAGCGAAGGAAAAAAAGGGAACAAAAAATCACATACATCAGAGTCTTCTAAGGACTAGTTTTTGCCTCAGCTATACATAATTCCAAAGGAAGATATTGCTCTAAGGTTTAGATCCAGGAAAAGAAATTCAAAGTCTCAGATAATTTGGAATCTTGCACGTTTTCTCATCTCCATTCCAAAGTGAAAAAAAATCCCTATGTAGTACTTCCCTATGGGGTTGTATCTTGCTTTCTTTTTACATTATTGATAGCCATTTTTCAGGATCTGACATTTACGTTCACATCAGGGCTTACATATACACGTAAAATGAAAGAATCTCTCCTGTGCTTTGAGACCTTAAAAGGCTTGAAATCTTGTTTTTTAACTTTGCTTATTCATTCTGGCAAACTGAGCTTCAAAGAGTGCATGCTATTGGCATGGAAATTGTCTATTTTAATTGGGTTTTTAGCCCTATTCTTCAGTGGAATCATCCAATAGGATCAAAAAATGAAAGGGAATTTAATTAGTGTCTGTTATACAAGCATGTATACATTCTAAATGCAAAATACAGAAATTCAACTATGTTCCCCCAAGAAAGACCTATGTAAGCAGTGAACAAGTCATTGTCTTTAAGTATAGTTCACCTTAAAAAGGGAGGAGGATTTTAAGCCTTTCTTTCCTCTCTTGAAAGCACAAACACAGTTCACAGATGCATTCTGGATGAATCTTAATAAGCCCAGGGCAGAGCAGTGAGATCGTTGACAGCAAGTAGTATAATGAAGGAACAAATAACACAGATGAATAAGTTTTTTTTTAGTTGTGGCTTGGAGTTGTTTGTGGATTACAGAAAAATGGTAGACAAGTATGCTGGCCTTCCTACTTAAAAAGTTTTAGTTTTGTAATGTTGATTAGTTCTGTAATTCTGCTTTTCCTTTTTTTTGTACATATACAAATCAAAGCTCACCAAAGGCAATCTTGCATAAAGTGACAGCTGTTTATTTAAATTATCCTAGCCTCATTGTATTTCCATCTTTCTCTGACAGACATATGTTCAGTTGGTGCATTAGAAATAGGCGCACATATTGTTTCCCATCCTGTAGTAACTGGGGACTGGACAATACCAGTTGCTCAGACAGTTGTGTTATATTTGAGATCTATTTAACAAGTGGTGTTCTTTTTTTTTTTATTTTAATCAATTTAGTGGCCCATATGTTTGAATAAACATTCTGCTACTTTGTATTAGGAGATATGATTAATTGATCATAATAACACAAGAGAAACATCGACTGAATGCATAGCCTCAAGTATGTAACAGGTTAAAACTAGCCTGAGTGTGCTGCAAGTATAGCTTGCAAGTATAGAAGGCAGAATGATTTGTCTCCATTTTGAATTTTAAAGTGGATTTAATGTCAAAAGAAGTAATGAAAGTCTATAATCTTTTTCACTGTGTTGAAAAACACTTCTAGAACTGCACCATCTTAAACAGTTCATTTCTCAAAACAGGTTTGAAAATATTTATCTATATTTTTCCTGAGGGACAGGAAAGTGAATATATTTGAAGGACACAGAAGGAATATACAAACTATTGTTATCCGTGGAAAAGAAACATAGGTAGCCTTTCCACCAACAGGCAGAGCAGGCATGGGGTAAAAGGACTGACCCTGAGAGAAGAAACTTCTCAAGTTTTCAAAGTAGGTAGTGTAGTTACTCCTTGATACCTAGTCACTGCTCCAGGTAATCCTTCCTGCTCACCTCCCAAGTGGTGTGGTCAAACACATGCTCCCAGTTGTCACTCTCCAATTCTTATGAGTAGGGGGGTTGATTAATACATATAACTTATAATAAGTTGTATTACTTACATTCCAAGTTGTATTAACTCAGAAATATGAAGTTCAAAGGAACTGTGTTCCTAAATCCTAGTGGAATAAAACAGTTTTGCTTAAGTAGTCATCCAACTCACTATTTTACCCTCTTTTTACTATATCTGTTATAGTCTTCTAATGTTTCCGTAATTCTCATTCTGACAATAAGAACAAATAATGAAAAAAAAGAAATGCTGGCTGAAGCAATGAAATTGAGCAGATCACAGGATCACAGAATGATACGGGGTTGGAAGGGACCTCTGGAGATCACCTAGTCCAACCCTCCTGCCAAAGCAGGTCCACCTAGAGCAGGTTGCACAGGAACTTGTCCAGGCGGGTTTTGAATGTCTCCAGAGACAAGAGACTAACAGATGAAGGGAAGCTTCTTTGATTTCTCATTGTCCACTCTTTATTTGGAATATTTCCTTGTTGTAAAGGTTTTTGAAGCCCATGACATCCCTGTGTATTTCGTTATTTTGTTTTTCATTGTGGTATTTTGTTGTTGGTGGTTTGGTGGGTGTTTTTTTGTTGTTGGTTTTTTTTTCTTGTTTGTTTTTGGTTTTGTGTTTGTTTTTTTTTAAAAAAAAATGCCTCTACTTCCTTGATACTTCAAAGTGGTTGCCACATTTTTTTAAAGGAACTATATCTTTACTTGAAAGGGATGTCAGGCATTGGAATGGGCTGCCCAGGGAGGTGGTAGAGGCACCATCCCTGGAGGTGTTCAAGAGATGAGTTGACATGGTGCTTGAGGATATGGGTTAGTGTTGGGTTGGTGTTGTTCTGTGTGTGGTGTGGTTTTTTGTTTGTTTGTTTGTTTGTTTTTCCCATTGGTTGGACTAGATGATCTTAAAAGGTCCCTTCCAACTTAGGTGATTCTGTGATGTGCAAAATGCAATTTACAGTCAAGAGGTTGCTGCAAGATAAAAACACTGATTTCGTTATCTGTAAATTGTAGTTAATAAAAGGTGGAATATTTTGTCTCTGGATATTACTCAGCTTACACAATTGTGAAATAAAAGAAAGATTGTGACCATTGGTGAAGGACTGTAGGAGCTTGCATTATTCTTGCGTTTATGCAAACTGAAACTTTCTTATCCTGTCAGTTGATCAGAATAAAGAGTTTTACATTATGCCAAGTATTGGGATCATAAGGACATTTGAGCATGTCCTCAGGATTTGTTTCAGGTATTAGAGGGGCTAATTAGAGGATGTTTAAGTTTCAGGGCTCAACACGTCTATTTCAAGCCATCATCAGTTGCAGTGGGAGCAATAGGAAAATTTTAAATATTTATTTTCTACAAATTAATGTTATCAGCAATGAATTGGTGATATTAATATCAATATATGTTCTTACATAACAATATTTCATTCATCAAAGGAATTCCCAAATGCTAGCACCTTAAGCTCCATGAAGTTGAATGGAATTCTTTAAAGTAATTAGTTTCCTGCTCTGACTGGTGTGTGCTCTTCAATTTTACATATTTTGCTTTGTGTTACAAGATAAGATTGTTTAATATTGTCCAACTTTTGCATTATCATGCTCTTCTTTTTAAAGAAAAAAAGTACCATCAGAGGCTTACTGCTTTTACATTGCATTTCCAAAAAAGCAAACAAACTTTGATTAGTGTTACAAGATACAACAAGAAATTGGCAGTATCATGAGGGCAGCATGCTCAAAACCTATGCTTTTTGCTCTAAACTGAGATAACTTAAGAACAGTATTGACAGTAATGGAAAGAACTTTCTCAATATGTTGAGAAAGCTCATTACAAAGCAAAGAAAATAAAGAGAAGGAGACTGAGGGGAAAAAAATCTACACAGGTTTGTAAAGATTTGCAGTGAGTGAAAAAAAATCTTAATTATGAAAGCTACATTTGCAAGAAAGGAAGCCTTCTGTACTCAGAAGGCCACAGGTAACTCATCTAAACACATTTGCACCAAAAGCAACCACTGAAGATGAGGGGGAGTTATGTTTATGCATTTCAAAAGTGTATGTGCTGGGGGAAACCTGCTACAAACCAGCATCTCCAAATCAGTAAACTAGATGACTTCGAAAAAAGCAAAAGGAAAATATCAGGTTGTGGAAGAGGTAGATAAATTATTTTTAATTTGCTTCACATATCAACTTAAGGATTTGGAATAGTGTTCCTTAGCATAAAAGATGGCATGAGATAACTAACCGTTCCTTCTATAAGAGATAGCTTTTTTCAATTATTTTTTGAAAAATCTTTTCTAATGAGGAAATGATACTTTTAAAAATTTCTTAGAAGAAACTTCAATCCTTGTTTGGTAGCATGATGACTCTTAGTCTGACCTGTCAGGAACATGAAAAGCTTCTTTAAGGAAATACAATGACAGAGAAGCTCTAAGAAAAAAGGCTGGAGATAATGTTATCTCTAATATCTAATAAACTGTCTGCAAAAGATATGTGATTAATCTGTGAATAATATATTACATTGCTACGATATGTACATACTAGATTCTTTGGTATATGCTTTCCCCTTGCATCCCACTCTAGAAATGCTTTAAATGATTGGTACTAATTATTCATCAGTCCAGCAATCCAGCAGCAGTCAGTCACTGGAAACAGCATTTCCTTCGTTGTTTGCAACTGGAAAAAAATTTGCTCCCAAGCAATTAGATTTAATTTTTGTTTGTTCTTCCCTAAAATGTTTCTCATTACTATCTAGAGAGAGTCCATGGACCTATGTAAAGGAAAGGCTTGAGGAGAGTGGAATAAAGAGTTCTGGGACGTTTGCCCAGTAACATCAGTGCTCAGCAGTTTCTCATTTAGCTTTATAGTTTCCAATAAGAAAATATATTTTCTGAACAGTGAAATGAATACTGTGTATACCTGTCATTTTCCCTGATTTGCTTTATACTCGATTCTCTTGAATATTTATTGATTCCTATATTACCAGTTTGAGACCCTTTCATGCCTATTATGTATACCCTCTACAATTTGATTTCCAAAAATCAATATACTGTAACTAAATAGATGTTTCTATTTTCTGCTTACAAAACAAAAGCGGAACCCCAGCAAGGTTACAGTGTAAAATGAGGAAAATACAGAAAAAGTTTCAAGTGCCTTGTAGTGTCCATCTTTTCTTACAACTTATTTTGAGATTAAGTTAGAGGATTAGCTCTATAATAAATACAATACTATAAAGTTGTTAGAATATCCTTATTAATCAGGAAGTTTAGCTTTCAAAGTTAAAATGCTATGTAAAATTATACTTTTTTTTTTTTTACCTCTAAAGCTTAGTTTGTAGGGGAAAAATGGAATGTCAACATTCTTCAAATACTTCTGAAATTAAACATGTTTCTATTTTACTTCGTATTTTTAGCTCTACATGCTAAATACATGTTAAAAAAAAAAGCCAAAATCATTCACTTGGAATGACTTTTCTGTAAATTTCCACATTTACTCCTATGTAAAGCCTGAGGGAGTTAGTCTGGATTCAGTTCTTTTGTACTTTTAACCTTGAATGATGAAAGGAAAAACTAAACTTACCAAATCTGTGGATGACAATGACCTGGAAGGGCCTGCAAACAATTTGGAGGACAAGGTTACAATTTAAATTAACCTTCATAAATTGGAGAAATGATACGAATCACACAGATAACGTTCAGTAAATAGAAGTGTGAAGTACCACATTTGGCAAGGAGAAATGAAAAGCACAAATACAATGTGAGGGCGTATTGAGTAGGCAATACTAGGTGTAGGGAAGGATGTAGAAATCAGTCATAAAGTGAACATGTCAAGAATGAATATTGTGTGTTCAGCTGTATCTTTAAGAGGCATTAGTCCAGAGCCCTGGAAGTAGAGGTTTGAATAAGTGAGTTTATTTATTGTGGAAAACACAACACTGAAGTAGGCTGATAATTCTTCCAGAATATCTAAGTATTTTAAAAAAGTTTTATGATCTTTAAATTTTTGTCTAATAACAAGTTCAGAATGTGCAAGCAAGATGGAAAGTAAACAAATCTAATCAAAAGAAAATGAAATTTGTTTACTATAAAATCGTAAGACTCCTAATTATAATTTTAACTGATTCTAAAGGAGTATAAAAACCTTCAAAAATGCTAGAAAATGAAAACTAAAACCAACCTAGGTTATAAATATTCTGAAAAAAGTTTTATCCAAGATACTAGTGATTTTTATTGAAATCGAACATTAGCATGATTTCTGAAGACAAATTCTGACGTTCCCTGCAGCTTAAAATTTTCACTGATTCTTCCATGTACTCAAAAGGCATCAAAGGTGTCTTTTAGGTGAATTTGACTAATAATGGCCACATGGGACAGAACAACATGTAATTTTGGATTTTAAGAAGAGGTTGAACAAGGGCTTTTTCTCTTCTCTGAATTCTTGCCAGGTTAGATTGTGAGTAATCCTGCAACAATCCTTTTCTTGTAGCATCTTAGCTCAGACCTTCAGTGAAGGCTTCTGTGCCCACTGAAAACCATACGGTGTTCATATAAGAGAGCTTTTAGTAGATTAGATTGGAAAAAGGAAGCTGTCTAGTACACGGCACCACATGCGCTGATTTCCCCTTCAGCGTCTACAGATCCTTTGGCTCATTTTGAAATGCATTATCTTAGCACAGAATGGCTGAGGTTGTCAGGGACCTCTGGGGATTGCCTAGTCATGGGTCCTCTCGTAACCTGACTTTGGTAGGGAAGGAATGAATTAAAGGGAAAGGTGGAATTTCTCCTAAGGTTAGTGTATAAATAGGCCTCTTAACTGGGAAATGTTAGGGAGCGAAGTTGCTATGTAAGAGACAAATCTTTATTTTGGTATGCATTAAGGTATGAGATAAAATGCATACATGACTATGAGGCAAAGAGGAAAGAAAATAAGAACTTTTATGGACACTGTGGTGATTCCAAGAGCAAAGTTTTAGGAGACAGCACTTAACTGGTGTGCTTTTTAACGCTGCTTTTTGCTGCAGGCTCAAACTGGTAGGAGTAAACAGATTCTCTTTTTTTAAATCAATGCACAAATTCTTTTCTTCTGCTTAAAGCAAGGAGTTATGAGCCTACACACAGAGATATGTAACTCCAGGAAACTGATTTCAGCTTTTAACCACAGAATTTGTCAGATACTATTGTTGCAAATAGGAATTTTAAAGCATAATTTTGATCTAAAACTAAATAGTAGCTTAAGGTTTTTTTGTTCTGGGGTTGTGCATTTTCTGTTTGTTTTGCATCTTTCAGAAATAGTTTCCTAAATGTAACTTTCTGAAGGTCCTGAAATTTGCAAAGAAGATTATTTAAAAGAGAGAGAAAATACTTTTTTCATGGAATTATTTATCAATATGATACAGTATGAAATGTGGAAGTGGTAATTATAGAGGTAATTTTAATTAAATTTAGCTATATCTTCAGACTCGCATCTGTTTAATTCCCGAGTGACTTAGATTAAATATGGAGTTAATACCGGCCAGTATTTTATATACAGCCAAATTCCATCTATGAAGATAAGAATCACTAATGTGTGCTGCTGTCTAGAGCTGTATTGATACAAGGGTAAACTGTCAGTTTTAACTAACACGTTTTATTTCTATGACTGTTTCTGCTTAGATTTTACTTACTAGTTTAGGAGCCCCTCCTGGGAGACAGTCTGGGTTCTTACACTATACAGACATAGATGCACTCCATACTTTGTTGCTTCTAAGGCAAAGTGTTTCAGACTTAGAGCAGCTACAGGATAAAGCTGGAAGCCTCCTGGACGTCTCCTTTTAACAAAGCATATAACACACAGCAAATTATGATCAAAGAAATACATTTTATTGTCTATAATACTGGTATATTTCTAAGATACTGTTAGAATTTTGTGACTTTCCTTTAAGCATGTATCTTTTATGGATTTTTGCATGTTACAGATGCTTCCACCTGAATCAATGCAGCTGAAACTAGTTGTTCTTTTTATTATTGTTGCTCTTATAAAAATATTAAGGATTTTTGTATGTGTTCTAGAAGTCTAATAGCACCAAGCAGACTTTCTTTTATGCTCCTGCCACTCTCAGTCTTTCTCTTTTTTTTGAGCTGAAGCTTCTGAACAGATTGCAGACAAGTTATTGTGTACTGTTGAGCAGAGCAGGTTGTGATGATTTAATTCCTATTCCTCGCAAACTTCTCAGGCTCGTTTGGAGAACTATAGCAGTTCTGGACTGATAAGACCTTGCCTTCAGGAATGTGTTCTCAGACTATTTCTGCCACTGGGCTTGGGAGAGTGGTGTAAATGAGCTTTCTTTTGTTTTTTACTTGGTAAACTTCTGAATGTCTGGTGTGTTGATGCTCACATGCAGGTATGTAATTGCAAGTGCTCTGCAACCAATACAGTAAACCCAATGGTTTCTCAGGGCCCACGCAATACAGCATTACACCATAAAAAGCTCAGCTTTCAAATGTTAACAAATGAAATTTCAGTTTAGGAAAATAAAATAGCTTGTACTTAGCTCACGCAGCCAGGTTTGTCATGATTTCTCATGTCTCTCATGATGTTTTTTCCAATTTTCCTCCTTCTTATCTTCTGACTCATACAGATTTTTAAATTTCTGTGTTCTGTTTACCTTTTCTGTAAATTATTCTTGAAGTTGCTTTATAAAACACAATGGTTCATTTCAAAACATTCCTTACTTCTGAGAACACCTCCAAAACGCTGACAGTTTCAAACCAAAAAGGCTTCCAATGTTGAATCAAATCCTGAATGGCATCAAAATCAGCAAGTGGAAGATCAGAAGGAAGGTTTAGTGTCTTTTAGTTCATAGTACAGTAGAGCAGTAGCATTAGATAGAATGATAATAAAGAAGTATTTTATAATGTATGTAGAAAAGACTTGTTCTAGCCTCAAGACTAAACTCAAATGGCAGTCAAGCAAGAAGGAAATATCAAACCAGAATCAACTAAGTTAAAGATAGGGAAAGAAAAGAAATAATAGATAAGTTCAAATAACCTGTACTACCCTTGCTTCCCCTTTGTTAATTAAGACAAACCTTTCAGCTAGTATGGTATTGGGTTTTTTTGCTATATATCATCCAACTGTTTCATGCTGGTTTATGTTATTATAAAGATAAACTCATCTTCGTTCCAGTATAAAGCAAATATTTCAAGCATGGATGAAACATACTGAGATAATATTCTCTAGAAACTGAGTTTCACCTTCTTGAAAATAAGAGAATCATAGTATTTTCTTTTAATACTTGAGTTTGAAGATCTCACATACAACATTTCTACGTAACCTTACAAATATTTGGTTGATGTTAATAAGATGTGGGGGAAAATAAGTGTATTTGGTAATAAGTGTATTGCAACAAGAACAAAACCTGCTATGTGAAGACTTGCAGCAACTATTTTCGAGTGTATTCTCAGTCAACTCAAAGCACTTGAGACTCTGGAGTAATTTTTATTGAAATAACGTAAGATCAAAGACTGCTGGAGCAAAAATATTTACTTTTGTAAACACGTTTTAGTTTGAAATTTTCTACTGTCTTGAAGTCTATAATGGAAAAAGTTCTAAACTTGAAAAGAAACTCTCGAGAAATATTTCTCTTCGTAGTCATTTTTATAAAGCTGTCTGCTATATAAAGCTTCTGATTTGATAATACAGTAAAAATGAAAGTAGACCTATGACTGAACTGTAGTTGCACCTCTCTGACTTTGAAAACATAGTATTTCAGGTGATCTTAGCCCCTAAACAGTCGATTACCAAACCAACGTTAATAAGACTTTTAAAATAAGGGCTATTGAATTAGCATAATACTGTTTGGCACACATTGGCTTGGATGTTGAATGATATGCTTTGTAAATTAACTTATCCTTTACATTAATTGGTACTAATTACTGCAGATCTGTTTAATATTAATGTGTTAATCTGTGTATCAGTGACTAGAATTGCACATTAAATTCAGAACATCAGTTGCATGTTCAATTCAGAAAGTCAGCTGATGATGTAATTTGTAGTTTATGTTATCGCTAGAATGAGACAGTATGCAAAAGCTTGGTTGTTTATACAAGGCTATTTATCGTGTGTGAGGGTAAAGGAGGGAATGTTCTTTATTCTGCTTGAGTCAAAGGAGTTTGCAAATTTATTAGAATTGGGCTATTTGTTTCTGTTTTCTCTTTCTTTGAGATTGGCCTACGTCATAAAGAACTGTGAAATGTGTGAAAGTTTATACCATTTAATTTTAAGACCACAAAAACAGATATTCAGATTGGGCCTGTTGCTATTGCTTTTTCTAAAAAAACCCACACCTAGTATGTTTTGGGGTTGTTTGTGGGGGTTTTTTTATCTTTTATGGAAATGATTTGATGAGTAATTAAAAGAACAGCAAAACAAAAGTAAATTAAAGTTGTAATGAGTTCCAATCTATGATTTGTTCAACCGGCTTTACCATGGAAACGTGCAAAGTTGAAAAAAGACGGTGATAATGGTTATTTGACCTTTTCTAGTTTTGACTTAGTTTAGGCAGGGTATGAATTTTGGGTGCATATGTGTCAGTTCCTGAGAGATATATGCATTTTTTCATAATTTAAAATGCATACTTAAGCAGTGTGTATTTTAAAATGTATACTTAAGCTATCGTATCTCATATGTTTAGTTAAACTATAAAGATCCTTCAAGTGTAAGCATACAGTAGCAGCATACAGAGCAGTGACAAATGTCGCTTAGCTGCTGCTCAAGATAAGAACCAGAAGACCAACCACTTCAAGTGAATATATACCAATACACACAGCCTGGAGAACAAACAGGAGGAACTGGAGCTTCGTGCCCAGTCAGAGAGTTATGATATCACAGTAATAACTGAAACATGGTGGGATAATTCATATGACTGGAGCATCACAATGGATGGCTATATGCTGTTTTGTAATGATAAGCAGGGAAGAGGAGGAGAAGGAATTGTACGCTATGTTAAGGAGAATCTTGAATCTATAATCAGCTATGGTGATTGTGGAAGCCCTATGGAATGCTTTTGAGTCAAGATCTGGAGGGATTGTCTCCAAGGGGGTCTTTCAGTAGGCAGCTGCTACCAACCTCCCAATCCCAACCAAGAAGAAAAGGCCAATGAAGTATTATGTGGATCACTTAAGCAAACATCATGTCAACAGAACCTGATTCTTACAGGTGACTTCAACTAACCAGACATTTGTTGGAAGAAAATACAGCACCTTGCATGTTGTCAATCAAGTTCCTGGAATGCAGAGTCAACTGCTTCCTCATACAAATGTTAGATGTGCCAACCAGGAGCAAGGCACTGCTGGGCTTCCTGCTCACAAACCAAGAAAACCTGTTTTGTAATATCTCAGTTAGTGATAGCCCTGGCTGCAGTGATCACAGCGTTGTGGAGTCTGGGATCCTGCTGAGCATGCTAAACGTTAGTACAAAGAAAAAAGGTTTTTGTTTTTAGAATAGCAAACTTCAGCTCGCTCAGAGCTCAGCTGGGAGGGATTCCATGGGAAGCCTCCATGGAGGATAAAGGAGCTAGTAGTGCTAGGATTTTTCCAAGAATGCTCTCCTGGAAGCACAAAACTAGTTTATCCCCTTTAAAGGTAAGGGAAGCAGGCAAAGCAAGAGATGCTCTTGGCTTAACTGTGAGCTTCTGAGTCTGCTTAAAACCAAGAGAAGCATACCAGAGATGGAAAAGTGAATGAATACCCATTGACAACTGCAAGGGCATTGCCAGGGCGTGGAGAGATGCAGTTAGAAAAGCAAAAGCTCAGCGCAAATTGATGTTGACCTGAGGGTGTTAAGAGAGCTGGCTGATGTCATTGTAAGGCTGCTATCCATAATCTCTGAGAAATCTTGGAGGTCAGGGGATGTCTCATATGTCTGGAAGGAGGCTAATGTCATCTCTACATACAAGAAGGGCTTAAAGGAGGATCTAGGAAATTATAGTATGTCAGTCGTATTTCAGCCCCTGGAAAGTAGTGGAACAAATCCTGGGAGCTATCACAAGTCAAATGAAGCATGTGATTGGGAATAGCCAACATGGATTCACCAAGGGCAAACTGTGCTTGACAAACCTGATCTCCTTCTACAACAAAATAATCTGCTCAGTTGATGAGGGGCAAGTGGTGGACATTGTCTACCTGGATTTTTCCAAGGCTTTCAACACAGTTCCGCACAGCCTCCTTCTGGAGAAACTGATGCGTTATGGCCTAGACAAATGGTCTGTGTGGTGGGTGGGAACTGGCTGACAGGCTGCACTCAGAAGGGGGTGGTAAATAGCTCCTTTTTAAACTGGCAACCTGTCACAAGTGGGGTCACAGTGACCAATACTGAGCCAAATGCTATTTAAAATCTTTATAAGTGATCTGTACAATGGAATCAAGTGTACCCTGATGAAGTTTGCTTGATGACACCAAACTGAGTGGGGAAGTGGACGCTTCAGAAGGGACAACCACCCTGCAGGAAGTCCTAGATAGGCTGGAAGAGTGGGCTAACAAGGACACGTGTAAAGTCTTGCACCTGGGAAAACACAATTCAGGAGTGCAACAGAGACTGGGATCTACCCAGCTGGGGAGCAGCTCTGTGGAAAAGGACCTGGCGTTGCTGTGGACACAAGCTCGATATGAGTGAATAGTGTGCTGCTGTGGCAAAGAAAGCCAACAGGACGCTGGGTTGCATCAACAGGGGCATCACCAGCAGAGATAAAGAAAACATTATCCCACTCTACTTGGTGCTTGACAGGCCATACGTGGAATACTGTGTTCAGTTTTGGTCCTTGCTTTACAAAAAAGATGTGGACAGGCTGGAGAGTGTTCAGTGAAGGGGCACCAAGGTGATCTAAGGACTGGGAAGCCTGCCATATAGGGAAAGACTGAGAGAACTTGGTTAGTTCAGCCTTGAGCAAACAAGCTTAGGGGAGACCATATCACCATGTTCCAGTATTTAAAGGGTGGCTACAAAGAAGATGGAGACTCACTTTTTTACAAGGAGTCACATGGAAAAGACAAAGGTTAATGGGTACGTGTTATTCCAGGGGAGACGCCAACTAGACACAAGAGGAAACTTTTTAACAATGAGGACAATCACCTGTTGGAATAATCTTCCTGGAAAAGTGGTGGATTCCTCAACATTTCACACTTTTAAGATTCATCTGGACAGGGGGCTAGGCGATCTTGTCTAGACCGTGCTTTTGCCGAGAAAGTTTAAACCAGATGATCCCTGAGACCCCTTCCAACCTGGTAATCTCTGATTCTGAGATACAGTATTTCTTACTTACGTGTACTATGTTGTTTTCATATTCAAATGTACCCTCTAGTGAAATTTTGAACACAGTCAAAAAAACTTTGTTGGTCTAGAAACACATAAAATGGTGATGAAATACATGAATTCTAAAAATAGCTTTGAGATGACCACAGATGATTCTATAACGTTTATATTCAGTAGTCCCCTCTCCTCCTTCCCTTCTCTACCCCAAATAATTTGAGAGGAAAAATCATTTGAAACTCAATTTCTAGAGATATCTAACCAGATAGTCCTTGTAATGCAACTGTAGATTATGGCATACAATGTTCAATAAATAGTAAAATAACAGTTTGAATAATTACATTGTATGCCATGCATTCTAATATCAAATTTTCCCAGTTTCATCCAAAACCTCATAAAATATGCTGTTAAACTTAACTGAGACAGGCAACAAAATAACTGTGATAAATTTACATTTACAGCACTGTTGCAGAGACAGTAAATCATGATACTTAAACCTAGGGACGACCAATAAACATCTATGAAAAATTTGCATTTAAAATTTTAAAGTTCAATCTTTGTGGACTGCTTGAGGAAAAAAAAAAAGTGTTTCTAACATTTCAGCTCTTTGTCTTAGCTCTGAAGTTATGGTTTCCTAGGATATTAGAAAGCACTGTCCAGACACAGTATTGGAAAAACAAAATAGGATGTTATTGCTTTTATTTTTTTTATGTACAGAAAAATAATGTGTGAGAGTTATCGAGTTAATATTTTTACATTAAGAATTTGTTTCCCTTATAAAGCATCTTTGAAATAGGTAGGAAATTTCATTGCATCTTGAATGTTTTCAGTATTTTTTAGACTTGACTCAGAAGTAATATATCTTAATTGTTGATGTCACGTGTGCTCAGTACTTCTGAATGTCTGCTTAGGATTTATTTTACACTAATGCATTCTTGGCCTCTAAGTTGTAAATACAGAGAAAATTTCAGACTTAGTGTGTCTTATATATTGCAGGTATCATGTAAGTTATTTAGGTACTTATGATGTAGGAACCCTTTTATCTATCTTTCATGTCTTTTATAAAAATGCCAAGAAAACCTTAACCTGAAGTGCAAAAAAAAAGTTACAGAGCCATAGTTTACGCATAACTTTCTTGATAGTGTTTTTCCTTGAAATGCAGGCAGAAAAAAGCTATGAAAATTTCTTAGTATATTCTTTAGTGGGATTTGTGTGTTTGGTGATAGACAATTATTCATGAGTAAGTCACTGGTTTGAAGGCCTGGCCAGATTTTATTAATAATTTTTTCCTGTATAAAGGAAAACCACTACGGAAAATTATAATTTATATTCCACTGAAAGACTGAAACTATCTTCTGGGCTAACACAGCTTATAGAGAAATATTGTAAATCTTGTGAAGAAAAAGTGGGGGGCTGAGTAAAGCAAACACAAAACATTGTATTGTATCAGTGAAAAACTGAGTCCTTTGAAATGGGGTATCTAATTTGCTGATCTACTTTTATAAATAACTTTATTAATCTGTAAAGCTATTTTATGGGTCAGGCACAATTTTCATTGTAACTGTATAAAAATAATATATTAAAAATAACAAGAAAGATCTTGTTTGGGCAATTTTGCTTGAAAGGAAAAATCAGTAAAGAAAAGTGAATTGTCAACAATGGCTGGCCATTCCTAAAGCTTTCTTTTATTTATTATTAAAAAACATCGTGCTGATCACACACATCTCTGATGCTGAAGTTGACTTTACTTAGCTAGAACACAGAATTGCTTTTGTCAGAAAAAGAACATAGCAGTTCTACAAAGTGGTGCTGGTTTTGTCTTCAAGGTCAATTCTAAATTAAGAGGTTTTGTAGAGGTTTGCTTTAGTATTTTAAGTAAAATGTTCTTAGGACTTCATGATGAATGGGAAATCAAATGTTTACCCTTTTTTAATAAGTATCTTTAAAACTAAATCTATGGCAGTAGGTTGATAGTTGTATTTATTTTCCTATAGATACATAGATACTATATTCCTATAGATACAGCACCAGAATGAAACGTAGAATGCATATTCATAAGCTTGTGCTTATCATCAAAGTCTGACCAAGTGTCATATTGTTTTTCCTTAAAATAGAAACTTGTATGTGTGCTTGCGTGTTGCCGCTTTGAAGGAAGCAGAATTTCAACCTTTTCAAACGTAGCAAGAGCTGTGGAATTTAAGTTGTATGTGTGATACGAGGCAGAAAATCAGCTTTGTCCTGTGGTTATAATTGTGGTGTAAGTAGGTGTCAGGGCTCTGCCTATTAATAAGCAGCAGACGACATAACAAGTCAGTATACCTGCACCTTTACTCCAAGGTTGGTTAACTTGTAGGAGAAGAATCATCCTGGTATAGGTAAAGCAAGTACAAATACATACTGCTACAGTGTCTGCCACAGAAATATGTGGCAGTAGTTCACAGGTTTGTTAAACTAAGTGTTGCGTGTATTTATCACCTTATATCTCTCTCATTTGTCACCTGTATCTCTCTCCCTTGAAACTTTTCTGTAGTGATTCTGGGGTTTGGAAAAATGTGTAGGCCATAGCCTGATCCCTCATGCAGTCTTATACTGTGATGCTTTTCAATTTTGCAATCTATAGGCTACTTCTAAAAGTCCTCAAAAGGTGATTATGAAAAAGTAAGTTAATAACCGCAATTCAGCATTCCAAGTATATGAAAATTTCAGAGGTGTCAGCACCACTGAAGAACTCAGGGAGTACATAAATCAAAGTGGTATGTAAACCGTTGTTTTAGTTGGACAACTGCACCATGATTTAAATGAACCTGTCCTTGGCCAAAATCCAGAACAAGGCCAAAAGACTGCAGTTTATTGTTTGGCTTGGTCTAAAATAGCTGGCTGCTACAGAAGGTTAAAATGTACCTTGGCTGATATATCGTGCTTTTTTTTAAAGTAAGTCATAGCAACAGGACATTAAAAATCTAAGCGTAGTGCTGTTCTGCTGGTGGCACTACTAATAACCAAGCAATCACAGACATAGCAGCAACGCATCAGGCTGCCACACAGCCTTATTTCAGATTAGAGCACATTTTTGGATTAAACTGTGTTGAGGTCAAATCAGTAATTTATTAGATGATATATCTAACTGAAGGAATATAACAGCAGCATTCAATAATTACTTCTATTGGTAGAAACCTTGGTTTTTTCCTCTTTCTCTCTTCCTAGGAACTTATATTTCATGAACTTTTGTTTTCGAAATACAGGGCTATTCTTGTATTTACACATAGTCTAATGTTACATAGTTATCTTAAATACTAAAAAGATACCCAAAGCTATTTGGGTATCTTTTTTCATTGCATAAAGATTGTGCATTTTTTTTTTACCTTATCTGGCAATCATTGTCTTCCTGAAGCAAAGCTTGGAAATAATTTAAGGAGGGACACCCTTTCACATGATTGCTTAAGTGAGTTTATATACATTATTGGTTCCCCAATATAAAAGCGTTGCCTGAGCCTAATAAAGGTGAAAAAAGTGACAGCATTAGATCAATCCACAGGCACATTTAATTCTCGTTTCTGACAGTGGCCAAAAGTGGATGTCAAGGGACATGTAAGAATTTGTGGAGTAGAGACTTCCTGAGGCAGAGGTAGTTTTGGTTTATACAGTAACCCTCAGTGGATTTCCCTCCCATTCACAGGCTTCAAGCTAGAGACCAGAGAGGTTAATGTTTTGTGTCCATCGTGTGTTGTGACAGGGCAGCCCACAGCTGAACTATACATCATGTGAATTTTGTCTGTTCGGAATTTGCCACCTACTAACATCTTTGCCGACACCTTATTCTTCTATCTGAAGACATGATGAGCAATCAATCCTGGCTCATTCTCTGCAAGTCATTTGTAATATTACATGGATATATGAATTACTACAGAGGGTTATAATATAGCAAATTCTGATGCTCTTTCAGATCTTATTTTTAATCATGACACAGCTCTTGCATTAAGCTACTCCTAATACTCTTTTTCGTTACCCAGGAATTCCATTCATGGGTAGCGTTTTTTTTCTAATAGATATGTTTCCAATTGACTTGTTCTTTCCATACCATTACGCTGCTTTGTAATGTACATATATATGGTAAAGGTACATTAAAAAAATAAACATCTAGTTGTTCTTGTAAATTGATCCATATTTACTAGGCTGAAGGGGAAACTTGTATGGTCAGCTGTAAATTAGGATTAATTATATTTAAAGTAGTCACAAATTAAGTGTTCTTTATGCAGAATTATAGTACTTCACCATGCCCTGTCTGTTGAAAAACAAAAACAGACACAAAAAACTATAGTCAGAAAACTTCAATGATGATTATGAAATTTTTATTTACCACTGATAAATAAAATATAGTCTACAGACATTTAGACAGTGGACTGTAGTTACTACTTCTGAAGCATTATTAGGTTATTATGCTGACCTAGAAGACATCAGATATTTCTGTCAAAAAAAGAAAAGAGGATCATTGTAAGAGCTAGAAAGGAGCAAAATACATTTGTCAGTAATAGAACTGTTGTTATAGGATTTTTTAACCTAATAAATACTCAGCAAGTAGTTTTTGAGGTCTGTACATTTTCTCATAAAGAACATAGCTAATCCCCTAATCTATGGTGCTTGCATGTAAAAAGTTAAATTAACTGGACTACTTTTTCTTCCAATGGCATTTAAGGATAATATTCTACTTTCTCTCCAGACAGTGGTAGGTCTGAAGAATCTTCTCTCTGTAACAAAGCACCTATTTTTTCAGTTCAGTTCTGTACATTTGTTGACCTTGTTTCCAGTCTAATCAGTAGCAGAAGCTTCTGATCGTGGCTGCTGCTGATTTTCTACATACACAAACTATGTATGTTATGTCTTGTTTGATCTTTTTGTATACAGCTAGTTAGATAATTGATCTTTTTGGCTTGATGAGCTGAAGACGACTAACAATGAAACACAAACCAGAAAAAATATTTTGCGTAACATGAAATATTTATTTGAAACACAATGATTTGTGTTTAATTTGTCGGACCTTAGTTTTCTTTAAACCACTTTAAATATGAGTTATTTTTTAAGGTCAGTATGAATTACAGTGGAAATCAAACTTGTGAACAGAACCTGTAAAGGCTTACATAATGAGAAGTATGTATAAAAATAAATGTTTTGAGCAAAATTGACTTTATTTTGCAAAGAGAATTATTCTAAAACTGCCCATCTAGTTATTTTGCTATTTCATCAAAGTTATACCCCTCTCTGCATCAGGGGCTTCTATGGAGCCCAGACTCTTAGTATTTAAACTTGTCTCTGTTTGCAGGGTTTAAAACTAGTGGGCGAGACAGTCTGCTAGAGAGTGAGACGTGAATTCGATGTTAAGTGTTCTACACTACCCCTGCTGGAGTGTGGGTGAATCTGTAGCCAGTCAGAAATAAAGGGAGTTTCACCATTCCTCTTAATGGGGTCAGGAATTCATCATGTGCACTTAGCGCTGGGAGAAGTAAAAGTGAAGTCCTTGAGGACATACCTCATGGCTACACCTGAAGCAGATGTCTAATTTTCTCCTTATTATGTTGTTTTCATGCTATTAACTGATCCACTCAACGTAGCAGAAAAAACTTGGCCTCATGCCCTGAATTCTTGTCAGCAGACTTTCAAGCTTTTGTGTTTTATCTGGCAAACCTAAATCTTTATTGATTTTTTTATTTAATCACATTTCCCAGAGAAAGCCTGGTGAATAAGCCACTAGACTAAAGCTTAAGAAATTTCAGCTTAAGCCTTTTTTTCACCAGTTCTTCTCTAAGTCATTTAGGTTTTAGTACCTCTGTTACTCAAATGGAATAGATAACACTTCACAGTTTTACAGGATGCTGGTAAGAGTAATTTCATTAAAGATTTAAAAACTGATACGACACTAAAAAGCCATCTGACTTCAATTTCTTACCATGCAAAATTGGTGGGAAAAGAACATTTTTTGCCATGTTGATCCCAAAGTCTCTTGTTAACTTATCTAAAATAAAACTCATCCAGAGACAGTGCATGGTCTACCTGTCAGAATTCTTGCATGTCCTGCAAAGTGAATTTGGTGGTTTTGTCGTTTTTGAGCAAAGTCCTTGAAAATGGCAAGATTCAAGCCCTGATGAATACTGTAGCTTTGTTAACAGGAAATTAGAACAACATGTATAGGTCAAGAGTATTTTTCACGTGAGATGAGGTCTCATTAACTATTTGATTCTTTTTCTACTGTATGTTAATGTTGCAGTCATTTCCCAGTTTCCTGAGGTTTTTTGGGAATCCTTGTCACAGTGAAATGGGGCAATATAAAGCATTTTTCTATCTGTTTAAACCTGTTACTTTTGATCTCAGTTTCATGGTAATTCTTGTGTTCCAGGCTTGTCTCATTCTTCAGACAAAATGAGTGATCAAAAAAACCACCCCAAAACAGAAACCTGAAACTAAACATGTAAATTATGTGCATTTAGACTTCATGTTCTTTCCCGAGGTGACTGTGCAAATTGCATCGTACTCCAGTGTAGAGCCTGAGGGCCATGTTCAATAGACCTTTAACCAAGAGGTTACAGCATATGTAATTACTGGCTATATCATAATTTATAAACTTGCTGGAATTTATAATCATTATAAGGTACTGTTTTCTTTCCTTATTTTTAATTAAGCCACTATTTATCCTCAGTCCTTGCTTAATATTTTATTTTTATTTAATTCTACCAGACATGTCAGACACAAAAGAAATAAATAAAATATGGGGAAAAAAGTACATATGCTGCCTCTAGCAAGAGGAGTATTAAAACCTAAAATGCCCCTATTATAATTGCAGTCATTAAGCCATGACAAATTCATGAACATTATGCAATCAACTTGAAACTAAAATACAGAAGAAATTTAAAACAGCAGGAACAAAAAGCAGGCAAAAATGTTTCTGTTAACAGCAGTAAATAGGCTTTTAGCATATACTGAATTTTGAATGCCAAGTGGAAAACCAAAATCGGCTAATTTTCAATACAGAATCACGTGACGGATCTTAGCTATGCAGGTTCTGGAAAACTAAATACAGCTCTATCTGATCCTTTAGTTTCCAGTTTCAGCCTTGCCCACAGGTCCAAAGGAAACAGTATTTTCCTATTTCATCCCAACTGAACCATTTATAGAGCCCTTCATCTTGGAATGTCCCTTAAATAGCTCTGGAAAGGTCAATACCTAGTCATCACATAGCATTAGTGAGGCTATTAAGTACTGTGATAACGAGTCCTCTGGCTGTTGAGTGTTTAAAATGGTTCAGTGACTGAAAATGAATGGAAAGGAATTATCAAACTCTCTTAGTATATTGACAACAACCTGGACTATTTGATATTCCTTAAAGCTCTGGGACATACCTAAGTGTAGTCATGAGATGAACTGGTCTAAAGTCTTGCTCATGTTTTACACCCAAAAAGCAGCGCACAGCTTTCTTCCTAAATGAAATAGGAGAAAATGATGTTGTTAGCAGAAATTCAGAACGTGCAAGGAGACCACAAACTAAGCAAGTGATAGATGTAAGCATGCCATGGAATAAATGAATAATAGATAATAAGGTGGTTCATTATGGAAACCACCTGTTTCTACCTTGCTTGATCTCATTTGGAATTTTGAGATAAATTTGTATCTTCCAAGACTGTAGAGATCAAGGTTTTCCAATAAAAAAGTAGTTGTTAATACAATATTTTTTTGTAATTGAGATATCTGGTGTTTGTTTTTCAATAAGAATCACTCAAAACTCTGAAAAATTAATAAAAAGGGTGTCACATCTTCATTACTTTTATATTTGTGCTTCTTGAAGCAATTAATCAATTATCCCTTAGGGTAAATGCATGGCTTAAACACTAAGAAGAAATTCTGTACTAAAATGGTTTGTTCCATCAAGAATTTAGTGGGGTTTTTTGTGTTTGGTTGTTTGTTTTTTTTTTGAGTAGGGCAATAAAGGTTTATAATTTATATTCTGTTAATGTTACCTCATACCCCAATTGTATTTGTTTTAATTTGTTTGTTATTCAAACAAATGAGGTTATTCTACTTGAAAGATTTGTGTCCTTACTGATTATTTGACTTGGGGAGAAGTACATTAAAGATGAATGCTGGAAGAGGGAAAAGTGATTTGTACTGGATGGCTTGGTTAAGTAAATTTAAGAAAAGTTTCAAACAAGATAAATAATGCATTGCAATTACCTTAAAATAGCATAAATATGAAGTCTGCAAAAAGAGCCCAAGGCAAGCTATTACAGGGTGCTCACCAGCCCGGCCATGCTGGCCTCTGCTGCAGGTGTGTAACAGAGCTTTGCCTCTCTTGCCACGAGTGGATTTTGTTTTGTGTGACTCCTACCCTGCAGGTCTCTCTGTGCCCAGTCCATCTATCTGTAGATTTTCTCAGCAGAACTACAAAATGTCTCTTGATTCTTGTGTGGCCACGATGAACCAGAATGGGAACGGTTTAGGGTATGGAAGGGCAGAAGAAACTGCAGCCTCTGGTTTGAAAGAGAAATATAAAGAAACTGAGAATATGATGAAAAAAATAGAGGAAAAAATCACTTTTTTGGGTGGGGGAAGCGCAAACAGGAAAAAAAGGCAAAACAGAAGATGGTGCTGAACTCTGATGGTGAAGCATGGACTTAAAAATCTTTAGTTCTCAGCATGTTTCCCTTTCAGTCACAGAGGGACAAGGCTAGTTCTGCCTGAGTTAGCTCTCAAGAAGGGGCCTGGAAGTGCTGCAGGCACCCGTCAGACTGGGACTGTTACCTCAGTTACTTCCTATCACTTCTCTGCCATTTCAGGAGGTGGCTGAACCATGAGACCGCACTGTGTGGCTGGAAGCTGCGTTTACTTGCCAGCTGGGGAAAATACCAGTCAGGGCATGTTGCGCTCTGCAGTGCTTTGCAGATGGAATATGAAATACATCACAGGCTGATGTATAGCCTTTCTCATCTGACGCCAATAAGGAGTGGATTGTACTTAAACGTTATGATAGACAGCTGACAAGGCATTAATGTTATTAAAAAACAGTCTAAAGATATGACTTTATAATGATTTTATATTGCTGTTGTATATAAAAATCAAATTATTTATGCGGACAAAAAATCAGTTAAGCATTTTTAATGCAATGAATTTAAAGAAAAACAAAAGCAATGATCAAGCAGAGAAAAAAATTACATAGGTGTGGAGAATAAGTAACCATAATATTAACGTGAAGGGTAAATGTTCCACATAGACATAATGTGCTAGTTTTGTCTTGCGTTCTGTTCATTAATATGATGTGAAGCTGCTTGGTAGTGATACGATTCTTACTTAAGACTAAGCTACAGCTTTGAATGGCAAAAATACAGGACATTTTTCCTCCTCATAGTTGTATTTGACTTCTTCCCCACAAGTTGTTTGCAGGATTTTGCCTAACCAAGGGGTAAGGGAGAAATACACAATATTCTTGCTGAGAAACAGAATGTAGCAATATATTGTTGTATTGTGAGCAGCTTCCAAAGGCAAGAGTCTTCATCCGCAAAACTTTCCCATTTCCAGTGAGAGCTATTTTAATCTGTGAAGATTTATCTGTCTTAAACTGGTTTCTACAGCAATGTTTAAGTACTATTTAGCATTCTGTGACATTGTGACATATTCATTAAATAGAATTCTTTGATTAAACAAATTCAAACACATATATGTGCCTATGTTTTTAAGAATGCTTGAATTGTTCAGTGTTCAGTTGTTTTAAAAAATGCCCCTAAGAAGCTGTCTCAAATGCAGTTCTAGCGATTTCAGTGTAAAATCTCACTGGACAACTAATCGCAGATTACGTGGAAATAATTTCATGTGACATATGGGAGGTCGTTTGTACAGATTCATAAGTTTTGTCAGACTTCATGTTTTTAAACAAATAGCACTTTTATAAACTTACCGAGTAAATAAATTCATCTGCATATAAGGCATTAATGTACTGCTTGTTTTTAGAAATACAGTTTCAAGCATAAAATTATTGTTCTTGTTTCCTCAAATATAATTTTTATTATGAGTTCATTTACAATTACTGCTTTTGAAAATATTCATTTGCTATTTGTGTTCTTATACATAGACATAGGCATGTGGGTTGAGCAAATAAAATTAAATGAGAGATTTTTGCAAAAATAAGTAAAGAAGCTTCTTATCTGGGAGCACAACTGTTTGCATCTGAAGCTAAAATTCTAAGAGGATGAGTTGATAGGCAATTCAGGGTTTGTGAGGAATATGGCCAGGGAAGCGGATGCAGTCTTAAAAATGTTCCAAAGATAAGTCAGTGTTTTTCTCTGGAAAAATACTTCAGATATTATAATTTCTCTAATCCATTATTTGCAATTCTGTTGCTAGTGTAACAAAAATCTCATTTTGGTTACTAATTTCAGTGGCTAACCAAGTCTGTTTCAACACATTTCATGCAATATGTAACAAATATAAACATTCATAGATGTGCATTCCCTATGTGATATTTATGAACACATAAGTGTTTATTAGGAGCATAAGTGTCATATATGTTTCTTTGCACTGAATCTTTTGAGTGTTAGAGTTATACTCATCACATATGGTCTTAACATGTTCTTCATTTACGATTTTAAACAATTGGTTACATATTAGAAGGAACTGTGTGATAAAACTTTGGAGCATTCAGACCTAGTGCTTTGTTTGGGCTCTGGTTTTGAGCTCAAGCATTACTATTGCCTCTTTCATTTAGAAATTTCATTTCTACCAAAGTTAAATGGAAGCTATGGTTGGATGTACACAGGTAAGTTGCTTTGCTTTTGCAAATGTTATCAGCTGTTCAATCATCACATCAAGAGAAGTGTGGCCAGCAGGTCACGGGAGGTGATTCTGCCTCTCTGTGCTCGTGAGACCCCACCTGGAGTACTGTGTCCAGCTTTGGAGTCCTCAACACAGGAAGGACATGGATCTGT
>JAOQGH010000062.1:15883215-15924910 GCA_025769975.1 Gallinago jamesoni | reverse complement strand
CCCATCCCTGGAAGTGTTCAAGGCCAGGCTGGATGGGGTTTTGAGCAACCTGCTCTAGTGGGAGGTGTCCCTGCCCAGGATAGGGCGGTTGGAACTAAATGATCTTTAAGGTCCCTTCCAACTCAAACAGTTCTATGATTCTGTTAATAGAAATTAGCTTACAGAGCTGTTTTTTTTTAAATGCCTAACTAGCAAGGTGATAAAGTGTGTATTAACAGAAGGGAAATTTTTAACGAATGTAGGTCATCTTTGAACAAAATTAGCACTCAACAAAATATGCCTGTTATAATGTCTCAGCTTTAGGAAGCCAAGCCTATAGACTTTAAAACATGGTAAGATGCTGCCCTCTTCTGCTTATTCTAAACTAAATTTTTTCTCTACTGTCTGCAGTGCCTCTGAGCAATCTTTATTCTGTGTGATAGACACTATATTAAATCTTCTGCTTAAAAAAAAAAAAGTTTTAACAGTACACTTGAAGAAGTAAACATACGCAATATTGACACAGTATGTAGGAAAAGTACATAGGTATTTTAGCAGAAGTATCTGATATAATTGATACATTCTTTTTGTTAGGTTAAATAAAGTAAAAATCCTGTTTCTCAACTCCCTTACAAATGTACTATGGAGGAATTAAAGCTTACAACTGGATTTTAACCTGTGTAAGGAAACTCATCTGTTTGTTCGATAATGAGTTTACCCATTATCCATTGTGCCCTCTTGACAAACCTGTCCATTGCAAAGTAGTACAGATCTACAAAACACTGGCAAAGAATTGAGCAGTACTATTTTATTATATATTGTGTCTGCTCTGGGTATAGACATGCTGCTTTTATTCATAGCATTAGCAGTGAGTTCTAAGGATCTGGCCTTAATTTTTTTTATTTTTTTTTTCATTTAGGGAGAGAGAGTGGGAGCTGGTTTCATTTTCAGGGGAGAAATAATAGCTTTACGGCTTATAACTGCCCTTTAGCAGAAGGATATCCTTAATAGAAATGTGCTTGTGCACTTAGTTCAACTCTTCTGTAGACAGTGTATCAGGTGTTGAAAATTGCTGGAATGAAGGCAAGAGAATTCATTTTTTACATTGTCTCTGCATTACAAATATGGGAAGTTGAATTTCTTAGCAGTGCTCCAGTTCAAATATAGTTGTAATAAGGATTTCTGTTGACGATGATGTAACGGACAGGGAAATATAGTGCAGCATGGAAGTGTATTTTGATGCATTTCAGTTATTAGAATTACCTTTTTTAGAATAAAACCTCTTCAGAACAAACCTCAAAATAAAATTCTGGCATTGGGCAAGACTATTTCACTACTTACCTTCAGAGATGCTTCATGTTGGAAAAATTTAGAATGCTTTCCCAGGAGACAGAGAATCTGATTTTAATATACTTGTGCTATTGCTTACCAGGTTGCATTGTCTTCATCTTAACTGTCCATCTAACTAAACTTATGAGAAAGCAGTTACTGCAGAAAGTAATCAAACAACTTGTTTAAATTAGTCTTTAAATCTAATACTGTGTTTTCTTCTGCGGTACTTCCAGCAAAGCAGATATGATTCATGATCCAGTCAGTGGGGCTTTTTGTAAACATAGTCTTTCCACATATTCTGTGACATTTCTGTAATGAATCATCAGGCATGAAAAATGTACATTGTCATAGGCTAACACTGGGAGAAGTCACTAAAGTAATAGGTTACTATTGTGATTGCCATAAAATAGAGCTGGTTGAAGATGATTCTGATTCAGTATATAAGCTGACAAGTGCATATATTATTGTATGTCGTTTCCAGCATGTTCATTCATTAACCTGCTGAAATCCATAGGTAGTGTAATATTTATGGCTTGACTGAAATTTATTTATAAAAACATTTGTTCAGTGACTATTAACGTAATAGCAGTGCTTCTCTGACTAGTACTATACTAAGTATATCTGTCCCAGTTTTCAACATTACTTAAAAGCTGAGGCAGCCTCAATTTTAAATCAAGTACTCCCTTCCAGACTAACAAAAGCCTTTTGGCAGCCATAGCTGCCAGCTCTGAATTACAAGCAAGTATGAGAGAAGTGGTAAAGGACAGGAGCTTACAATGACGAAATTCTTCTTTTGTGAAAGAATGAAAATTCTTCACAACTTGTTTACTCAGTATTGAAACTGTCTTTTCGTATCTATGATCTAATGAGCAATTACTATGGAAATGACTGATTTTTGGTGTGTTTGGTATTCCAATAAATTTTTTTAAATGGTCCGTTTACTATCAGCTTAAGTATAATTCTGAGTTGTGAAATTGTGTTGTGCCATTAATGAAAAATTTATGGTTTTGCTGTTGTTATCTCAACAAAAGAGGAAATACTTTCCATTTAATGCTATGGTTTCATCTTTGGAAATCACAGACATAGGCACAGATTGATATAGGTGACAGGCAAAAGTAGTGTTACTAACAGTTAAGAGTTTTATTTCTTAATTGTTGCGAACTTAGCCTGATTTTTTTACAATAAAGTAGATTTTTCACAGCCTATGTATATGTATAACATTTTTTTTAAAAAGGTTCCCCCTTTGAGTTGAAGGAGCAATGATTTATTACACTCTGCTTATGTATTGTCCTTATGAATCAAGAGGAATGGTGTCAATATGTATCCACTCAGACGGTGAGGAGGAGAGAAAGTATGGAGTCTGAACAGAAGTGGGTATTAAGGAACAAATGGTGTGAAACATTCTCTGGTCTCTACTTATATAGTTAGGAAGGTGGGGAAAAAAATTGAGATCTTTTCAGAGTATTCAATGCCTGCTGACAACTGCTTTGCAGAGTAATTTGATGCTGTTTATAATTTGCTGGTTTTAACAGTTCTCCAGATGCTGTTATCTAATAAAGTGAGTATGAATATTGAAAATACCATAATAGAAGAATATTCGTTCATAGAACTGTACGTCTTGTTATCTAGGAGTACTGGTTCTTTTTTGTCCAAATTTATTGTACTACATACTAATACATTATAATTTAATGTATTAAAAAGGGAGATAAGTGTCAAAGGTAGCGTAACATCAAAACAAAAGTAAAAAAATCAACAAAGCCTTCTTGGTTTAGTGGTCATTTGTTAATCCTCTGATAGTGGTTACATGCAATCCCTTACTCATCTTAAATAGCTTGACGGAGGGGAAATAGGTGCTTTGAATACTGCAGCACGTTTTCTTCCTCTCACAAATTATTTGCAGGAAAGTGCCTGACAGAGACACTTCTTATTGCCCATTCTATTGAGCATTCTTACACCATAGTAACTGATAGTCTTTCTACGTGTAAGCTATACAAATATAAAATGAGATGTGGTTGCTAAAATCTAGAGGATATTGGAAATCGTATTGAAGGTTGGAGGCACTATTCAAGCTGTGAAGACTGTTGCAGAAATTTCAAAAAATACTGTTCTGGTTTTTTTTCCCTATAGCCAAAGAAAAAGTTCTTTAATGAAATGTCACCTGCTACATGTTTTTACGTGTTAATCAAGCAGTTCATTATCCCTTCCTCCTTTAGCTGTGGTCTCAGGACTTTTATTCGTGACCCATATAATGTTACTAAGATGTATTCCAGTAAAATTGATGCCATGTTTGTGTTTGGAACATAAGAAATATAGTCTGTGTTCTAGAAGTGATGGGTTAGAATGGAAAGGTCTCTTGGAATATTAGAAATCCACCAAGAGAAGGAAATACTTCTTTGATGGTGTTGGATTCCTGTAATGCAAGACAGCTAATATGAGCAGAGCATGTGCAATGATGACTAAACTTAGTGATGGTGCTTCTTGTGGGTATATGCGACTGAAAATACAGATGCATCTTAAATATATATGCAAATACATATTACATTTACCTTTTGTTTTTAAGTAACTTGCTGAAGTAGGATACTGGATGTGAATTTAGATAGTATCAAACACAGCTATAAACTAGCTAAATAAGCAATAAGATGAAGTTAAATCTTGCTGCTTTGATTGAAGCTAAAGTAGAATAGTAGCAAGAAAAAAACCCACAAAATTTGAAAATATACAAGGCCATGTCTGTAAAATGCTTATGAAGTTTCAGAGATGCAGTAAACTCTGCACTGCTGAAGTTGCGCCTGCAGATGCTTCAGGACTTGAATTCTAGTTCTAGACTAACAAATGTTTGTTAAACTTTGAACTTACTTGCTTATCAGCTGTATTATAGGATTGGACAAATGAGTTTCTGAGTTTCAGTGTTGTAAGTGCACCAGTTTATGGACTACTGCTTATAGTCCACTGGTGTTCTGGAGATACGAATTTGTGGAATTGTTGCTTCTACTGGGATTTTACTGTTTGCTCAGAAGTTCTTAAGTATTAAAAAAAATAATAAGACAAATGAGAACTTGAATGTATGTTACTCTTGGGAAGAATACTGTTGCATGTAGCTATTACAAACTTCCCATTCAATGTTCCACAGGAATGTTCCACAGCAATAAAGGGGCTGACTGAATAGATACAGATTAGGACAAATCCTTTCACTATTTATTGTGAAGCAGAAACTACCATAATTGGCAAGTATATTAAGGTAAATAGTTGTGATCTGCATATAGGGTTGCCAGAAAGGTGGTAACAGAGGAATGTAATGGGATTGACAGAACAATCCTTGTTTATTATTAGCATGGAAATCTAACTCTGACTTTCATAAATGCAGAAGTAAAAAAATTGGAAGATGTCCTGCTATAAAAGGGATGAAATAACAACTAGATTGCTTATAGGTTTAGATATGTACTCAACAATTGCAGAATGGGAAATTACTGAATCAAAACATAAAGATGAATGGGATGCAGCATAGAGCTATAGACATCAGTGTGGATTGTGGAATCAATGAACTCAACAATAGGAAAAGATATTTCTATTGGTAACTTTAGGATACCAGAAATTTAATTATGTCCAGAGCAGGTGAGAGGGCTTCCATCATAGAATTAATAACTCGGCAGATGTTTCTAAGCTTGCTGCTGGGTCTTAATCCCTTCTAATTCTATTCTCTGCTCCCCTTTAAGGGAGCACACAGAATACGAAATTCAGTCTGACTTTGTCCTCTGTGTATAATGACAAAAATCTCAGATCTTATTTCCTGCAGGAGTTAGTTTTGATTATCTATTAGTGGACAGCAGCATTTCACTCAAACCAAGATTTTTATAAATTCTCTTCAGCCTATTCTGAATGCCTATTCTGCATTCGGATCAGTTACCAGAAATGATTCTGTCTTAATGTGATGCAAATCTTATAATTTATTTTACAATATAGCAATAATGACAAAGAGATAAAAGCTCAGATTTTCTGTGTCTGCAGAGGCAACTCAGGCAGGCAGAAGAGGTTTTGCCTTTCTGCCGCTGTGACACATAGTGACTTTGTACACGCTGAACTCCCAGCTGAGCACTTCCCTTTTCTGGTGGCAGCCAGGGATCCCAAGGATTGCCACTGCTGGGAAACTCTCCTGTCCTTGATGGATGGGCAGCACTTAATAACACTGCTGCCTTAACTAAAGCCAAGTGCCAGCTTGTGTTTTGAAATGATAGACATCAGATAAATAGGCTATAAAATTGAAGTGTATTTCCGTAAATAGCTTCAAACATGTCTAAGCTGTTTACGTTTGTGGTTTTGACCACAATTTCATGATCACAATTGTATTTCTGTATGCAGTTTGGAACGTGGCTGTGTATGGGATTTAGCCTGCAGCTCAGCCAGCCCACTGGGAAAGTGGGATGGTTGGATCCAATGCGGTGTCAGCCTCTCCAAGCCTCCCTAAGCTGTCCCTTTTGGGACAGCTCTCCTTTAGAAAGAAGGCAGCTCTACTGCAGAAGCTAGCTCCGTATTTCTGCAAGGTTTTGCCCAGTACTGTGAGAAGATATTAGGTCTAATCAGTGAGGATTGTGGATAATGCACATTATAAATGCTCCTAAGATATCTCTCTCTTAGTTTATTAGGTGGTTGTGGGGAAATATGACATTATAGAAAGATATTCAGATATTGCAGTAATGAAAACTATATAAATATTTAGATAAGCAAAATATACAAGTTCGTGAAGGCAATGGCCAAAATTTGGCAAAGCACGTGAACAATATAGCACAAGCATAAAAGTAGTCCCAGTATTGGTCAGTGAAGTTACTAAAATGTTTAACTTAGGCATACCTGTGATTTGCTATTTATTAATCTTTGAAAACTCATACTTAGGAGGACTATCCCCTGAGGAAATGTACCTCAGTAGCATTACCATTTCTCCTTCCCAGACATCTCAGGAAAATCACCATCTTGGTGGAATAGATCTGTGAAAGACCATTAAAAGTAGTTTAAGGAGTAGATGCTAAAACTGCTCAGCTGTGAGTTCAGTGAATTAAACGGGTTGATAGTGTTGCAATAGCACTTAGAATCGCAACTACAAAGAAGACATTGTTCTGGTGTTAAGACTGATAGAAAGAGAATGTCCCAACCACCTGTTTACTTGTTATGAGACTCACAGTTGTGACTGTTTCGATTCTGGAATTGAGTTCAGGGATGAAATGTTTAATCAAAGTAAATCACCACTATTTTGAATGATTATGCTGCCTTCAAGTGTCTATTGAGACATTGCTGTCTTTTCCAAGACCTCTTAATGGAAGTAAATAACATGTATCGGTACAATTTCTGCCTGTGGCTACATCATCCTATGAACACTCGAGGGACGTTTCAGGACATAATCACAGAAAACATGCAGCATTTGCCAAAGCTAAGTCTGCCAAAGAATGTGCACCCCCAAATATATTGGTGAGAGTAAGAAGAGGCTAATATTTCTGAGTAATGAAAACACAATAGTTTAATAACCATTTTGAGGTTTAATTGCTCTGAGACTTTAGCACATATAGTGTATTTTTTATTGGTGCTTTTGGTTATTTTTGCTAAGGTCAAATGCATCACTGTTTATTTACCATGCAAAGCAGAACAATTGCTTGCATTGGTAAAACTTTAGAGAAGCTAAAATACTTGCAAATGAGGAAACAGCGTTTATTTTATTGTAAGTAAATATAAAGGGCTAGCTATCTCAATATCAGCAGCCTATTTCCTTGACCTTCTTACCGTTGAAAAGACTTTCATATAGATGTACATACGACTGTGGAAATTATGCTATAAAAGCAGAACAAATATGCATATTTTCATTTCATTTGGAGATTCAGGCAATTGAGTGGTAATTAAGTCTTAATTTTAGGCATGTTAGTGTGAAATAAATAATTTCTTACTAAAATCGTGGGTCACAATGACACCAACCTTTCTAGGCTCTCCCTTCCCTCCTGAGTGCTTGTGCATACTCTCTGTTGGTGAAAATGGAAGAAGTAGATTTAATTCAGTACGCAACATGTTAAGCTATAGGAGATACATACATCAGAGAAGTTTTGTGAGGAATAATATGTCAACCTTTCCCTTCAAATAAAAGCATTTAGATGAACACTTTTCTGAAGAGTTTCTTGCCTCCATGTATTAACATTAGCTCCAAATATTAACATACCTTTTTTAAATAAATCCAAATTATATCTTTAAAATTTTTAAATGGGCTTTGAAGTCCGCATACAGAACTTTGAAAATATTGCTTGAAGTGTATTGTAAATGGTTTGCCACTTAAAAGTCTGGTATTCATACAGACAAGTTAAAGATGTAAGATAGGTTTGCAAGCAAAAGAAGGGTGGTGTGGTTTCCTCAAGCCAGGACAGGGAGGTTAAAAACAAACTATACGATGTTTTAAGGTTTCAAAAATAAACCTGCAAGCCCACAACCAAAGAAAAGAGTTAATTTAAGGATATCAAGCCAGAAATGAAGCAAAATACCAAGATCAGCAACCAAATGAAAGTCAAACCACTTGGATATCCTGGCAACATAAACAATTAAGCTATCTAAAAGTACCGCCGGATTCAGCATGTTCTCAAACATAAAAAAATCCCAGCGTATTCCAATTGGAATATATTTATACTATCAGAGCTTGGTCAGCCTGTTCCCTGTACAATTTTCTGAAGAGAGAACAAATCTTAATCATCAGGATTTTGATAGTGTTTTATCAAAACAGTATGTTGGATTTAAACCAGTTTTACATGCAAGATTCTTTGAAACTTCAAACCATCTCTGGGCAAGACATTGTTTTGTGAATGCATCATTGGCGTGCCTCAGGCTCATTCGTATCTTATGATGAATTATGTTACTGAAATGACATGACAAATATTTTCAATATATATACATTTTACATTTTAGAGGTGAGGAGCATGTTTGGTTTGTGCTCTGTAAATGAATTTAAAAGTGAAGTAAAAGCTGTCAAAGAAAACAAAAAAATCTTCAAAATTTTGATGTAATAGAAAGTTTACGCTGCCTCCCCTAGCTTTTAAACTGACAGAGTTTACTGCTACTTCTTTGCAGACTTTTTCAATTGCATAACATTGTGATGTGACAATTTCATTTTAGTATTTAATACATTGTAATAAAGTTCTCACAAAGCATATAATTATAGAATAGCGCCCAAAACCAAACTTAAATAAAATAAATAACTCGGGGTAAGGGGAATTAGCAGGTAGGAAAGCTGGATGGCATAAAATCATAAAGAGATCTCTGGGACATACTCAGATCCAGAAAATCTGGGTGGAGGAAGGAGTCTCACAGCATCTACTCTGGTGTGTTGCTTTTGTATTTTGATAATGTCCTGACTTTTAATCGTATCCATGTAAATGTAGGATTATCTTTGAAAGTATCTTCAGGTTCAAGTAGAAATTTTGACAGAACTTGGAAGATGAACGCCATTTAAAGTGAGCAAATTGGCATGAGTATATGTTCATGTATCTGCTGTTCAGAATTTTATGCATAATGAGTAGCAATGCTTGACCATTATGGTTTATCTATAAACAACAGAGAAAAAAATCACAGAACGTGATTGAATAGCAACATCCAATCTCTTTAAATAATTAAGCATCATTAATTTGACAAACTGTCTACTAAAAAGTGATTCTCCCACTCCTCTAAATATCTATGTTTAGTGATGTGAAAAATAAGACCAAAAGGGCAGATTTGGCTCATTAGCTGGGGAGAGAGGATGGTGGTGGTGGAGTAGCTGAACCCTTTCTGTGATTTTGGGTATGCAACTTGCTCTGAAGCCTGGGAAAGGCAAGGAGACAGTGCCGATGTCACTGGGCCTCTTTCCCCTCCCTCTTGTCCTCTGTCAGGTGTGTCTATGAAGTCTTTAAAATCAAAAGAAGGAAGCAACTCTGAGTAGCAACTGAGCCCTTTGTTTCCCTACTGTCCAACCAGACAGTGAGTTTCTTAAACACTGAAGTATCTTAGTTTTTATTTGCATTGTTGACATTGGTGTAATTTAAGGCTGGAACAACTTCAGTTTGCACATATTTTAGCAATAATATATGAAATGGAGTAGTAGTGGTATGATGTGGTACAGATCGACTGCAATAATGTGTACAGTTGTACGTTGGCTTTTTTCCAGCATTTTGTTGTAATGAATGAGCTTTTTCTCATTCTTGGAAGCTGTGTCACTAAAACAGAATGTTCAAAGCTTGTCTTGGATGTTTTTTCTTCCTTTGCATTCCTCAATAAATAGTGCTAAAAAGGTTTCAGAACAAAGGGAGGGTTGCGGGAAATTATCCAGGCCACCTCCTTTGCTTTCCTTTCCTCTTGTTGGAGGGTGAGAGAATACAAAGCATTATTATGTTATCTCTCTCTTCATTATGAACATATGAATAGAGCAATTTCCTTATTCACACATCTTTACAAATTGCTAGCTTGACTTGCTGTCATTTAAAACTACAAGTGTATTTAACAAAGAAAATAATAGAAACATAACAATTGTTACAGGCATTAGGGTAATGTGAAAAACTCATTGGCTTAATTAAAAGCTGATTTCTGTTCAAATAGAGGTCTAGGTTGCATCAACTGGAAAGTACAAGAAGAAAGTACCTAGTAATTTCACATCACCTACAATTTTAGAAGGGTGAGAAAGCTGTTGTTATTTTTAGTTTAGCTTTTGCTTTATTTTATTTTCCTTATTAACAACAAACAAATAACAAAAAACCTCAAACGAAACAATAAATCACACAACACACACACCCCCAGGAAAGGTTGGGTACTCAAAGCACTAAGCATTCTCTGTGTAAATCCTGCAAAACAACGAAGCAGGCACTTGATGTTAAGCACCTACCTAGACCCATCTAAGTCAGTAGAATTAAGTGCTCAAAAATAAAGCATCTGTTCTAGTGGTTGACTGATTTGGGCTACAATTAAAGATTTAGCTCAGCAAGCATAGGTATAAACTTAAAAGTTATATGTATTATATGAGTCTTCTAGGAGACATAAAATTAATGAAAATTTGCCTTAGACTGAAATTTTATTAGGTCGTAGTCAAATGATGACAGATCCCAGTGGCACAGTTGCTTGAGGTCATTTTCCAGCACTACTTCGCCAGGGGCAATTCAGTCTGAAAAGGATTATACAGATTTTTATAGAGACAGCTTGTCTTACAGGACATATTTGCTGAGCAATACCATTCTACCTATAAAAGATAATACCAGGGGGATCAGGACCTCTTTGAGATGACTTTGTTTATTTACTCTCCTTCAGAGCAGGTGTCATTAAGAGTTCATGTCCAATAAGAGTATACAAATTGTTTTGGATTATGAACACAGATTGCAGAAAAATCTGGATTTTTTTCCTCACAGGTTCAGTATTCTAGAAGTTTGTCTTTGGGTCACGGTGGGTATTCCCTTGCTATAGACGTTCTTATAAGAATTATATAATTCTGATTTAGATAGTAATTTTTCTTGTAAATTAGGGATGAGTTAGGCCGGCTTGTATAGCAAGTGTATAACTGTAACTGCTGGACTTCTTTCAAGTAACTTAAGAATTACTTACAACAACATGTACAGATTTTTAAGGAAACGTGTATGAACATTCATTTTTCTGTACAAAATTAACAAAGAGACTTATTAAATTCAGAATAATTTTTATTTTGAGCCAAAAAAACGAGAGGACAAAGGAAACATGGAGAAAATAAGTGCCGAAGTCTGAACAAACAGAGCATCTTTAGAAATGCCTAAAAGAAATTACGTATTCTCCATTCTTTCTTTCCTTCTATGTAGGAAGATGCCAGCTGGTTGGTGTGGTGGTGGCCTCCAGAGAGCAGGGCATGAGAGGCAGATTGGTAAGTTTGCTTTCCCCTAACTGGTATTAACTTTCTGTAACTGACCCTGGCAGAAAACAGTTAAAGTTTGAGGACAGACTTCAGGTGATGTGAACCTCCATCTAAGGTTTGGTTACTTAAGAGCGCATTTCCAATTTGCCAAACAGTGCTGGGTATGGCAAAAGTGCTACAAATGACTGTCCAGTGTGGTGAGGGCCTTCTGAGAGATAATCTCTGGGAAAAGGCTACTGGAGATATGAATTGAACATTCTTGGCTGGCAAGGTAAGTTTCTCTGGTTGTTGTAGGTTGTTTCTTGCTCTTCCATATGAGAAAGTGCATTCCCATTTTAAGAAACTGCAAGGTTTACCACATACAGTTTTGTACTGTACAGGCAGCCATCATCAGTGAAATCCTCATAAGCAAGGAGGTAGAAGTTTAAGGCAGAATAGAAGGCAAAATATGCATTGGAGTTCCACAAGTTACCCTGCTGTAGCTACTGTGATCTTAAACTTTGCCTATTTTTCCCTTCCCTCTTCCAGTAATGCATAGCTTTCTAGCACCATTATTAGTATTAAACAAACTGCCTTTTCACAAATCAACTGAACTGAATGTCTGCAACTATCAAAATCTTATAGAACGTCAGCAAAGTAGAGGGAGAAAAAGTTCCTCTTACTCCACTTGGCCCTTTTTTCAAGAGAGGCTTTTTAATTTCCTTTCATGTCCTGGAAATTTCCCTTCTAGTGCTTTCTCCAGTTCTCGGTTGATCTGGATAATTTTGTGGCTCTGGTTTTGGTGAATTTTTTTGTGAATTATCTCCAGGAGAGTGCTCTGATATTAGTGATATAATATTATGATCTTGACTGGTTATAAAACACGAGAACTTATCTCCACATTTTAAACCTGGTATTCAAACTATGCACTTGGTAAAGATTTGAATCCATACCTGTTTTGGTTTTGCGAACGTATATATTTGAAAATCTACTAGCAGTATCTGTCAAAATAGACTGAATAGAGTGAGTAGGACTAAATCAAAGCTCACAACAGCAGTCTGTGAATGTGTCATTTACTAATTCACCTTTCACTTAAATGGACTAATAACAACTTATGCTTGTGATGTGGCAGCCCAGAAATGGGGAGAATGTTGTCATCTTTTGAAAAGCAATAGGAAATATTACTAGTGTGTTATTGAACGGGGTTTCCCACAGTTTATTTTTTTGTATGCTTGAATAACTCTTTGGTAAAATGTCTTCTGGAACATGGTCTTTTATATAATGAATGCTTACTGTATGCTAGTAATATTAACAGTAGTACTTAAAATTTTGTTATCAAAGACTGTTCACGCAGTGACAGGTATTCTGTGAACACCTGGAATACTCATTATTTCATCTCTTAACATAGCTCATAGAACTTACATAAGCAGACATTATAAGTTGTGTCCATAATCTGTGGTAACTAAAAAAACATTGCTATTTTCTGTGAAAAAAAAATGAAATTACCAAACTTGCAATTATGGAACAATCCACATCAACTCGCAGTATTCAGAGGCTCTTGCTGTTTGTCTTGACTTTTTTATTTTATACTTCTTGGCTTGCCTCCCTGAGATGTAAATATGTACAGTCTAGAAATCATTCTCATCAGGCAAATTATCAGTTTAAGCACATAACTGCTCTCTCCATTAAGCTTGTTTTTATTTCTGTCTGTTCCTCAATTGCTTACCGCTCCTGGAAATCTCTTGTACAATGGCAGGTTCTTCCAAAATTCATAAGCAAAATTGCTTGGTATCTGCCTTTGGAAAAAGCAGCAGTTTAATGGTTTTGGTATCTGAAACAAATAGTCATGAAAAAATTGCTTTGCTGTAAGGAGAGAATGAGAAGAAATAATAGGGAGAGAAAAATGTGTGTGTGTTTAAGGTGACCATTGCACTCTCTAGATTTTGAAATGCAGACTAGCCATTAATATTCCACGATGTATTTCCTATGGCTTTACTCCTAATGTCTTTCTATAGCTACAGTTTTTACAAGTGAAATTCATCGGTTCTTCAGCACACGGAAGCTAAAGGCTGGGCACAGTATGAAGAGTCGTTTTTTAAACCCTGGCCTCTGTTTGACATAAAATGTAGGCTTGAAGTTAGTACTTCTGACAAAAGCTCTTGCTTGTCTTCTCCTCTGCTCTTTTTTCTGACAGACTCTGAGTAAGGCATACAGCTCTTGTTCCTGTTGTAATGACACCTGCCTGTCTGGCCAATTTGTGAGGCAGGGAGGGCAGGTCAGATATTAAATTTGGGCAAATAATATGCAAAAGGAGGGCTACTGGACAAGTTCTTTAAAAAAGATTCACTGGAGGGTACTAAACAGTCAAAACCATCCAATCCAAGCAGGGGTCATACACGTTTGCTCTTTCTTCGTCTTTGCTAAATGCCCGACTATGGCTGCCTGTTAGAGACACAGTGACCCCGTCTTGGCCTGGTGCAGGAAGGCCCTTTCTATGTTCTGACACTGGAATCTGTAGATTCTCATTTCATGGCTGTTACATTAACAGAAAAATCTTTGAGAGCCTAAAATGTTCCTTCTATTTCCAGATAAGATTTCTAGGGAGAGAGTATTCTTTTTCTTTGGGTAATCTTTCCTTATAAACAGTTTTATTTGGAAAAGAGAACAAAGGCTTTCAGTTAAAAAAAACAAAAAACACATAACAAGCTTTCAGGTGAAGTCTTCCTTCAGATCTTGAATAAAAGAAGCAAACTTCAAAGATGAATCTAAGTTGAATTTATCTGTATTAGTTTATATATGATTTAGCTTTACAAACTTTAGTAGGTCATTTAAAGAACAGTATTTACCTCTGGTGTTTGTAAAAGAATCTTAAAATCATTTAGTGTTTTTATGATTACACAGGTGGGATTTCTTCAGTTTTTATTCTACAGATCTAGTTTGTTTAAAGGTTTCGAGAAAAAGATAAGAATTGCTAAAACTAAACAAAAGTATTTAACCTGACTTATTTTTTGTTCCACAAACAGAAGATTGCAAAAACTATCGAAGGGTTATTGATGTCTATGACTAGAATGCAAAAATCTTGAAGACCATACATAACAGATGGATACTGTTTCAGCTAAAACTGCAAGAATAACTGATCTCTGAGATAAGTCTGATTGTACGTTGGCATAAAAAACTTAATATTAATACTGCCCCATCAATATCATTGAAAGAGAAATAACACTGAGTTTTGTATGCCTTTAGAAATGCTTTATAAGCATCTATGTGAAAAGAGATTTTGTTCATATTTCTAAGCAGTTAAGCGTAAGAAAAAAAATATTTTTTTCTCCTCTTTTCTGATGGCCTACCTTCTTTCAACTTTTCTACAAAGTTAAATCTGATTGTCATTGATTTTAATATAATATGGGTTAAACTTCCTAATTAATATTAACCCTTATGTTTATGTAGACATCAAAGCAAGTTTTAAATAATCCATTTAAAATGTAAAGGATTACATTTCAATGCCTGAGTTTCCATATTTTATTGTAAATGTAATAAAATCTTTGTCAGACACTTCATAATCCATTCAAAAAATAATAACAGAGGAGAAAAAAGCTTATTAAATCCAGGTGACAGTGTCCTCTGGACACTTATAAATCTTTAATATATAATAATTACTTAGGAACTTATTAATAAAATCCAGTCAAAGCAAAAGAATATTACTGTTCTGCTGATTTCATTCCTTTTTAGGAACTATGGCACCTCTAGAGAGAGTTTCAGTGCTTAAGCTTATGTTAAAAGCTCTCTGTATCTAAGCTCAATGTAATAATTATTACATTTGCATCTTTGTTACTGTAGAAATGAAGCCCAAAATATATAGACTTAAAAAGCCATGTGAACAATTTGTCTGACGGAGGAAACTAGCTATTGTGTAATTATTAGGAAATATCATGGAAATGTCTTTTATTAGTTATCTGTACCTGGTAGGGAGTCCTTCAGCAAAGCTAGCATGTCTATTCTTGTAAGCTGAGCAGCATTCATGTTCAGAATTTTAAATACATTTTGAGAATAATTCTTTGGACTTTGGTTTCAGAATTCACAACAATAAATCTCAATGTCTTTTATACCTATTATGAATGCAAAGTCTCATCAAGGAATACATAGCGTAAATAAGAAGCAGAATCTTCCTGAATCCTAGTTCAACATTTTAGCTCCTTAGACCCTACATGTGCCATCAGACCTGCATGTATAAATGTTACGCTCTCTTAGCACAATCCTGACCCAGAATGTCTTTGAGAGGTTGGTGTTACTTTATGGCAAGTTGCCCATCTATTGCCTCAGTAGATGGCTTTTACTGCAACAATGGTCTCTGTCTGTTGCAGTTGAGGTTGTAATAGTCTATGTGTATATATTAATCTTTGCCAAACCCACGTTTCTAAGCAGTTGTTGAGTTCCCGTGTCAGTGTGGCAGACTGTAGAGGCCCCCATTAACTCAATTGGCTGATACGACTTCTTCTCCAGGGGAGATTTAATGAACTGACCTGTTCTAAATCCAAATCTCTATGGAGGTAAATCAGCATCATTACATTTTTACTGAATTCTAGGCATAAATGCGTAAAATTCAGTGGATTAGAATTGTATCCTTTTGGTTATCATTGCATTCCTTATGTTTACATAAGCTGAGTTAAAGTGGATAGGGGGGTAAATATAAAACAATTACACAAAAAAGCCACAATCCTTTTGTCTCAGCTAAACGGCCAGCATTTTTTGATGCTAGGCGCTCTACTGCAGCTATCTGTAAACTACATTTAATGCCTTAGGAAATAAAACGTGTTTAAATATTATGGTGGTAAAATCAATCTAGATTATTATGAGAAATAAAACAGCTATATTTTTGGCAGTAATTTTATTTTAGGATTTCAGTAAAAATAAATGGGAATACAGAAATAATAAATGAGCAAGCAGTGCTTTAATAGCTTTCTACGTTGCTAGAATGATCTTTGAATAAGGATAATTTCCCTAATTCAGCTGTATCAGCTGTTGTAGGGAAATTAAAGTGCTGCTGATCAAGCAATTCTAATGGTGTGTCCCCCCCAGCTTCCTGCCCCAAATCTGAAATCTTCCAAATGTCTTTACATTACTTGTATAACCTTTTGAACAACTGGCACTTTTTCTGTCGTGTTTCGACACTGAACAGTAGTGGACAGTCTGAAAGTGTTTTGTGATCACAGAGGGCAGCAGTGGCATTGCTGCTGGTCCCTAGGTCTGTAAGAGGTGGGATAGTGTGGGGAAGGATGAGTTGTCAGGGGCTGTCAAAGAGAAAGGCTTAGTGTGTGCAAAGAGTTCAAATAGTGAAAATTCATCCTCAGAAAATCTGAACTTTGTTTTTTACAAGTCTGTTTCTGGAGCTTTGGGGAAGCAAAAACATGTATACTGTAATTTTGCAAAGCTACATGAGCAGTACTATGCCATTTGGGAAATAAAAAAGACCCACAAAACAGCAAGTGTGCCTGCAGCGACTGGTCACCCTGATGAAAGGCACTGGTGCAAAAAGCAAAGAGGGAAATTGGAAAAATCATATGCTTTCTGGTTTGGAAACAGCCCTGGTGGCAAAGAATTCTACTCGCAGTCCCATGTGAGTAGAACTGTGCCTTTTATGTTCCCCAAGACATGAAAGGGTGGCTTTTTAGTGATTGGTATTGACAAGAGAGATTTATTTACACTAGAAGAGCCCGGAACCATGGCTGGATGCTGTCAGAGATCCCCGTGTACGGGGCAGAGAAGGTGGAGTGGCGAGGTGGGTGCTGAGGAGCAGCTGAGGGCTGGATGCAGCTGTCTGTAAGGGCATGACACTGAAGAGACTCGTCCCAGGCCATATTCGGTTCAAGGTGAGGAGTGTGCAGTGCTGAACTTCACTGAGGTTGATAGGAGGTGCATATTTCCCTGTGAAGTTTGCTGCTACCCAAGGGAAACTATGAGCTCTATGAAATACTCTAAATCATTCAGGGCTGCTCGGCCCAGCCTTAGCCTTTCCTGAGTAATGTTACAACTCATTGTTGTGAACTAGATCTGTCTTTGTCAGGAGAGAAGTTCTATAAAGCATACATTTAGAAAAAAAAACAAACCACGAACAAAATAACCTCCCTCCCAATCCTCCTGAAAAACCCAAACAAAACTCCAAATCTAACTCCACTCCCTCCAAAAAACCCCAGAAAAAACAAAGCCATATTTTTTTTTAACCATAATGTCTAGAGGAATGCTGATATAACTGCAAATGTCAAGTATCAGTCATTTTCCAGGTTTTGCAGTGTTCCATTTTCATCTTTATGTATATATGGCCTTTCCCAACCATATATATATATATTTCAGGTATAAAACATCTGACATTCATTTCTTTAAAAACAGACAGAATTCTTTAAATTTTCTAGGTTATTTCCTTCTTACTCTTTCCAGTATGTCTCTGTTTAGCCAACTGATCTGAACACACTTTCTTCATATTTAATCCTATCATTTTTACTGCAAATATGGCAATGGTTTTGTTTTGGTTTACATAGCCGCATTCTTCCAACACAGCCGTCATGCTGCCTTGTTTTGACAGATATGCTGACACTCCTAAGTGTCCACCCTCTTTCTTAGGCTGACATTTCTGTGGACCTGAATGCAAATTCATGGATACTATCAGCATCAAAGCTAAGCAAACATATATCTGAAAACCTAGTTCTCTGCTGGCAGATGGTGGCAAGCAGTAGTGCTGATAGGCCTGGCACCTCCTTTTCATCATTGTGGCTGGTGGCTTGATAACGTTTAGGGAGAGAATAGTGTAGCATAAATATTTTTCTGTTAAGTGTTTGTATTGTATAATTTTGGGCAGGAAAGTAGAGGGGGCTTATCTCGTTTGTTATTTATTTGTTTATCGTCCTTTTGTTTCCTGTCTTTATGATCTTGAGCTCAGAAACTGCTTCTCTGAGGATTTGTAAAAGCAATTATCTTTGTGATGGTATTTCACAGTGAGGTATTTCACATGGATGAAAATTTAGCGCTTGCTTTTGAAAACCCATGATCAACAGATGAGGACACCGAGATACATGTTCAGCGGGAAAGGAGATTGTCACCCACATGAATGAACTAACTTTTTAAATGCAACAACTAAAAAGGTATAGAATCCTCTGCTGTTGTTTAGGCAATTAATTCAACTGCTTATGTCTCCATCACATCCCTTTTTTGTTGTTAGAGATTTTTGTGGTTGATGAATAGTAGAGTCAGGCAGGGGAAGGGACTTCCTGTGATAAAAGTTTGTTTCCTCCATGCAAGTGTATGGATAAGACTGCCTTTTCTTCTTTTAATACAATGTACTTCTAGGACTTTAAAACCACTCTTTAAACAAAAACAACAACAACAAAAATTATTGTAATTAAGCCCTGTATTTTCAATGCATAAGAATTCTTCTTTATGCAGTTCATTATTATGCAGAATATCAACTGTCTCAGAGATCTTAAGCAGTAAAAGTTTGCATTGTAGATTTCTCTAAGATTACATAGTTTACTGACATTATTAATGTTTTACTGAATATGACAAAACAAGTTCTCAGAGAAGTGGGCTGTTGGTGAATCAGAAGCAAGAACTTCATTCTCTCAGGGAAAGGCTCAGGGAAACTTGCAGTTCATCTGGGTAGTACAGCAATCTGAGACCAGAACGTGCCGGGAAAGATCCCTTCCTCTGTCTCCAAATAAATTTGAATTTTGTCCCATCTGTCCAAAGGAGTAATCTGGAGAGGTTTCAGGAGAACTTTAAAACTACTTTTTCTTATCTGTACTTCATCCCTTTCATGGAAAACAAGTGTCTGGATTGCAAGACCTGGATTCTTTAGATTATGTATCTATGATTTGTCTTGCTTTTTAAGGAATTAGTTTTAAGGATGGTATCTCTTTTCATTAACCTATTGCCTTCTGTGTAACCCAAATACTATTAGAATAAGAATTATGTCCATTAATCATAATTATTTGCCATTATATATGATAGTATGGGATATGGATGAGCCATAGTTTGGGCTTTTTCAAAGGCTCTAGCCTTTTCATAATAACTTTTTATAAAAGTTTGGCAACTGAGTTAACAGCAAGTATGCTGAACTGTAGGGAGTCATTGCGCTAGGTACGTAGTGTGCAGGGAAGTGCATGTTTTGTATTGTTTACAGAGCAGAAAAGTCTTAAGAGTGTCTTAAGACACTCGGTATTTTTATTTTCAAGGTTGGTTCTGCACTAACAATAGCTTATTAAAAATTCAAAATATATATTTTTATAAAATATTTTAATTATACTGAAAAGGTGTTAACATGGATTTTTAATGTTTTTGTAACATTGTGCACCCTTATTTTAAAGAAGACTACTATTAAACAAAAATAATAACTTGTGTTTTTAAAAAGGTGCTACCAACATGTGTTTCAATAGCATTCAGATTACTTTTGTTTTTGGAGAACAGTAATTGTATGTTTGTGTCTACATTTTGTGGAATGCTGAAGAAGCACAACCCCCAGCAACTATTACTAATTCACTGAGAGAATCAAATACTGAAAAAGAGGTTTGCATTTATCTTAGCCATATGAATAGAATCAAAAGTCTCGAAATCAGAAGTTCAGGGTGATAAAAAACTCGCTTATTCCCCTGACAAATGCCTTAGAGCTAATGCCAGAGAGTTGCCATATGTAAGACTGTCCTGTGCACTGAAGCAGACAGTGGCTGGGTACGAGTTTGCAGCATTTTGTCTTCTGAGGCAAAAGAACTATACTAAGAACTGTTGGATGACCTGCTAGCCATCATTTTTGTTCTCCAGTGGCTCAGCATTCTTTTAATTATCATCTCTGATACTGCCTTTGGTTTTGCAATGATTCTCCTGGACAAGTGAAAACTTCGTGCTATAAGCAGTAATATGAACCTATTCCCTCTCCCTGCAATATTTTCTTGTTTTTTCTTAATAAATTCTTAATTCTTTGTGTGGCTAATGTAGATCAGATAAACATCCAGAGTTTATCTGTTTATCCAATAATAACTGTATTAGATGACTGCAAAGGAAATTTCAGTAATTTCATAGATCTCGGTTTCTTTACTGTTTCATGGTTTTTAGTCAATGGATTAGCATAAAAGAATTTTCCTGGAGTATTTTTTGATGTAGTTCTAGAAATAATACCCTAATGACTACAGATGGTATGCAGTACCACATGAAAGGCCCTTTAGAGTCATGTAAAATACATGGCTTAGGAGAAAAACAGTCTCTGTTCTATGAAACATATTGACAGAAGGCTTAATGCAAAACTATGCTCTCACAAGAACAAAAAAAGAACAAAAAGTGTTTTCTTTACCAAACCAAAATTTTTGTGGGACTATTTTGGTTTTGTGACAAGCTAAAATTGTTCTATCTGTGAAGCCTATTGAAGGTACTTGGGAGACAATAAAATGGCAGGTTAATGTTTGGAGGAAAATGTCATCCATATAAAACAAAGTGTGCGAATGGGAACTATCACATTTGAGGCTTTACTAAATCAAATTCATGAAAGGTCACATTATAGAAATTCTGAATACAAATCTGTATCTCATCAGGTTCTCAGCATAAAATTAAGAATGAATATGAAACAAAAGGTAACACTTTCCTGATATAACCCATTTAGCTATATTTCATTGAAAAAGGTACAATGTGAGCCACTTAGAGGAGCAAAATTTTTCACCTCTTGGGCAGGGGTCCAAACTGTAGTTTAAGTGGTAAAGGACGTAGAAAGCAGTGGTATTTACAACTAGTTAGCTTATTAGTTTGTAAAGTCTATAAACACGAGTTCTTCTGACTAAGACTTGGTGACAAATTGTATCTTCTGGAATTGCAGTCTCAACATATTAAATACTTGGCTCAGTTAAAAGGAAATCACTCTACATTGGAATAAGGTGGAGAGGGGAAATGTGAGTTAATTTCTCAGCTAACCCATGAGGGAGCCCAATGAAAGGGATGCATGGGCTGAAAACCTTAGGAAAGAGATGACAACAGAAAATCTAAATTAAGAAAAATGACCACTGATGGATCGTCTTAATAGTGTGCAGAAGAGAGTTAGTTTTTGGACACTCCTTTAAAGCCCAGAAAGAGAAGCATGAGCCTTCAGAATTTTAGTCACATACTGAAGAGATTTTAAAAATTGAGATTGTACTTTTCCTTATTTAAAATATTTCTTTCTTTCTGCAGGAAAGGTTATTTAGTAATTATATTATTCACTGTCTTCAATTTGAAAACCACGTAACAGGAAAATTAAAGGGAGGAAGGGAAAATAAAGTTATAGTCAAAAAATAAAAGCATTAATCAAAAGCTGAAATGATGAATTCTTTACTTTCTCAATTAGGTTTAACCCAGTAATGTAAAATACCAAAGTCATAATTTTAGTTAATGGTATAGCTGTAGGATGACGTCACTTCCACGTATTTTCATTGCGAATTGACAATCATTTAAGAAATAAGCAGTACTTAAGATCTGAACAGCTGTCACCACCTCTTTCTCCCTGTGCTTGTTGTCAGCTGGTCAAAATCTTATTCCTGTTTCTCCATTTCTTATGCTTATGAAACACCGTACGGTGTTCACTGGTGCTTTCGAGTGTAGTGTTAAAAAAACAAAAACAAAAACAAAACCAGCACCCCCCCAAAAAGAATGGCTTTGCAAAATATACTAATGGCTTTAGGACTGGGAAAAGAGAATGTTTGGGTGAAAGGAACATCTTCTCCTGAGTGAATACATTACGTTTCATGGGGCACACAGAAATGTTGGGTCCTTCAGGTCAAGTCTGTCAGTTCCCATCTCTATGAAAAGAATGCCATAAGTTGCTGTATTATACCAGGTCATATAATTGAGGGAATGATTGTGAACTTGTGACACATCTTAGGTATGCTTGTCTCCTGCATGTGATTTGCTCTTGCAGAGCTTTGTTTTAGGTCAAAGGTTTTATCTACTGTTGTTTTTTTTTCCCAATTGTAATCAGTTTACTTAAAGTCTCTAGGGTTTGTGGGACGTTGGATACTCTGCAGCTATGAAATTTCAATTTAACATTGGCTGTAAATAAAACAAGTATTTTCTCAATAATAAAAAAAAAATATTTAACACATAAGGAGCTCATGAATAATAAGCTGACTGTAACAGAGAGGATAACTTCCCGATACTGGTTTCAAGTTTTTACAGTAAACCATGATGAAAATACAGTAGAGTAGGAATTCTGTAATGCCAAGCTGAAAAAAAACTAAAATACAGTGTGTTGAAGTGAATCTACTCAGTGACAATTCTGATAACTGCATTAAGTTAGTCGCTATTGCTTCTCCCAAACCTGGATCTGTTTATTGCTCAAACCACCTCAAGGCACTGCAGAGGATCTGAGGGAATGGAGGGGACTGGTTTTGTTTAGTGGGGGTTTTGAGGACCTTTTCAAGTGTTAAGTGATGATACGGTTAAATAACTGTTTCTGTTACCCTTAATTTGTTCACGTTCTTTCCATACCTTCTATAGATCAGGATACCAGCCGACTATATGTGTGTGTACATATACTTGCCTAGTAATCAGTATATAGGCTAATAAGTTTTGATTGTAGTTGGCTTTTGCTAAAACATACAGTGGGATCATGACAGCTTTAACACGCTGCTACGTAAAGGGGAAAGAGCGTTGTGTGCAGAGACACTGTCCCAGGACAGCACTTTAGATGTTTGGCATCTGTGAGAGGAGCTGATTGGATTGAAACACATCAGAAATTTATGTAGAGACCTTAAATTCCTTATGGAGTAGATTTCATCAGCATATAAACACAGCCTGCATGTCAGTGTGTTTCATATATGCTCCTTTAGGTTTATCTGTAGCCATTTCAGTAAGGATCCAGTGCACATTCAGTTTGCTAATTCCTCTGGAAAGGCTAGCTACTTACTAAAGACCTTAGAATTGCCTTTTGCACGTATGTATTCTGAGTAATTATTCTACCCATGTTGCATCAGGAGGCATAAGAAATAATAGAAAAATGCAGAATTTGTGTCACTTCTCTTTTTTTTTTCTTTTTTTTTTTGGCACCACCTGAAGCTGTTTGGAATTGCACAAAAGCTACTTAAAATGAAATTGTTGTATTTTAACTTCTAGAAAGCTAGAGCTGTGATTTCCCTAGAGACCCATACACTACACAGATTTTTCTTTATGTTTTTTAACCTTCATTTGGCCCTTTTGTGCTTCTTCAGTTCTAGTTTGTTGATGCTCAGCTTCTTTTGAAAGTGTATATCCGAATAAATAGAAGTTAATAAAGCACAGAAGGTGCAATGGGACTTGCTGGGTCATAGAGCTCAGTTCCCTGCAATTGGAGGCACCCAGATTGGAAAAAAACCTTCAGAAGTTGGGCTTGCTTTCAAGTTCTTGTCTTGTTTTTATTAGTACTACTTGTGTTATGACACTGCTAATGTTCTTAAAATCCTTACTGCTTGGAACTGTTCACCAATTTCCATTAATAAACAGCCAGCTTGTACATGTCTTTTCTCATGTAGTTGAAGCTAAGCTAAAACAAATGTCAGTTTCTTCAGTTTCTAGCCTTCATTTAGGAAAGATACACTTTCTTAAAATTTTCATCTAAGATACAAAATATATATATATATCTGCTGTAATTAAAAATCACTTTATTTTGATGATTAGTGAGTATAATCATAAGGTCTGACCAGTCTTTTGTGAAAAGGGGATTAGTATTTTTCTGTCTCAATGGAGTAATTCTTAGGATTGTATTTTTGAGATATAGTAAATTCCCCAGGATGTAGTTGAAAAGTTACCACTGGAAAACGGATAGTTTGTAACAGTAAAATTAGCTGAAGCTCATCTTGCTTTACACAGCATGCATTAATAATAAGCATGATTGAAAGGGCCCCAAGGCAAGAGAGGTAAAAATGGACTCACCAAATTTCCATATAAAATTGTGTTTATTTAAGAGTTGTATCTTGGGAAAGGTTTCTGGTTGTCACATGCAATCCCCCATATAAATTTCTACATGGGTGGGGAAAGAGGTGTTTGCTTTCTCCTCTTATAACTCCGTAATCATAATCAAATCCCAGCACAGCACTGAGTTTTGGTTCTACCAATGTGGTTTAGAGCATTCCCTGCTCTCCCCATGGGTCACACATTGAAGTTTCTGCAAATTAGTAATGTTAATTAATATACAGTTTACTACGATATCTCACTCAACTGAGTTAAATTTTCTTGGTTTAACCAGAAACTCTTCTTCCTAGTTTGTACCTTTTTCATATCAATTCCATGTCTCATAAGTGATTTAGAGGTGATACAATAATTTATTCAAGGTTAAATGCACATTTGGGTGCAGAATGAGTGAAGTGATTTCAACTTATCCTTTTATTCTGTAGAAGACAACAAAACTCTGTATTAAATAATAGTAGCATAGGAATGTACTGTGAAACTAGAGAAGTATTATGTCTGGTTAGAAGGTTTAGCAGAGGGTTTTTCCTAACTGGTACACAGTCCTAATAATTGCAATGAAGAAAAGAGGAATACTTCTGCGAAAAATACTTTCAAGATTGTAAACCTTCAGGGATTTAATCTTTCATGGTCAAAACTTCATTACCCTAAAGACATTAACTTTGTAAAAAGTTTGCTATATAAAAGTGTTGCCATTCTGACAAAGAACCTTGAAAAACTCACAAGAATTTCTGATGAAAGCATGTTAAAACATTTGATGTAGATAAATAACACACATGCATATTCATGTTTAAAGTTATTGCAAAAGTTTGATAAGACAACAGTGAAAACAAATAATTGATTCAAGATAAGATTACTTTGACAAAAGAAAAATAAACAAGATGAAATAAATACAGTAACAATAATAACAAAAATCAACTTTATTGGGCAGTATCTATAGGGTCAGTGGCATAAATCCAGTTACCATATATTTATTTCTTAATCTCCCAAAGCTGTTTTCTTGAGACGTTTGACTATTATTAAGTTTATCTACAGTTTTTACCTGCATTTTGTCATCATGATTCTCAAGGCACTGTCTTTGAACAGAAAAAATATGCCTTCTACCAAAGTGAAAGATGCCAACAGTTGTCATTATCCTCTTGACTGTCTTGTCATCATGCCCTCTTGCAAGACACCTTTTTTATGCTTATCTTAATTACAGTCAAGATGCAAATTCTGCATAAACTCTCACAGTAAGAATCTTTTCAAGAAGGAAGCAACATGTTTTTATGTGTTTGTAATCAAACTGGGACTGCAGACTCTTTCATCTGCATATTCTGAAATACAAACCACAAACACTTCCTCCTCCTCCTCCATCGAAAGAAATTGAATACTGATTGAGTTGTCTCTAAAGTAATAATTTCTCCTACCTTCAGTTCCTATTCTTATGTTATATTATTAGCTTGTTTTATCATGTAACCTTAAAAAATGCTTTTAAAAGATCCCTTGCCAGCACCCCCAAATTCAACGTGTCCTTAAGAAGCTGGGGATGGAAGTGGAAAGGGTCAATACTACTATATAAATTCTTCAGTTGGAAAGATCTACAATGTACTCTACCCCTTCTAGTCTGTCTCATCTGCCTTTGCTACATGCAAAGTGAATTGCTGCTGTAAATAAAAGCACCTTCTGATGAACAGTACTTTAAGTAATAACTTAAATAGCTTAAGTAAAGTAGTCATCAGTTTTAAGATGATGTTTTTAAAGAATGTGATCCTGGATAATTTTTTAAGAAAGGAATTTGAAAGATGAGATGCAGCAGAAGCAGTTAAACCTAGCAGATGGATTAATTTTAATACAAATCTCTGTATTGAATATTACTGCTCTGAATATTAGTTTTGTACTTGTAAATACTATTCATAGCTGCTGAAGAAAAAACAAATGCAGTGGCATATGTACTGATCATATACATTGCTATTACCAGTGATCTTTATATACATGGAATTGAATACGTTACAGTAACACAGTTTGGCATAGGGCACAAAATATTTAGATATGATTTGAAGATCTATGCTTTCTGTAGTTTTGCCGTGTGTCACGTGCAGTGTTTTAAACTATGAAACGTCTCCCTGATCTTGGTCCTTAAAAATAATTTTCTTGATGCAATATTTGCATTTTATTTAAACCAACCATTCCTTATAATTTAGCCTTCTACTTCTTACCTTAAGAGCTACCCCTGAGCTAGCATGAAAATCAAACAGCTCTTCATGCTCCTGTATATGTGGTATTTAAACATGAAGGGGAGAGGGAAAAGTGATAAAAGTGCAGGTTTCAAAACTCAATTGCTTCATATCAATGCATTGACAGTTTTCAAACATGTTTCTTTCTTTAAAAATGATAGTCTATAACAATACATCATTTTACAATTGATGCAATATTATACAGTGCTATGGCTGTTTGGGCAGAATCCAGTTCTACTGAAAAAATATGTTAACTGGTATTGCAGTAAGATGAGCTTTATCAGAAAAGAAGTGTTTAGTATTTCAGAGGAAAATCTATGATTTAGCACTTTCTTATTTTCATTGAAATCAGAATATTTCAACTGTAATAACAGGTGTAATAGACAAGTGCGCATGTGCATGTTCCTTGTTTGTGGCAGCTGAAAAAACAATACCCTATATTCTTAATTTTCCTTTACATAAATTTACAGAAACATTAGTATGTCTAGAAACATATCTAATAAGACTTAATCTGATGCCCTTTTAGAGATTAATATGCCTGTTAAATAGATTATCTAGGATGTCCGTAAAGTCTGGAAAGTTGATTGATTAGAGGACCACTGAAATTAAGTGTTACTGGGTTACTATAATTATGCAAACCTTAACAACCAAGATTTTTCAATAATCACTTACTGGTACATTTATTACGTTTATATATCAATGCCTGCAAAGCACATGAAATCCAGTATTTAAGGTGTGAAACATTTCTTACCTCAGCATAAATATTTTTCTTTTTTTTTCCATTCCTCTTCTCTACCTCTTGTGCTTACAAGCATATAACATTTATCAGGAAGAAGGGATAATTTTTGGATCTCTTGATTTGTGTAACTTGAAACAAAATTTTCTTCACTCATCTAGAAGGCTCAATGCTCTAGATTACTGTGAAATGTTGGTCTGTCAATGTCATCAAAAATATTGATCACACCAATTTTTTCATCTATAAGTAATAAAAAAAACCAGTGTGAAACTAACTCAGTTAGATGCTCCTCATTATTTATTTGGATTGTTTCATGTATGAATGCTCAGCATACATCAATCCAAATCGTAATTCTACTGATATTTTCAACATAATTTACAAAATATTGTACTTTGTTCCATGTGCTCACTAGAACAAATTGCAATTGCAGCAGCCTCTCCTCAATACCAGAAGTGTGTCTTTAATTTACTTCTCTGCTCTCACAAAATCAAAGAAATGTCAGTGTTTTGACAAAATAGAGAAACATTAAATAACTTAAATTAAGCAACTTCAGCCTTAGCAGATATATTCTTTACCAATATGAACACGGGTATAGACCTATAAGGACTGGCATATGCTGTCTATATGGCTTCACCATTAGGTTATTTGCATGTGGAGCTCCCATGGAAGGTGAGCTGCTTTCAGGTGTGAATGGGGTAACATGCAAAAAAATTAGATTTTTAGCTCAGTTGTCATACAATACTAGAGCTACGTGAGAAGTTTTATGTCCAGGGAAAGAATGAAAACCATTTGAAGGTTGTTTGCCCAAACCCTTCCTATTCCACATAGGAATAGGAATAGTTATAGCCACTTACTATAGAAAAGACTTATCAACAACATTATAAAGAAATGGTGATTTCTGTGCTCCATAATAAAACAATCTTTTTTATTATAATTTTATATATTATAATTTTTATTATATTATACTTTTTATTACCCAATATACATGCATATTTTGTTGAGATAAATTATTCTACCTGCACCATGTATTTTCTTTTAATGTCTAGGTTTTGAGTGACAGGGAATTCCTTACTCTCCAGTTGTATAGGCTAAAATTATGGATGGATCATTAAGAACCAGTATCTGTGTATGTTTTGCCAAGCTATTCTTCCAGATAATTACTCTCCAACTAGTGCCCCCTAGGTTGATTTTAAATTTACAGTTCAACACCATGAGTTGAACTCAGCCCCATAACTGATAAACCACATTTCAGATTGAAACTTACCAGTTTATTATATTACAATGAAATCAGTAAAATCCTGGTAGTGGTGTGGCAATGGGTATTTTCTCTTGGGAAAAAGTTGCTAAATGCATTTTAATAGGTTTTACAGGTATGTGGAATGACATCAGAGGGCAATTCAAAAGGTCTCCATCAGGAAGAGCTTCTTAAATAAATATGCATGTATCTATTTTTAAAGAAGGAAACTAGTATTTTGCATAGGTTTTTTGGAAAGGACAAGGATGTGAATTAATTCAGTTCAACAAGACTTTAATTTTATCATTATCGCCCTTTTCAGTGAGTCATTTGCTGGACAGTTAAAATTACTCTGCTATTTAATGGACGTCATCAGACAGACTGCTTTTCTTCTTGTCATGGCTAAGTGAAAGTGTGCTTTCTGCAGTCCAGATCTACTGTTGCTTTCATTAGACTTGCAAGTTTTAGCCAACTGAAGTATGAATAGAGTTTTAACGGAGTTCTTCTGAGTGTTTAGAAATAACTTCATTATAAATTTCATTGAAAACATAATAGTCTCATTACATTTCTTTGTAACGTTTAATTTGGCTATTGCTTTATTTTTTTTCTGAAGTATAAATTAAAGGAGCTCTGCTTTGCCTGTTCCTGTTGGCCCATGAGTTTGTCAGGGCTGCTGCTGTTTCACTTTCCTGTTTTTTCAGTGAAAAGAGTTGGGGCCAGGAGCTCACATGAGAAAGAAGGTCTCTCGCTTTGTCTTCTGTGTGTCTCTGGTTGCCTTGGGAGCATCCTTTTCCTTTTGCTGTGGTCTCATACTGCAGGGAAACCTTCTTAGTGTCCCTTAACCCTGACGCAGGAATTTTTTCTCAATCACAATGTTACTCACTGAAACCCATATCGGTGACCAGTACCATCATCTGCTTCTTAAAATATTTTGGCCTGTTACTGTCAGACTCTTTCCCAGCTTTGCTACTGGTGCCCATGGGGCAGCGAGCACTGGGGGCAGGCACGCTGCGGCGGCAGCAGCATTTCAAGGGCTGTCCAGACACAGAGTCTCATATAAGTAGTAAAAGATATATGAAGTTATGGATGAGGAAACTGACTTTGGGAATCCCCTTTCAATGCTCTTAAATGACATTTATCTCATAAAGAAATCCCAACTGTGACATTTTGTCATAACGGAGAAAATAATATTTTGCCTCAAAAGCTTTATCTTGTTGTCAACTCTGCGCAGCAAAAATAGGCTACCGCCCTTCTCTCATGTTAGAAAGTCAACCTCAACCACAGAATAGCCTTTCCCCAGTGTACCCTATCTAGGATCCCTTTTTCTTTTTTTATGTCTTCTGCATCTTTTGTCATTTTAGTGTATAATAGTAAACTGGTTTGGTTTCCACTTATAAAGAAGTCATCATTAACCAAAAATTTTATGCAGCCTCTCGCTCTGATCAACTCCTTTCCCGCAAGAGTATCCCATCTAAGATGTATTAATAAATAGATTTCACTTCATTAGGGAGGCACCTGTGATACAGACATATATACAGACACACGTACAGAGTGTCTGTGAATACAGAATACACTCTGTATTCTCCTCTTTTTTGGAAAAAGCATCATAAAAGACTGGATTGATCATCTCTAGCTTAAGTCCAGATACTTTTTTTAGGAAACTAAAAGTAATTTTTGTGAAGTATTAGTCATATCTCTCTATATAAAAAGAATAAAATAGAGGTAAACCCCCCCAGTTTTTAATAGATGTTTTAAAAATAATTCTGTTCTAACATATTTTTCTTCACTCTTCTCGATCATTGATGTAGTCATAAAATATCCTGGATTATCAAGGTAATATTTAATAAAAAGTTGCACAAACAAATAGCTAAACTACAGTGGGAAAATTCAGTTCTTTAGAGAGTTTTCTTGTCAATATTTTCCATTCAATTTAGGGATTAATATATCTGGTTACAAGGATTGTAGCTCTTTATTTTTTTATTGTACAATATTGATTATGAATAATCAATTTATAGCCTCTGAGTCACTGTGAAATTTTTCTTCTGTTTCCTTTTCTATTTTTAAAAATCCCTCTTATAAATCATCCTGCGGTGCCACTTCGTCCACTCTTAAAGGTTCAAATATTCAAATTATCTGGTAATTTGTAACCATAAAAAGGATTTTATTGTTTCACTTACCTGCCGTGGGAAAAATTATCCCAATATTGAGTTATGTGACCTTTAGATTCTTTCACAAATAGTGAAGCAGGTAGTTATTTAATTCAGGCTTTTAGTTATATCTAGCTCATCATTCTCTGTGTGTTCTTGAACTCCAGTCTTAATGTTGATTGAACCTGGTGCTGTTATTGATTTAACAATGTAAATTTTCAGAAAGAATTCATACTTAACTGCACAAATAAGATGTTTATAGGAAGATGCTATCCCATTTTTCTATCTGTTTGTACAGACATTTAATTGCAGAAAATGTTACTTTAAATTAGATAAAAAAATAAGGGAGCTTTTATAAATGCTAGATATATTTCTGAAATTGAGAGCGTGCTTAGAGATAGACATATGTTGAACTGTAATGTTTTCTGTCTTTATCCTAAATTCTAACAGTCCATTTCCCTTCACGCATTTTTAGTGAAACCACAGTTTTGTCTATTAATAGTCAGTGACTTCAGTGAAAGATGACAGAACACATGCATCCATCTAACTCGAATGCATGTTTCTACAAATACTGCTTCCATATTGGGAATATTACTCAAATTCATTGTTGACCAGAGAGTTATTTTGTGGAGAACTGGGCTTAGAGTTCTTGAGAATGAAATCAGAAATTATTGTGAAGCTTGAAAGAATAAACTAAACAGCCAGAGATTTTTTTTTTTTTCTGTAACATTCTCATTCATCTCTCTTATGTGCATGGCTTTAAGTCAGTTTACAGCAGAATATGTTGTAAGCTAACAGTAATATATTTCAGGAGCAAAGTGTGTTTGAAGCTAATGTGTAAAGTCTGTAAGTCTTTTTACATTTAGAGAAAAGGCATAAACTAAACTGCGATGATTTAGATAAAGTTCTTTGGTACTGGATCAGCTCAATGCCACTGCAGCACATTTACATGAAAGCTATAATATTTATGAATTAAATGGGTTGGAAAATTCAAAACCATGTTCACTTTTTTTTTTCTTTTCCAGTTTTCTTGATCATTTTGATTATTACTATAGTGCTTGTCATGTATCCTATTTATGAAAGATCTCAGTATTGGATTGCATTCTGCTTTCTTTACATACTTTGCAGTAAAAATTTTCTTAGTCATAAGAAAAACAGTATGTGACCAAGATAAAGTGATAGATACTGTTATTAAATTATTTACGGATCCAAATGTTTCTCAAAGGGGTAGTGACAAGGAAAGTGCTCAGTTTACTGGTGTGCTCCCATGTTGCAAGACCTGGTATTGCACCTATGCCACATGGACCCACCTGTGGCGCATATGAAGATTACAGCGTTATTGCTGTTCCTGCTGCAGGCAGGCAGGGGCATCAGCTCTAGGGGTAGCACGTGCCTTAGATATCTAGTTATTTATACATATATCTGATCTGTAAGAAAGATATGCATAACTCAAAGAAGCCAGAAAAAAACGTTGAGATGTATAAACACAGTTTAAAGACAGAGAATTCATTTAGTGAGATATGTCAACATTTGTTTAAAAAAAATAATTTTAATGTACTTTTTCTTCCAAAAATGTGTTGCCTTTACTCAAACTGTGTACCTTGTTTCCGCAAAATCTGTATTATGGTTGTCTGCTGTCAATGACAGCATTTCAGCCCCAGCTTTTCTCACTTAGAACCACACCAACCAAGTTTTGCACTAATATTTCAATTCAAATTTCTTACATCCACTTTGATTAATTCATGAATGTCTATATGCAGTAGTGGAATCAAGCTCAGCTCTGCTGCCTAAAACAGAATCTGTCCCAAAGTATTAATGTTCTCCATGCAACTTCCCTCACTTTACAAGGGAAACAAAAATGTGCTCTGCGTATCATCTAGGAAAAGTGTTATGTTAGTTTGTGGAGTAATATGCTGTGTAATTAAGTGAGTTCACAGTTAAGTGAAATTTATCTCCATGCAAATGACTTTATTGAAGTATGGATGTAGTTGGAGAATTTCTAAGGAATGTCATATTTCTAAATGTTTTCTTGAGACCCTCTCTCATTCCCAGCTCTGGACTTTTAAAATATAGCTAATAATGCCATCAATGTCTAATTTATGATGTGTTGCATGTGTTTAGCTTCTGATGAGAATAAATACTTTTTTCATTTCCAGAAAGTCTGTATGGCTCAAAAAATGAATGTATGTTTATACATCAGAATGGCAGTATCATTTTTATCTTTTTTATAACTTTTATTAACGTTATATGCATCCTGGTAAAGTTTCTGAATTACCTGTAAACAGTACTCCATTCCATCTCTTTCTGTCTCTTCTCCCACCTTCAAATTAGGTAGTAAATTTTTAATTAAACTTGCCTTGACATTTTAAGGACACTGAATATCTTTGTCATTTACACAACAGATAACAAAGTAATCCAATTTTCTGGCCTCCCACAAATTATCCCTTCAAAGAATACAGCTCTTGCTTCCCGTGTTTAAAATAAGCATTACCCTTAGCCTGGCAACCACTGTCAATTACTAATCTTTTATTATTGGCTCCAGGGAAAGATTAAAGGAAAAGCTGAAACATAGCTGACAGTTTGGTTATCACATCTGGAGTAAATGAAAAGCATGGCCTGAATCCATCAGGGAAGATTAGGAAAATGTGAGAAAATTACTGATGTCCTTTTACATGTGTAAATTCAAACTCATTCCAAAATTGAGGTATCTAACTTTTGACAGATCTCTTCTATTGCATATTTCACTTAGGAGTAATGCAGTAGATGGGAAAGATAAGGAGGAAAATGCGCTCTCCTCAGTGAAACAAAAGTAGTAATGTTGCTTAACTGTGTGTCTCAAGAGACGTGAACATGCCAACAGTGCATAAACTGTTCCAACTCTTAGCCACACTTGACAACAGGAATGCTTGCCCTCTGTCCTTAACAAAATTGATTACATTAAATGTTAATAGTTAGTGATAAGAGGAAAATTTGAACAGTTTCCTTATAGAATCCAGTTAAAAGCTGTCATCATCTATAAAGGTTTAATAAAATTGCACAGCTTATTATTAATAGGTGAAATACAGCTATTGTTTCAGGATATGTTGAGGTCAAATGTAACTTTCTAAGAATTTTAAGTTTTTTCTAATTATGGCATATATAGTATCTGATTATGTGCCTACATATCCTCTGATGTGATGGGACACTAATCTTGACCTGAACTTGCGTGCTACTGCAGCATTGGAAATAATCCTTTCAAAGGAATTCTTGCTCTGTAGAGTATATAATATCTACTCAGGATGCAACAGTGAATTAAACGCCTTCTTTCATACTTCAAATCTTTTACCTTATCAAATTGATCTTTTTATCTTGAATGGATTGAGGTTTACCTCCTACAATATGTATCTAAAACCCAACAATACATAATGCTGCTATTGAATGTACAAGGCAGTACTTTTAAAAAAAAAAAGGGGAAAAAACCCACAAATTAAATTGTAGAACAGGGTAAATACTGGCTTTCAGGAAAACTGATACCACTGTGGTGGAAATAGTATGAGACTGAGACATCACACAAACCTCAAAGCTTCAAATGACCCTTTATGTTAAAATTTCAGGCAATCCATCTGTTAACAATTAAGATTCATGCATTAATCAAACGTAGTAATTGAGCATTAGATTTATAATACCACACAAGTATGATGCTGTCTTGTTGGCTATAGTCATTGGTGGTTCTGTGTCTTTGGAGGTGGTAGAGACCAGGCTTGAGACCTCTTCTACGTAGAAAGTAATAACTGAACTCGTGTCTTCTTTCTTTCCCACATTTCACTGTGTATCATTGGTGTTTATAATATTTTTTTCTGTGGATCAAGACTGCTCTGAACCGAAGGATTACACTTCCTCTTTGCATAGGTCAGGACCAGTCTTCTATGGCTTGTCCAGAGAGGGGTTAACCTATTGGGTGCCAACCTATTTTGGGTGGGCCAGTGAAGTGTCACCTGGTGGTTGTTAACTGCGTGGGTTATCTGATACCTACCACTTCAATTTTACAGTTTTTATGCAAGTAAGCTGATAAACAGAAACCAGTTTGCTTCTTGTGGTATGTGTATATGCACGGAGAGATGCATGCTTTACAAACAAGACCTTATACTGTAAGACATTTTTTTTAAATCTCTTAATTCATGTTTTTTAAATAATTGCTTTCCTGAGATGAAGCAAAGATCATATTATGTAAAAAAGCTATTATGAATTAGGGTTGTAAGAACCTGAATGCTATTTTCAAATGAATGTTTCAATTAATGTTTCAAAATCAGGGTAGAAAATTAATAAAGCTCTGCCTTGTTTGTGAGGTTGGAAAGCTAGAGGTAGTTATTGTAACTTTTGAGATGTTTGCTCATCACCATGACGCTGTACGAAAGCATGCAGTCTTTGCTTTTAGCTTTTTGTGATCCTGCCAGGGCTGTGGATGTTCTGGGTGGTGTGGGCAAAACCAAAACCACCAAAGGAACACAGAAAAATTGAGAATCTTGAGCTACAAATAAGATGAAATTAGCCCTTTTGTTGCATACAGATTTTAAGGGTAGTAGAATAGAATCCTTGTATTTCAAATCTGATGTGCTTTAGATAATAATCTTAGGTTATTTCCCTATTTAATATACATTAAAAGTTTAAATTACATGATTTCAGTTATGCTCACTATGGGACATATTAATTCAGTGGTGTGTCATCTTTCAGTCTAAGCGTTGTAGCTGACTAGGAATGAAAACTGAATGGAAGAAACTTTGATCTTAGCAGATTCAGAGTCAAGAAACTCCCCAAATGGATTTAGTTCCTTCATGAAAGCTTACCTTTCTGACTTTTTGTTTGAGAATTTTAAGGAACTCTAAGATGATAAGAAGACCTGGAGATTATATCTGTCAAAGATAAATGTATATCAGAAGCCCTGGACAACCTCAGCTCAGAGGTTACTTTAACAGGCTTTAACATCAGAAGTCACTACATTCTAAGCAGTTTCCACATTCCATGTATTCATCTCAAGTCAAAGAATACTCTATTTGAGTTATCTGTGTGAAGCTTAGGATTTTAGTAAATACCTATTCTTTGACTGGAGAGGCCTTTTATAAAAGAAATTAACTTTTTTTAAGTGTGGAGTTCATGCTTCTTAATTATTTCAGAAACTTCTTTACCTCACAGGGACACAGCAAACCCTTAAAACAGCATTCTGACATTTCTTGATGTTTTCTAGTAGACTAGACTGAGTTTCATAGAAAAGTAAATCTGCCAAACTTGTCTTTATTATCTTGAGGTCTCAGGAGGTCCTAATACAGGAATTTTCACTGATGTTTCACTTTTCTTGACCCTGACCCTAACATTAAGATGACAGAAAACATAATGTAACTTAAAGGAATCAATATATGGAAAGTTTTAAAACAGCAAGAACAAAACTTAATTACATGTTAAAAAACAAACTTAATGAGAGATTTGAGGTTTATAACTAACTGTTCTGTGATCAAACAGCATGATTTTTGCAATTGAGAGAAGTTTACTTTTAAAATTAATTCCAAGATGCAATGACTAGTGTTGGTAGGAAAATATATATGAAAATACAAAGCAAAATTAGAATCACTGACATCCTTAGAAGAGTGTGATTAGTTACTGAATGATATTGTGAAATTCCTTGAAAATGGTAAAATACTTTGTCTTCAGGGTATGGAATAGAACATGTGTTCATGTTCTAAAAGGGCGATATTTGCAGACATGTTTTTTCTTACTTGTTTTCATCAAGACATACTATTTTCTACTGATTCCTATAGAAATTCTTGCAAATATTATAATCTTCCCTTGTGGTCTTCCAACTCTTGTTTGCTAACAAGATTTGGGGATCTTGTTGAATAAATTCAAAGGAAGGCAAAGGTCAGTTTTCTTCACATAATTTCAGTATGTCAACTCAAAGGGGATATGCAAATCTATTTGGTTTCTATCTATAATAATCTCTCTCTTTTCCTACCAAACGTAGTCCTTTCAATCTCGTCATTTAAGAAAGCGGACCAATTTGATTACAGGTGGCAAATGTGCACATTTGGGTCAGTGTAAGGTCTTTCTTAAGGGTCTTCTATTGAATCTGCAAAATCCCAGTTTCTTTTTAATTCAAACTTTACTAAATTTAACTAGATCAATAGTTAATTTCAGAAACTTTCTGGGAAGCTTTCCAAACTCTGTTCTGTCTCCCTCTTAGATGTGTTGAAGGACTGAAAGTTGACCGAATAATGGTTTATTCACATCTTTGAATGCTGATTCAAGGGATGCGAGCTGATCCTTGGCTGGCTTTCGGTGCGAAAGCACACATTTTGAAATGAGTTAATAATTAGGCACTCAGATTTTATTTGCCAAATTTAAATAATCACCCACCATATATTTATGTTAAAGAAGACACCAGCACTTCGCTTGAGAATTCTTTGCTTTAAAATGTTTCTGAATATTTTATGATGAAAAAGATGAATACAAAAGTGACAGTAGTTCTGCATGTGTATTTTTTTCCTCTGTCTTCCTGAATGCTTCTCTCTCCTGCTTCTGACTTTCTAAGTTTGACTAGCCATTAGCCAGTGTCTGATGACTCCACCCTGAATGTTTCAGAGGCCAGACCCCCCTATTTTTTCTGGCCTCCCCATACTGTGTACTATTGCATCTTCAACAGTTGATGTTAAAAGGGTTTTTCACCACACTTTTTTTCAGCTGCACTGTAATCCCTAAATACGTTCTAACAGGAGGGTCAGTCGGCTTCCATGGGTTGTCAGTGTCTTTTCCCCAGTAACAAGTGATAGAACGAGAGAAAATGGCCTGAAATTGTGCAAGAGGAGGTTTATATTAAATATGAGGAAAAATTTCTTCACTGAAAGAGTTGTCAGGCATTGAAAGAGGCTGCCCAGGGAAGTGGTTGAGTCACCATCCCTGGAGGTATTTAAAAGACAAGTAGCCATGGTGCTGAGGGACATGGTTTAGTGGTGGACTTGGCAGTACTAAGTTAATGATTGGACTTGGTGATCTTAAGGGTCTTTTCCAACCTAAATGATTCTACGATTCTTAAGATATGTAGAAGAGAGAAGGAGCCTTCCTTAGCGATTCCACCAAAAGTGGCTTCCCCTTGTGGTTTCTAATTTTGTTAGCTTTGCCTACACGAAAAAGAAGTGTAATGCTTTCGTTATTAATATACACTGTGCTTTGTACTGTTAATCTGGCCAAAACCAGTAGTCAAACTGCTATGCCAGAAGCTTTGCCCATCTGAGGAATTTTCCCCCTGTTGGGGAGTGGAAGGAAGGTTTATCTTGTTCTTCACCCCTCCAGTCAGCAACATTTTCTCTGAGAGATTCTGCAAATTCTCTTTGAAACTCCAAGTTGTGCTTCAGGGCAGTTTGTCATGAGAAGCGTGTCACCCAAACAGGAGCCACTTAGTAACTCTCAGCCTTTATACTCCCTGCCTGAAAGAGCTGCTTAAATACCCAAATTTCCTTTGGCTTTACTGAAATATTATATGACAGCTTTGCAAACAGAGTGCATGTCTTTCATTCTCAAGGAAGGGAACTGAAAGATTCTGTTAAGAAATATCTATTTAAGTGGCTTTGTCTACGAATAAATGATCTTTCTCAAAGAAGAAGAAGAAATATTTCATATTCTGCCTGAGGGAGTCACGTTTCTGTTTTCTATGTTGCATATTTCTTTTCTGGGTCTGTGCTTGTGGTTTTAAAGAGATCTCAAAAGCAGTGATATTGAAATGGAGGAAGTAGTGACTGAACTGGGAGATGTTAAGAGAAATAAATGATAACATGTTTCATTACTTATTCACCTGTGGTTTTGCTTTGCATTAATTTCATATTTATTAAGGTTCACATTCAAGAAAATAAAGGTTAGTAAGTAAATAATAGTGCATACTCTGAGGGGAGAAAAGCAAGATCAATTATAGCTGGACAAGGAAACAGAAAATTCAAAAAGAGAGGCAGGCAAAGGGGATATGAAAATACAAAGAGATATCTGAATATGCTACAGAATCACCATGCCTTGTAATTACTGTCCTAATGCAATGACACTGTATTCTACTTCCTATACTGCATATCAAAAAGGACAGTATTTTTCACTTTGATTTCTCTGTATATGAATGGTACCATTTTTCTGAGCAGTGTTTCAGTTTGCTGTCTGTACTGCCGTGACTGCAGCCAGTGCATTACTTCATGTAATCTTGCACTCAGAGTAGGGATGACAGCTGGTTTGTGATCTTAGTCCGTGCATTCAATCTCATTTTAATCTGTGAAAAGTGAGGGAAGCTTTCATGATGCACTTTTTCTGAGACAGCAATCTGACAGAAAATCTGTTTCAGTCAGTATTTGATTTCAAAATTATTTCATCCTTGTGTAACGTGGCCCTTTGCAAAATTGATCTATGTAGACGGAGCCTTACTGACCTGCTTATGGGGTGCCGGTCCCCTGGAGGGATACAGACCTACACACTTGCTAAAATGCCTTGTTCTGAAACATAGGCAGGTAGGTTGTCGCCAAGATATCAGAACTATCAACAACTTGGTTTCTTTTTGCTCTCTGAAATCATCTTTGGAAAGTTTACAGGACATCAGAAGAGATGATAGTATAACTTGACCTATGCTGAAAGCTATTAGGATTTGAACCAGATTTAATTAAAAAACAGAGTTACTAAGTCACACTAGTGAGTCCCACCGCTCAGTTTGTGTGTGTCTGCTGTCTTGGCAGGGTTGCTCTTGTGGAAGTCCTGCTGACAAATCTCTTGCCTAAGTATCTAGCTGTGTGCATAACACAAACTGTTCACCTTTCTGCAAATACTCCTCCAGAGGATACCCTATAATTGAAGTGTAGTAAGATCTTCCGTTTCTTACGGTTCTCTAATCAAAATCCATGTGTTATGTTCATTGAATGTCTTTGCATTTATCCCTCCCCCATCCCCCAATATTTATTCTATATTCATAACCATCAAAGCATTGTGTCCCTTTGAAGTAACTACTGTCAAATCTTCAACTATCTTTTTGCTGATACTGACATTTTGTAGACTATGTGCTTTTAAAAATTCTTAACTCTCATTCTGGAGAGCTTTACTGTAGGTGGGCCCCTTACCTGTTCAATAATTCCACTCAAATTTTTTCCGGTTGCTTTGGTTCTCATAAAAATTGACATTAAATAGTTGCTTATTTTTGGAGAATACAGTACAGGTCATTTTCTTTCAGTGTCTGAATATTCTAGTTAGCACAGGCCAACAGAGGTGTTTTCTGACATTAACATCAGTTTCAAATAATTAATTCCACAGAGTCTTCACAATGTATGCTGTCCTGTACATTTTGCAGAATAAATGCTGGGTATATGTCTGAAATGTTTTTTTGTTTGTTTGGGGCTTTCCTTTAGAAAGGGATTTGCAGCAATTTATATATTAATGGCGAGGAAAGAAATGGGCTGAGACCCATGCAATTACCAGTTTTTATCTGACACCAGGGAAGGAACAAAAACAATCTTTAATAACAAATACACTTGAACTGGTATCTTAGAAGAAAAAGGATGAAGATCCCATATCTATTACCCTTTTCAGCATGTTCCCTGCTAATTAATTGCTGAAGCACTCTTGGGAACTTTGGCTATGTAAATAATCATAAAATAAGCTGATCTGGTTTGGGCAGAAATTTCTTCTGATCACATTTGTTATAGTATCTGAAAAGTTTTGGACACTAATGGCATAGCTTTAGAAGTTTGAAAGATAAGATGACACCAAGCTGAGTGGTGCGGTTGACACACCTGAGGGACAGGATGTCATCTACAGGGACCTGGACAAGCTTAAGAGGTGGGCCTCATGTGAACTTCATGAGGTTCAACAAGGCCAAGTGCAGGGTCCTGCATCTGGGTCAGGGCAACCTCCGGCATCCCTATGGGCTGAGGGATGAGGGAATAGAGAGCAGCCCTACCAAGTAGGACTTGGGGATACTGGTGTCTGAAAAGCTGGACATGAACTGACAACCATATCAACTGCATCAACGGAAGTGTGGGCAGCAGGGCCAGGGAGGTGATTCTGCCCCTCTACTCCAGTGTGGTGAGACCCCATCTGGAGTACTGCATCCAGCTCTGGGGCCCCCAACATAAAAAGGACGTGGACATGTTGGACCAGCTCCAGAGGAGAGCCATTAAGGTCATCGGAGGGCTAGAGCACCACTCTTATGAAGACAGGCTAAGAGCTGGGGTGGTTCAGCCTGGAGAAGAGATGGCTCAGAGGAGAATTTATTGCAGCCTTTATTCACCTTAAACCTTATTCAACTTCCTTTATTTAAAGGAGGACTAAAGGTAAGATGGGGGCAATTTTTTTAGCAGGGTCTGTTGTAGTCGAACAAGGGTTAATGGCTTTAAACTAAAAGAGTCAAGGAAGAAATTGTTTACAATGAAGGTAGTGAAACACTGGCCCAGGTTGCCCAGAAAGGTGGCAGATGCCCCATAGCTGGAAGCATTCAAGGTCAGGATGGACGGGGCTCTGAGAAACCTTGTCTAGCTGAGGATGTCCCTGCTTATTGCAGGGGAGGTTGGACTAAATGACCTTTAAAGGTCCCTTCCAACCCAGACTGTTCTGATTATATGCTAGAAGTGTTGTCTCAAATTCTGTTTAAAGTAATGGATAAAACCAGCATAAAAATATAACATACAATAGTTGTTGAAATATCTCATAGCCTAAAGTGAAGTTCAATAACCAAATTATAGAAATTGAAACTTCATTCTCCTTTATCTTACTGGGGTAAGAATCTATCTATGAACAGTACAGTACAGACAAATTTAGTATGGGACATTGAGTCTTTTTCTGCCACGTGAATATATAGTGTGGAATACTGACCCCTATTTATGCATATCTTAACTATAAGCTTTCAGCATCCCAATGTGCTATGCTGTCATTCTTTAGGCAAATATTATTAATGAGAGAGGCTTTTAACTTGGATGAGTTATAGCTGTTTTATTCTTTATTAGAATTAATTGAATATAGCAGAGGGTTAGGGGTTTTTTGTTTATACTTATGCCACAGGGTAGTGAAATTAATATTTGTATCTTGCTGATATAATTACAAAGCGCTTTTCTTTGGTTTATTTATGATTTCAGGATAGCTGTAGTAGTAGCCATTTTTCAGAAACAATGAAAGATTCTGTAGAAGTTGCATTACTGTTGGCTAGTTAGCTTGGAGAGGCTTTGCAGAGGGATCTCGACAGGCTGGATGGATGGGCTGAGACCAATGGGATGAGGTTCAATAAGGCCA